>CM040428.1:41658917-42234552 GCA_022702705.1 Papilionanthe hookeriana x Papilionanthe teres | reverse complement strand
TTTTTAAATTTGTGTTATTGATCAGTTAGATAGTTTCTCATTAATGACAAACTTCATTCATGAGATTTTTTTATTCATTGATTGTATGTATTTGCTGAGTTTAGTTAGAGTTGTAATGATCTCCGTCATTATTATAATTCAACCAGATCGAAAATATTCTATATATCATTAATCTTAAAGGGAATTATAATATTTACTTGCAGGTAACTTTCGAGCTATGGTTTGTTGGCCATCATTTTGTATTTATTTTAGATTGTTTTTTACCTCTTGTTTTTCTGTAGTTTTCTTAGCTTAGTTGGTCTCTTTGATTGTCGTGCTTCTCTCTTGTTTGTATTCTTTATTGGCTTGCAAAAGAATTATTAGTCTTTGAAGGCATATGTTTGATTTACTGGTTGCTATAGATGGTGAATATTTTTTTATTGTTCTTAGTATTGTTTATTGCCATTTAAGTCCATATAGTTGCTGATGAAGTTACATATATTTTTGTTTTATAATTTTGTTGTTAATTTGTCTTAAGTTGTAATTTGATTTGTCAAGATTGTAACTCCTTTTTTTTTTTAAATAAAGCCGGGCGTAAACTCCCCCCGCCCCCGCCAAAAAAAAAAAAAAAGTAGCGCCCTTAATTTAGATAAAAAAATTATACGCCCAACGTATGATCATAAAATTGAGATAATCACATACATAACATTATGAAACATTATTTTTTACAGAATCTAGCACTAATGAAATATTTTTGAACTATTGAATCAATGTACCCACAATCAAAATATTGCAAATTTGATAAAAATAAAAAATATGGGTTTGAATTTTTATCATAAAATTTGAGATCTGTGTTATAATTTGAAAAAAAGAATGAAAACGATGCTAGATTTGTAAATAGAAATATTTTGGGTGAGATGTATCTAAAAAGCCCAAAATGGACCGAATAAAATTTCCAAAATAAGAACCAACGCCAGCAGGGCGGACACGGAGGCAGCCTAGGAAGAACAGAATCAAAATGAAAGCCTAAATTAACGGAAGCAGGGAGAGCCGGGAGTGGAGATCTCCGATTATCGCCCACCTGTTCCTTCTGATTCTCCTTTCATTGGATCTTGTCGGCGGAAGCGGCGGCGATGGCTCCGGTGTCAGCCCTCGCCAAATACAAGCTGGTGTTCCTAGGCGATCAGTCTGTGGGGAAGACCAGCATCATCACTCGATTTATGTACGATAAGTTTGACAACACCTACCAGGTTGAATCCAAACTCCCACCATTCATTAAAATCCTGCAGTTGTTATTGATAGAGAATGCTTATAGTCATGGATCGACCATTGTTTGTTATCTAGGGTTTTGAGCTTTCTAGCTGATTTCAAAACGAGATCTTTCAGTTTCTTGTTAAACTTGGCTTATGATATTTTGAATCCAGATTTTCAGTGAATCACAAAAAAAAAAAAAAAAAAGAAAAAAAAAAAAGAAGAAAGAACATAAGAAAGAAGAGATAAAAATAGAGAGAAGGGCGAACAATAATGAACAAGAATGAGTCTTGTACTTTTTCACTTTCTCATAAAATGTTAAATAGAAGAGATGGTATAATATATTAATATTATATTTTTGTCACTGATTTAATAAGGGTTGTACATGATATTCTAAGTCTTTTACATATATGAGTATATCACTCAGCTACTCTCTAACTCGATTAGTTTAGCTAGTATGAATTTGGTTCGGTAGGGCCAGTTCAATTGGTTAGGCCGAGTCGGCGCTGCTGATTAGTTGAGCTTGATTGACTTTGGATCGGTAGAACTGATTCGATCAGTTAGACTTTGTCGATTGGTTTATCTGGTCTGACTGTCGATCCTTAATCCCTAGATGAGGAGTGTCTGTTGGCGGAGCGAGATTGGACTATTTGATAGAGGATGAATTACTATAACCTGATAGGTAGCTCATTCCTTAACGAGGAAAGCCTGCAGGATGACTATAAGACTCTGTTGTATTGTTCATTTTTTATCCCTGATGAGGAGCCTTGGGGTTTTGGGAGATGGCTTATGATATTGAAGAATTGAGTTTTTCCTTGGGTTGAATCTACCATAAGTAGGTTGTTTCCTTCGACGACTATCTCGTAGTGATTAGCTTGGATGTTTATTTGTCTTGTTTTAGTTCAATTTGTTCATATTCAAATTGATAGCTCGTCCTTTTTTTATCCTGGCTTGGTTGGCCTTTGCCTTCAATTCAGACGGAGCCGTCTGATCGGATAAATGGGCTTTTTGGTTTCTTGTTAGTGGGCTTTCATTTGTGGTACTTTCCTCCTTTCGGGCTTTTGGATCGCCGGATCAATGCTGGCTCATTTTCTTGTCGATATCAATATTGAAGATTTGCATACATTCCTAATGGTTCTTATGTATTTACATATCTAACACCTAAACTTTAATTTTTACAATACATTCACCTTATGCATGAGAAGGTGTATTCCACCTTTTAAAAATTAAAATGATGGTATTTTGATGTGATATGAAAGATTTGGATAATATGAAATATAATAGTTGAAGTTGAGGTCTTAGATATGTAAATACATAGGAATTCGGTGCCGTGCATGTAAATGCCCCCAAAAAAATTATGAGATGGGGCATTTACAGCATACCTCCCAATTCCTATGCATTTATATATCCAACTCCTAAGGTTTTCTTTTTACATTTATACGACCCAAATGTTTAACATTACATCAAAAATATCATCATTTTAACTTTTAAAAAGTAAAATACACATTTTCATGCGCAGGTATGATTTTATGTATGTAAAAGATGAAGTTTAGGTGTTAGATATGTAAATACATAGGAATTGAATGGCATATACGTAAGTCTTGCTATATTTATGTTTACAACTTAAAACCATGCTTTTATTGTTCATGTACGAAGGAAATATAAAACAAGAATGCAAGGTGAATGTAAATTTTGAGATATCTTTTTGGTTTATTTATTTTGTCCTAAAATTTTAGATAGGTATGATGGGCATTTAGTTATTATTTGCTTAAAGATTAAAGATATGAAATTGCGTCACACTTGTCTATTGTTTATTAACTAATTATTTAGTCATTTGTTGGCTTAGAAAAATAAAACATGATCTTGGTCGTTGATTTTGTTTTAACTTAATTTTTGGTATGGAGTTGAAATCATTATTTGAATTTTTTTGTAACTTTTGCGGCTTGAAATCAGTGCTCATTTCTGAATACATCAAATCCAGTCATTATAGAACAAATCTGATCAAATTTCAATACATGTTTTTTTGTAAATTTTAAGTGAACCAAAGTCCCCTAAGACGTTTATTTTTTATTTTTCCAACTTGAGTTTTTCCATAGGATTATACCCCGCACTAGGGAAACAAGCTGAAAAAGACAGTTCTACATCTATTTCTATGATAACTATTCTATGAAAATATTCTCGTACTATATTTTATTAAAATTATTTTTAATTGGTTTTTTGCTTGCACTGTCTACTTGATTCCAAGCATGCTGTTGTCAAATTTAGTTGATTTTTTTGGAATTTGCATCCTATCAATCCTGTTATGATCCCAAAATCTTTCTGTCAATGCTCACCATCTCTGTTGAGGCTTACTTAGATTGCAACACCTACTTGTATTATTTAAATATTATTTTTTAATTGCAAGACCTACTTATTTGTACTTGTTTTGAGGTAAATGAGTGCTCACTCATACATTTTTTATATCTCCTTTAGTCCTGCATCAGGTTTGAGTTTTAGTTTGTGGCTTTGCCCATATATATTTATGAACTCTAGGTTGAATTTTGATTATTTGAAATTCCTCTTTCCCCTACACTATAAAGGGGCTGTAGAAGCTTATCCACTTGAATGTCAATAGCCAAAGTTGAGTTTAGATAATTTAAAATCCCTTTGCATTGGGATTTCCATTAGTGATTTAATTTGTTGAGAAGAAGTCTAAATAATTTATCATTGATTGATAGTTTTCCTTTTTAACAGTTTTTGAATTTTTGATGAAGCGTACACCATATTAGCTCCAAATTTCTTCAAATTACTATTCTAGAAAAAAATATTTTAAGTCTTTTAAATCATAGAATATTCAACTTAGGAATTTTTTGCTAAGAAAGTTTAGTATCATATTTTGCACCATGCATTAGATTCTCTTTCGAATTTAGTACTATGTGATGTTTGATATTCTATTACTTGTTTGTTTAGATATAAGTAGAGCTATAAATGAACCAATGCACTCGATGAATATCTTGAACTCGAGATTAAAGGACTGATCATGTTCGTTCAAATTAAGTAATAAACGACTGAACAATTTTTAAAAGCTCAAAGCTTAAACGGACTAAACATGAACACAGTCGAACTTGTTCGTTTATGTTCACGAATAAACTCGTTTGTTGTTTAATACTTGATATTAAGCTCGATAATAACTCGTATTATATAAATGATATACTATTTATATAAAATTTAGTTAACTAGAATTTATTTAATTATAGATTTAATTTTAATATATTATTATATCAATAATATTTTTAGTTTAATTATCAATTATATATTTATTTTATTAATAAGTGAATATTAATTTAGAATGAGATATTTACAATTAAAGAGAGTGACATAATATTTTTCTCAGTGTAGTTTTCATAACCTCGAAAGTAATGAGCTTCATTTTTTATGATCAATACACTCGCAATTACCAACAACATTATGGTTATTATTTTCTTATTAATATGATTAAGTAAACATCATTCCTATAACTTTTATGATTAATTTTCACTCAAAAAATTTGAACTATTGTAGTCCGTCAATAAGAATTATGTAGCTAATTAAGTAAAGTTCAAAGATTATAGTGTTCATAATTTACAAATTAGTAGATTGCAATTTGAATTGCAAAATTATTTATTCAATTTTTATATGATAATCTAGATTTTCGTTAGAATTTTTCAGCTCGTTTAAAAACTTGTTCACTTGTCATTGAAAAATCAAGTTCGAACATTGAAAAAGTTAAACAAATCAAGCCCAAATAATTTATGAAAGCACGACACAAACTCAAGCTGAACATGAACATCATATAATTATACTAAGCAAGTTGAACAATAATATACTCGGCTCGGCTAGGCGCGATTACAACCCTAAATATAAATGAATTAGAAGTGATATATAATATTCCAAGCTTCCTAACTTCGGCCTCTTAAGCATGGAATTCACTCATAAGTGAAATTTTGATTCCACTCATGTAGGCGCATGCACATAAATACATGTGCCTATAATAAATTCTATTGTAGATTATATTATCTATCTTAGAAGTATCAAATTCTTTTAACATTATCAACATTTAGAAGATAACATGTTTAGCATGTTAAATGTTTTTAGTAGCACTTGCATGCATGCATGGATATGTGTTTTGTGCATTTAATTCTTTTTGTGTTTAACTTTAGTATTCATTACTTTTTATATAGTGATCTCTTTAAGTTATTTTGGATTTTTTTTTAGTCAGTCCTATTTTTTCTATATGAATTAACAGGCTACTATAGGGATTGATTTTCTTTCGAAGACGATGTATTTGGAAGATCGAACCGTTCGGCTGCAGCTTTGGTGAGTTTATAATATTGTCACACCTTTCTTCAATAATTCCACTCCCTTTTCGTGCTCGTCTACTTTAGTAACTTATGAACTAGAGAAATAGATGGATCCAAATTTAAGTCACCACTATTGAACTCAAGTTTTTCTCCGGGTAGCATAAATAATGCATTTCTTTCCCTTGCTATTGATGCTCTAGGCATTTTGGTAATTTATTGGTTAGATTTGCAATGACCTTTGTTTGGCTTCTTTTTATTTGTTGTATCCCATAAGTTTTAATTGCATTTAAAGTGTTTCAATCAAAATAACCTTTTTTCTTTGTGTAGCAATTAAAACAAATTTTATCATACTACTAGTTACCTATCCCATGATAAGGTTGATTTTAAAGGAGTTAAAAATGTCATAAAGAGGATGGTAAGGAAGACCAATATTGATTTATTTATTTAAACTTGGTATTAAGGAATGAGAGAAAGAGTTTAATATAAAATAGCCATGGCGTAAGAGATACAGAAACGATAATCACACTGGGTGCATTATGATAGTACAATATTAGTTAAAGATAAAGACATATAAAAAACTACAATTGCTAACTTGAAAAAAATAAATAATGGTGTTTAATATATAATCATCTTTTTAGTATTGTCACACAAGGCTAAAATGAAATGCAGAATGGTTAGAAAATGTTATATATATTGTTTCCAGAGGAACTGAAATGAATTGTGAATCATATTAAGGCCTCCTTAATTGAGTTTCTTGTTGTTGATGGCAAGTTCTCTGTTCTTAGCACCTCTTCCAAAACAAGCCAAACTTTTTTCCCTTCCAGTTGACTAAGATAGTTAGGTTCTCCATTTTTGGATTGAATAATAATGTATCTGATATTTCTGTTTCTGTTTTGAAAGTTGATTAAGGTTAACCTATTATTGTCCTTGAACATGACCAAGGAAGGAGGGTGAAATGGTTGTAAAATATTTAGAAATATATATAAATTATGATGTATATTAATAATATGACATACCAAAATTTTGAAGTCGCGTGCATGATTATTACTATAGCGGCTATACGTGTAATGCATAAATAATTTAACAATAAATCAAATTAAAATTTCAATCTTATTTCCATTGGAAGCACATATATTAGGTATATTTTCATGCTCATTTGTTCCATTCATCTGCTCTAGAAATATATGTTCTGTTTTGAATTTCCAAATAGGATAGTTTATTTGATGAGCCTAATAATTTTTTTTAAATATTTAAGTATAAAGACATATTATATGTGATGATTGTCTTGAAAAATTACCTAAGTTTTAAAAATACTCAATATAGATGGACGCCTGTGAGAAATTACACTTTATCTTCTTCTTAATCATCATCAACCTTGTCCTAATGAATCTTCTTTCTCTATTCATCTATGTGAGTGCTGCAGGCGGAGTTAAATCTATTTAGATCTATTTCGTGCAAAGCTTTTCGCATAACTTCTAACAATGTTACTTTTGGTCCATTCCTTTTCCTTTCTAATATTTGAACACGAAGATATCTACTGATTTATACTCCTTCAATCAGATGACAGGGCTTATTAATAAACCATTGAATTAATTTTATGTTTTATTGTCTTGATCTGGAAAACAGTTCTCTTGCTGCCCCTCTTGGAGCAATTTGATGAACGTTGTTATTAATGGATTTAAAGTTTTTGTTCCCATTAACAATTACTTTTAATTTATCTACAGGGATACTGCAGGGCAGGAGAGGTTCAGGAGTCTCATTCCTAGCTATATTCGTGACTCCTCTGTTGCAGTCATTGTTTATGATGTTGCGAGTATGTTTATTACTAAACATTAACATTATGCATATAGAATAGTTTTTCTGTGGCTTTAATAAGTTTTATACGTGGACAAAATTCTCAACTTATAAGTGTATTTGTTGCATTCAAGCGCTTTTATCTATTTTGAGCTTCTTGGATGTTTACCTTGCAAATAGTATTGTTATTAAGTGCTTCATTTTTTGTTATGTAGGTCGTCAATCTTTCCTGAACACATCAAAGTGGATAGATGAGGTTCGCACCGAGAGGGGCAGTGATGTTATTATTGTTCTTGTTGGGAACAAAACCGATCTTGTTGATAAAAGGTAATCAGCTTTAGTATGCTGTTTTCGTGAAATGATAAATTTATTAAGCCAAATTTATAAATAATTAAGGCTTACAAGAGAGGTGCAGAGTTTTTAATTTTTGAGCAAAGCATGATTCATGGAACAAATTAGGTACATAATTTAACCAGAAGATTTCTCATTAATTTTTAAGAAAATTATCTTATCTCTAAAAGATTATCTTTGGAATCTTGAAAGTCTTCTTGAATATTTGACAATGATCCAAGCTTTATACCTTCAAAAGCATATGGACATGTCATTGGTAGGAGGACTGTAGAGAATTCCCTAGATGAAATAAGTACATGAAGGGATGGAGAAGGGTTTAGTAAGACGTGGCTCGAGATAAATGTGATCATCACAACATTGTATGGTTAGACCATGTAATTAATAATAGGGTATTTTGTAGAGTGAATGTTAAATGCATGGATAAGTATATTGTTTTCATTATGGTAAATTTTTCGCTGTATTTGTGTTATCTTTTTGATATCTTATACGGGATAATTAGGCTCTTATTTATTTCAAAACAAAACAATCTAAGGGTAACTTTCTAACGAAGTATGGTTAGCTTGCTCATTAGAATTTTTAAGGTGAGACAAGAGGCATTTATCCCAATTTGAATATACCAACTACCAAACCAACCAAAAAATAATTTTTTGATTTCTAAATATTAGCTCGATATCCAACTACTTTACTAGCAACACTTTTAAATAACCTTCTCTAAAGCCACTTCACAACCAATTTTAACATTAGTCTCAACTGTGGCAAATAAATCCATAAAGGGTTTTGGCAGGTATGACTGTAGGATTATCTGCGTAGCCGAGAGAACATGACTGTGTGCTTGCATTGTAAATAAATCGCAAGTTATTTATTTTATGCTGAAATCTGGGAGTCTAGGACTGTGTGTAGGTCGCACATCTTAAAATTTGTGCGGGGAAGGAGGGTACATATGGTATGCGATTGGATGCTACTAAGAACAATGATAGACCTATGATTTTATCTTTTGGTTGATAGTAGTGTGGATTTATATAATATAAAGACTTATAAAGGTTGTTGAAAAATTATTAGTTAGTGACTTTCTTAGACTCGCCCTTGTGGAGAAAGTTGAGACGGCATGCTTTGAGAAGAACTTTTATAGGGACTGTCATCATGAAAAGAGGAGAGGGTCCTTAATGTGAGCTTAAGACACTCTGATTTGTAGTAAGATGACGTGATGATAGGTAGATTGATGGAATCATACATCACTTCCTTCTGTTTTTCCACAATTTTACTTTTATTTCTCTAATCAATGTGCATCAATAGCATTAGGGAGTGGATTTTGATCTTCCTAAGTGGGACCAATCAAATAAATTTAAGATTTGGGTCTATATGGTTGAATGGGGGATGTTTAATGCTTCGGATGGCTATGGAGAAGGAAGTTGCATCAGTCATTAGTTAAAGTTTGGAGCCCATCTGCAACTAGGATCAGTAGTGTAGATGAAGATAACAAGAATAATAGGAAATTGTTTTAGGTGGGAACCATTTAGCTTTAATTTTAAATTGACGGCAAGTGCTGAGGTGGATGAAGAAAAAGATAGATTGGAAGATGGACTTGAGGCTAATTTTTTAAGTTTTGAGAGTATCAAATAAGTTGTTAAGCCACTTGTTCTAGATAAGAACCATTTAGCTTTAATCCTAAGTTGTGACTAGTGGTGAGGATGATGGCGGAGAAGATTAATTGGAGGGAGAAAGGACTAGAGGCTAGTTTTTTATGCTTTGAGTGAGTTAATAGATTATGGAGCCACTTGTTTTAGATGAGCACTATTTTGCTTTGGTTCTAAATTGATGAGGTCGGCAAAGGAGAAGGTTAATAATAGGGAGGATGGGCTTTAACTTGATATTTAACTTTGGAGAGATTCAAAAAAATTCTTGAGCCTTTGGAAGATGGGATTGTAGCAGCTAGAGAGAGCAGAAGGTCTATTTGCTGTGTTGGAGAGCGAGAACTTGATAGTGTGATAAAGCTTAAGAGAGGCTTGAGCTTGTCAGCTATTTTATGTATTCATTTATGGAAAATATATTGAATTTGAGAATAAAAAATCTATTGGAAATTGATGGATAACAGAATAATATAAATAATAATTTGGGTTTTATTTTTTTTATTTTTGATTATTGAGAAGAGAAGATTCCAAAATAGGGGAAGAACATAGCATAGTAGATGAGGATGTGGTTGATAAAGTTTGATGAATGAATATCTCATTAGAAGGGATTCAAGAGGTAAGAATAAAATATAAAATCTTAGGTCGAGGAATCAATGCTTCAATTGTAATTTAAACAAAATACAATTAGAAAACTTTCGGCACATGTGAACTCATTTTCGTGACATATGTAAAAATATAGGTGTTTTCCTAGGAACAATTTTTTTGCCAAACTAAAACGTTGTATTTTATTCTTAAATATTTGTTCGTATAGAGTGAATAATATGCTTGAAAAAATTAAAAGATAAATATTATTGGGGCTTATAATTATTATGAGGAATCTTGAAGTCTTGTATAGAAGATAATGAGCCAAGTAAACTCATATTTTTTGATTAATTTTATTATTGAGTAATTCCCAAAGGAGGAGTAAATAAATTATATATAATGGTCAATTCTAAGATAATAGATTTAGTGAATATGGGAAAGTTAGATGCCTTATAAAGGGATATGATTGGATCTTTGTTGAAGATGAAAAGACTACCTTGAGAATTTGTTATTGAAAATATTATGTAAGAAAAATTTTCAGTATGACTTAATGGTCATGACTCTGAAGTATTAACTGAAGTAGATGCTCAAAGATAAAGATTAAGTGTAAAATGAGGCATTACTTGACATTAGAAGTTGTGAGTTTGTAGTTTGCCACACAAATTTTTTCAATAAATTTTAATGTTTAAGGGCTTGGTTTGATGAAATTCTCCTTCCTTTATTTATAAGGGTTTAAAGTGTTGCTTTAAAGTTTTATATGATACTAATCCTCTATAACTAAATTTACAAAACTTTTGAACCTATTTTACCCAATAATATAATTAAAAGGAAAATTTACATACATAGCACAAATTCTTATGTATTTCACTTATAGAAAGTGGGAATAGTGTTTTTTTATGTGATAGTAAAGATTTGAGTGCTATGTGTGTAAATATGAAAGTTTAGGTGTCAGATATGTAAATACATAAGAATTGTGTGCTATGTGCGTTAATGCCTCTAATTAAAATTGTTTTTATCCTTAAAATTATTGATATTACATTTTGTACTTATTCCATATAGACAAAAAATAGGGCCTTGCCAACTTAACAAAATTGGGCAAATACTAATTTAACTGTTGATGTTGCACAATTATTATAGATAAGATAAGGGATAATAATTTAGGCATATGTTTAAAAGTGGGCAAAAGATCCACTAATAACATGATCTGATGAAATTAATGTAAAAGTATTAGAAGAAACAATGAACAGGCCTAGGTTAACATAGATAGTTATGCAAAATTAATTTAATACCTTAAGTAGCACTATATAATAAACAGAGAATGATGAGGGTAATTATGACACTAATGATTTGGGCTACACCTATTGAAGATAGGATAGTGAATATTATGCAAGTAATTTGGGCTTATACAACAAAACATATAGATGATTTACTATTAAGATACATTAATTATGGAAAGATTTGAAAGAAGAAAAATTTGTTCAATGCTAAAAATGATAGAAATTTTACATACAGATTTGTGCAAACTGAATTGTACACCACAAGAATTACCATAGAGAACTGAATACTAAAATGTGGATTTTTAAAGCTTATCCTAAATAGTTGGCTTGATGACTAGCATCAGTATTAATGATGGTGATATAGGGTTATTATCAGAAGAAAAGTTATATTACATTTTTGAATATGGATGAAAACGTAAATAATAAGTCGTGAATTCAGTTGTATAGATGAGCTATTTTACAAGGGAATGTATGCCAATTGGTGTTTGATTAGGGATATGCTATAAAAAACTGGGCTTTCGTTTTTTTTTTTCATATGCATGTATGATGTATAGGTTGCGTCTTGGATGGAGTTTCTCTAGCCATTTCTTTTCTAGTGGCTTCTTTCTTACGAATCTAGAAATCACAATAATTTCTGGGATATCATTATGAGACTGTGATAGATAGGGTTCCTTTGATGTTTTGTTAGTGGTTTTTTCTTAATTATTATTAGATCTATTGAGTATTGTGGAAAAAAATTCTAAACATTAATATGCCCTTTAATTTAATGGTAACTCCAAAGATGAGCATGTTAATATTAGATCACTCTTTGGATGCGTGGTTTTTAGGTGTTGTGACATTATGAGGCTAATTAAGCCAAAGCGAAGAATATCTCAATGAATGTGAGTTTGAGCTTTAAAAATGGTATTCGAGCAATACACAGATCTCATGAGTAAACTAAATATCATATGGCAAATAGTGCTATGCCATGAAAATCATTTATTTGACTTATTTTGGTCATAGTGTTACATTATAGGAGCCACCTTTTAAATTTTTCAGAGTTACTTCTAGAAAGTCTGTATACATTGATGCCAACGCCTTTTGAAGTGGGGGTGTGAAAACTGGAGGAATGTAAGAAATAAGCTTGGCTAAATTAAAATTTGATTGTAGATGCGAATATTCATCTCATGTTTGAATTAAGCCCCTTGATCTTGCACGAGACCTCAAAATTTTGGAAAACTATCCCTTTGTTCTACTATGAGTGACTCCTAATGCAATGTGACAATAGGAGAGAAGAAACTGGATCTAACAGTAAAGAGGGAAGAGATAAGGTAAGAAATGAGTTTTTAGTTCAACTAATTTATAATTTAATAATTTATTCCACAATACACGCCAAAAATCTTTATTTGTAAAAATATTGTTACAAAAAAAACTCGCATATAAGATTACATGTTTGAATTCGAATTTAATCTTATACACGTTAAATATAATCTTGAATAATTTAAATTCGAACATACAATTTTCAAAAATACATGTCTGATTATATAAATCTAAAATCCTAATTTAAATAAAATAAATCATAAAAAATCTAAATGTAATTTATTTTGTTGTGTCAATTAACTTGACAAATATAAAATGTTGTATGTAAGAAATGCGAGAGAGCAGCACTGGGTAGCACTCTTATCTATCTATCTATATATATATATATATATATATATGTATGTATATATATATATGTATATATATATACATATATATATATATATATATGTATATACATATATATATATATATATATACATATATATATATATATGTCAGATTTTTGTGACCTTTGAGAAATCTGGGATGTTTATTGCCGTAGTGGTTTGTTCTGAAATGTTAATTTTTTCATGGTTTACTTAGCTTGATTTTCAAGTTTGTTTAGCTTTGCAGCTACTCAAAATAATTTGTGTTAAATACTTTCCTATTGGATTGTGAAACAGACAAGTTTCAATAGAGGAAGGGGAAGCTAAAGCACAAGAAGTTGGTGTCATGTTCATTGAAACAAGCGCCAAAGCTGGTTTCAACATTAAGGTACGTATAGAAAGATTTGAAAAATCATTTCTTTTACCCTATATTTTTCAATTCCCGAAACAAATAACTTCATGGTCATTGCTATAAGATCAATTTTTCAGGCAGTATATTCTCATTGGAGTAAATGATGAATGTAGCCTTTATATTTTTCTTAGATGCGCCTATTTCAATCTATAGACTTTTCCAGCAATCAATTTATCCCTTCAATTTACGAAAACCGAACCAATTTCACTGTCATTTTTCTTTTGGTCTTTTTGGACCTGAGATGGTGTTCGGAAGCTTTTTATAATGATGTTATGGACTTCTATTATCAAACTCACCGTTAATATCAATTCGAAATAATGAATTTTATCTTAGTAATCCAAAACATCTTCATGAAAATCTTCATTTCATCCATAAAAAGTAGTGTGTACAATACGATTTATCAAGAGCTATAAAGAAAAGACAAACCAAGATTTCACAAATGAGATTCCCTTGAAATTGCTGTGTACAGGTCTCCTCCTTCCTCTTGACTGCTATCTTTCTCCACTAGGCTAGGAATTTCTGAATTCTGCACTTTACCATGTACGATTTAGGTTTGATTGGGCTGCTCCCACGGGGTCTCTTCCAGATGGTTAGGTTAATAGTGTTAGCCTAGTCAACCTAGTTTACAGGGTGAATCAAAGAGATCTATGGGCTCCTAAGTCCGTGGGTTGGGTTCTTAGGTTTAAAGTCTCAAAGGTCAAAGGTTCCCCTAAAGACATTCAAAGAACTTAAAATGGTACTCAATCCTTAGTTCTCAGTGACCTAATAAATGATGTACTCAACTAAAATAAGTTGGGTCCAACCATCGACTAGTCCTTTAGAAAAGTCTAGTAAGGAATTGCTAAGCCTTGTAGTCCAGAAAATCCTCTTGAAAAGCTTCCTTTCACCAGCTTTTATCTAAGGAATTGCAAGATTGATGATAGAACTAGAACCAAATCAGTTCAAAGGGACTAAATTTAAAACCTGAGGAAGTCTCAGGCAGAAAAACAAACACCTAAAATATTTAGGGATCATTTTGAACATATTATCTTTCTTGTTAAAAATGATGCTGCATTTATTTGCATGTCTATTCTTCACAATTCTCTTCCATTCTTTTCCTAATTGGAAAATAATTGAGCATAAACTTGCAGGCACTGTTCCGAAAGATCGCGGCTGCCTTGCCCGGGATGGAGAATCTCTCATCAACAAAGCAGGAAGACATGGTCAATGTGAATCTGAAATCTAGTAATGCAAGTTCTTCTCAGTCACAGCCACAATCTGGTGGATGCAGTTGTTGATGTCAGAAACAGACTATTCAGCTAACTTGTGAGGGAAATTTTCATATGTTGCACATAATTTTATGTACTTATATATCTCACGTCGGAACTTTCATATTTGCGTACATGACACGTTGATGTTTTAAACTTATGCATGAAAATGAGAATTTCACTTTTAAAAACCAATAATAATACTTTTTTTGATGTGATTTTACAGCTTTGAGTGTTGTGTAAATATGAAAGTTTAGTTGTGAGATATGTAAATACATAAGAATTGTGTGCTACGCATGCAAATACCCCAATTGTGTTTTAAGTTCTTTTGTTTCTCTTATAAAACAATAACTGAAGCATCGTCCTCCTGATGATCGCTAAGATCTCAGCTCTTTCCAAGTAATACTCCAATGCCTCTCCTACTTTGTAGTATTATTAATATGTTGTTCTTGGTTTTTGTAACTATTTGTGTAGGTTTTAATAGTTTTCCTTTTGAGATTTTTACATTATATATTCACTTGTACTGGTAACATTTGAGTAGCAGGCCAATGCAACAATGTTATGGATATTCTATGCATATAGAAACTTCTTAAGAGTTGCACTAGTGAATTTTTTAGATCTGGGAGCGTAGGGCATTTAGATATATTCCAAACAATCTTTCTGTATTTACATATCTAACATCTAAATTTTTATATTTATATGCATAACACTCAATTTGAATATTACATCTGAATATCACTAGTGGTAACATTTTAAAAGTAAATAAATCTTTTCATGAATTGGTTCATGACACAGAAGTGTTATAAATGTAAATGTGAAGGTTTAGGTGTGAGGTGTATTAATACATTAAGAATTTTATGGTATAAATGTAAGTTTTTTGCGATATTAATGTTGGAAATTTTGATTGGGTGCTGTATTGTAGCAATAATAGCTTAATTTTTCAAAACCTGTGCATTATTAGCGGTCAGAAGACCCTGTTAATTTTTAATTAACTTTTCAATTAATACTACTAATACGAGGAATTGGTTCTTCGCGGTGTGGAGTTTGGGTTGGCCGTGACTGACATTGAGGGTTTGTCAGGGGTGGATGTAATTTTTGAAAAGGTGATGGTAAAGTTGTGGAGAAAATATTTTTTCAGAATATAATATGACATCATATTTTAATAAAAGTAGACAATAATTTTCTAATAGCCATCATATTGTAAATCTATGTTAAAGAAAATAAATTTTATCACATAAAATTTTAGAAAGTAGGATGAAAATAGTTTCCCCAAAAGAATATCCAAATCAATCAAACTTTATCGGTGATAAGAAGCTTATCTCGAATAAACCTGGATAAAATTTGGATAGTACATGTACTGCCTCAAACAGTACCATTTGTTGACTTGCTGAGATTTGGTTGATAACATGAGAAATAAATGCATGCCACTCTTAATTTAATAAATAAATAATATTTTAGAAATGAAGTACGGTGGTACCAAATATTTATGTTGGATGTTTTAGTTCGAGAGCTCATAGAATGTCAAAATAGCTTTAATTCTTTTTAAATTAGGGCCGAAATAGTCTTGATCGAAAACTATTATAGCTCAATTTTAAAATATTCGGAGAATATTTTTACACCTCTATAAATTCTGAGATTAAAAAAAATAATCAGAAACTATTTTAACCTTAACTCAATATTTCAGTATCAAACATAATTACTCTTTTTTCGAAAGTGGCGAGTCTCAAAGAAATTAAAATAAACTATTACACATTAATTAATAACTGATAAGCTTAACATTAAGATAATTTAGTCTCATATTCAGTTATACTAAATTAGAATAAATGGAATACTTTAGTCTTTCAATGGCATGGAAATTAAGTAATATCTTTAATAATTGTATTATCAGTTAATTATACTAAAAATTCCGTATCAACAACCCTGATTAAACTATCCTTGCTTAAACAAATTAATTAATTGAGCATGTAAAATAAATAAATCATAGAAATTCACTAATGAGGAATAGATAGAATTATTATAAAAAAAATTGAGAAAATTGTAGATCAAAATTATGTGATTGTAGTTGTGTTAAATATATAGTTCATTTCATAAAATGATCTTCTATTTAGAGGGAAAGTGGTGCAATATATGAAGTTATGTGTTTGGCCTTACTTTATTAGGGGCGTTATGGAATATTTTAAGTATTTTACCTGTACTTCCAGTTCGGTAGTCAGTCAGTTGAGCTTAGCGGGATTTTGGTTCGATAACATCTACTTGTTCGACTATATTGGGTCAAGATAGCTGATTGACCTTCGATTGATTGATCTATTTTGACCGTCGATCCTTGGTGAGGAGTTTCTATTGGTTGTGCGATGTTGGGCTATTAGGCTGAGGTTGAATCACTGTAATCAGATAGATAGCTTACTCTCCAACAAGGAGAGCCTGGGGGATAATTTAGATTTCATGCGACATGGTTACCTCTCGGTCATTAATAAAGAGCCTCTAGTGCGTCTATGAGGCGGTTGATACTAATAAGTAACAAATTCTTTCTTCGGATTCGGTCAACTGAAAGGTTGATTGTTGATTTTGATGTTCTTATGGTGGTTGGCTTGACTGGCCATTTATCTAGTCATGGTCTGATGAGTTCCAGCTGGAACATCCGAATGCTTTTAAGTCTTAGTCTTATGGACTTTGGCTCGGATGGTTGAGCTTTGGTTCGAACCGCTATGTCCGATCAGGTAAACGGGTCTCTTGTTTTTCTTTCGGCGGGCTCTCTTGAATTATACTTTTTATGCCTTTTAAACAATTGGATGTGCATTCCCTTAAGTATAGATATGTATATATATATATATATATTCCTGAAAACATATTTTCTAATAAGGCCCAAATTTTTTTTGCAATTCACTGGTAATTATTTGCATCTTCAACCCCTGATTCGCTCGACATAGTTAAGTTGATGCATCAGATCTTGCCGCAAAATAGCTCTTGTTTTGCAGGCTGTGATCCTGTGGTCTCTCTCTCTGTGAAGCCCGAGCCCCGCCGCTTGCCGCGGGCTCCTCCGATTCACGGTCGCTGATTCTTCTTCGCCTGTTCGCCGCCTTACGGAATCTGGAGTTTTGGACGGTGAACTTTGGCAGAAGCGTACTAGTAACATTCTTCTAGTGGTACCGTAAATCCAAAAACTCACTTCGATGGCTTCGATTGATTTGGTCCGAATGTGTCTTGATTCTATTCGCCAGGTAACTTCTTCTTCTACGTTTTGGTGTTACCAATTTTACACGCCAAATTGTTGTGATAAAGCTGTTGATGATAATGATGGATTGGATTCGGTTCGTAGGTTTCTGCTTAGCTCTTCCGGATATCATCTAGGTTTACTTTCTCATCGGTTATTTTGCAAGATTGAATCCTATTTAGGCTTCTTTTTTTTTTTTGGTTTAAGAATGGAGTGTGTCATCCAACCATATTAATGTAGTGCCAATTTCGAGAAGTTTTGTCAGAAAAACTAAGCCGTTACTCTGATCCAGGGAAGAATTTATAAGTTTGAAAAAATAATTTTTAGTTCTCTCTGGAATGATTTGATTTGAACGCATAGGTAGAAGTTGGTGAATGTTGGATAAGGAATTTTGGTTGTGGAATGCATACTTTTATGAATTCTTCTCAATGCCTAAAGTCAGTGCTACGTTGCAAGTCACTGATTTTTTGAATTGTACTGCGGGTCAGGCTTGCTGTGAGAGAAGTTCAAATTGAGCGTGACAAATCATGCGTGCAGGTGTTATGTTATTGTCTTATTAAATTTGTTAGTATTTTAAGTCGATTAAATTCATCATCTTTGAGCACCCATAACCTGAGGATCTTCTGAAGCTACACTGCATTTCTTGAGATGCGTGATCTTGGAATAATGAGTGATAAATTGTAAAGCATATGATTTGAATCTGTGACCTTTGAGAAACAACCTTCTCATTCAACCGCTGTGCCATATATTATCTAAAAAATTAGTGTGGGATTATTAGAGTGAGGACGCCATGTGATTTATATCACTGAAGGATTGTTTTTCCAATGTAGGCATTGTGATCGAAGTAGAAGAATTTACTTTGGTGTGTTATGCCATTAATTAAAGGTGGAGAACAGGTTCTTAACTAAGCTGTGGAGCTGATTACTGATCTTTCTTGATAAAAAACCATTAAAATTTCTCTTTACTTCTTTTTTGCTTGTTTTCTCCCTTCCTATATGTCTCCTCACTCTAATTTTGATTACTTTATGGAAGAGGTGCTCAAGGATCCTACTTTTTATCATTGTTGTGAGGCGGGAGAATATTTATTTTCTTTTCTCACCCCTGCTATTAGGATCTTGAATAATAAATAATTTTTATTGTGGTCAAGAAGGATGAAATAGAGAAAAAGGATTCATGTAGCCTACCCCACTTAGTGGGATTAAGGCTTTGTTGTTGTGGTGGTGGTGGTGGTGGTGGTGGTGATGATGTTTGATGAAATCTTGTCATTTAGAAATGTTGAGCCTCAGTTAATGTTCTGTTATACCTAATCCTTTATTTCAATCTGTTAGATTTCAGATGACATTGCAGACTCCGTCCTTTACCTTGATGCTGGTTGTTTCGAAGCTTTCCAGTTCATTTGCGCATTTCCACTTTTTCTGGAACTTGGGGCCCTTTCTATCTGCAGCCTGGAAAGTATGTCTTCTCTGGATAGTGTAAGTGTGTTTACTTTACGTTGGACCTTTTTTAGTCTATCAATTCATTTTTTAGGTCGAGTTTTGAACTTTTTCAAAGTAATTATTTCACGATTTTGCTATTTCTAAACTTTGAATTTATTTTTATGTTTAAGGTTCTCTACAAAATAGCATAATCTGCCAACGTTTTCATTATTTTGATATTTCTAAACTTTGGCTTTATTTTCCTGTTTAAGTTTCTCTACAAAATAGCTTAATATGCTAATTTTTACTTTATTTTCATGCTTAGTTTTCTGTTCTTTGATCGCAAAAGTTAGAGGATTTTGGCCGTTTTGTTTAATATTACAAATGATTTGTACATTATGGGTTAATTGTTTTTTCTTGTAAACTTTGTGAAAAAATGCATTTGAAATCTTTCAACATGAATGCTTCCTTGTGCTCTTTTTGTCCTATTTCTTCTCTAATCATTGATCATGGTCATTGCTCCATCCCCTGTTTATTTCTTCTCACGAGTGCGGACTATATTTCACTCGCAAATGAGTCTCTAATACCTTTTTTTTTAAAAAAAAAAAAACTTGATGTTAACCTCAGGTTCAAGGATATACTTGGTATTGGATGGTTGTACTCTCTCTCTCTCTCTCGCTCTCTCTCTCGTACTTATCATCATTTTGATTTGTTGCTTTTCTATTGTATTTTTTATTAGGCTATAGATGGGAATGAGAAACTTCCCATCCAAACTTGAATATCGTTTAAGATTAATGTTTATTTGGAGCTTTGTATGTTTATTCTATTTGATGTTCGACAAATATAAACTATGTGTTCTTAATATTTTAGTTGAATCTTCATTGTATGTATGATCTTATTTATATTTTAAATTCTTTGTTTTAATTTTCATGCACAATATGATATTTTTAAGTTTAAGATAAGTTTGATGAGTGGCCTTATCTTATAAGATATTATATTATAAAATGTTTAATTTATGTTTATGGATTAAAATTATACTTGTATTTCTTCTTTCTTTTAACTTGCCAACATGATTCTTCTCTATCTCTTGAATAGTTCTTCCATCTTCTCTCGTTTCTTTCTTCTTTTTCTTTCTTTTTAGACTATTGAAAACTTCTGAAAAATTTTCCCTATGTTGCTTTTCATCAATGGATACTAGAGCTCACTTGATCCTAAGAATCATTATTATCAGTTCAATAAGATAGTGATTAATGTTGTGACGAAGATCAAATTTTAAAGAATATATGAAATTCTCAATGGTAGATTGATTTGTTCTTTTGATTTTCCCTTTTAAATCTGTGACCGCTATAATGTATTCTTCTCTTCTTAAGCCTTTCTATAACTCATAATCAATCTTTCCTAACTCCAAGGCCCAAGCTAAAACTATGCATAATTCCTCTATATAGCAACTTAATCCCACAAAACCTACTTTATTATAATTTTTTTATTATCCTCTCTTATTTACCTAATATCTCTCTCTCACACACACTATTCTCTCTATAACATACCAACAAGCTATTCCCTCCTTTTTCTCTCCTATTTTCACATTTCCATTACCCAAGGTCCACTCAACTCCTCATAAGCATTTTATAGTGACATATTACGTGTAAAGCTTGCCTTTACAGTCTTTCCACACTCATAATTCAAGGCTTCCTTGTACTAATTAATTTTTGTTCTTTACCTACCTTCTTTATGTTATAAGTTCTATAAAAACTTCCTTTTATTCCTTCTTAATTTGAAATCTATAATTATCAGATAATCCTTATCCATATTTATTAAAAATTCAATTTTAGAACTAAAGTCTAACAAGTCCCATCCATACTAATCCCTATCCTAATCCAAATGCTTTCCAACCATGCATGCCCGCCAATTTTTGAAGCAAGCATACTTCACTTTAATCCTCATTGGAAACCATATTATCTTCATTAAAAAAACATCATGTATTCAATAAATTCCACTTAAACCTAGCCAATCAAACCTATTAAATAAACATTAGTCTTATTGAAACTCATTTCAATTCAACTAACGCGAAAACCATCTTAACACTAAAATAAAACCAAGCCATTCATACCTTCGCTTCTAATCTATCCATAAGCATTGATAAAGAAAAATACAACAAATAAAATAAAGGTGTATTGATTTACATTTACTTAGTAGCTCTACTTCATAATAAAATTGGTTGAGGTTTATACATGCTGATTCAAGAATTTGAGAATAAAGATTACTTTTTTTTAGAGATGTTTGTTTGTTTCAAGAGGATCCATAATTAAATGTTTCTATGTATTTTCTACGAATGGTAGCATTTGTCCACTTTGTCCCTTTTTATTCGGGAAAGTGGTCCTTTTAGTAAACACTTTTTTTTTTTTTTGTAGACGCACTAACCAAGAGTGAATATGAAGAACTATAAATTAATAACTTAAGATAACAGACTCCAGAGAAAAACACCAAAATTTATGGGGTTTAGCTAAAACTATCTCATATCTATAGCCATACAAAGTGATGAAGCTTCACTATATTAAAGAAAATACAAAATATTGCTCACAATATTTTCTTTCTTATTTTTCTTTAATTCCCTTTTCCATCTCTTTTATATTCTTTGTTTTTCTTTATGTTTTATTCCAACAAAATCGAAAAGCTCAAATGCTCATATGATATAAGGGATTCACTATCCTCCTTATCTTTTATTGTAAACCTGAAATCCTTCTAACTGGAATTTTTTGCCTTTTGAATACTATTCTATGGTAAGGTATTAGTATTTAGCACCTATCATTGTTGTTGTGGTTCTCATTAATGTTAGCCTTTGGCTTTCAAGGATTGAAAGGCATCCCTTATTCCAAGTTTCTTTTAAGACCAACTCGCCTTGACCACATCAGTTAGCTCCAGGAATATTTATGCTACCTCGATGCTTCCTTAAACGGTCTCGACTATCATTGTTCAACCATTTGAAGATGTCCATCGAAGAGGTCCAAAAATCATAGAAATTCCTTGTGTTTCTTGTTCTAGACTGTTATATAGGATCAAAATTCTTATTTTTATGATGAGATTAATAGCTAGATTTACCTAAGAATTTTAACCAAGTAAATTACTTTTCTAATGTATTTTTGCACTTAAAAATCTTACAATAATTTTTTTTTTAAATTTATGAGTGAGTAAATTTAAGCTTCATGTCTCAACAATGTCTTCCTCGGAATTACATTTATGTTCTATCACGAGTAGCTCAACTCTATGCAACACTTTGAAGAGCGCGTTGTGCTCATAAAGTCCGAAAGGGTTAAACTATGCATACCTGAAACGTAAGTGATGCTTGAACATAGCAACTGTATGAGGCATTCTAAGCACATATGTTTCGTTCATTAATGGATGCATCACGTTTGATGGTACACCTGCCGCCTAATTTTTGTACCCCAAAAGTTGTTTCCTCACTCTGAATGTTGTAATTTTATGGCCTAGTACTTGCACATATTGTGTATATAAGATTATTTGCATGGTTCAATAAAATCTCCCTTAATTGGTGCTTTATTTCATTTTTGAATTTCTTTTTAACCAATAAATTAACCTTTTCTTCTTTCTAAAATCACCGTGCTCAAATACAAATAATGAAATTGAAGTTGCACACTGCAGCATATTTGGTCTACCAAGTCTCTTTGCTTCCATTACAACCAACAAACCTTTATCCAGGGAGTGTGTCACTGCATTATTGAGAGCACTTAAAGATATCCAGATTTTTAAAGATCTGCTACATGCTAGGCTCAATCCAATGTTCTAATCATGTTATTATGCATCTTCTATTTCACAATGCTTAAATCAATCATCCTACAAACTGAATCGTTTACTCTACCTTCATAATATGACTCAAATGTGAAAAATTATTGTTTATTAAGACATGATATGCTCAAGTTGAATCTAGAATCCATTTTTTATTGCATCCGCTTCAACCTGTTATTAGAAAGACATCAATTATATTGGAACTTGACAATGCACAACAACGCTAGCATTTGCTTACTTTTCCCCTTCGTGGTTGACATTAGCATTCTACTCCTTTTTCTTTAAAGCATTATAATGTTTCTTATGCGTCCTTCCATATTTGCAATAGAAGCAAGCCATATCCTTGCATATATCATTTGATTTATTTTTATTATTATTGGAAATACATCAATTCTCAAAAAATCTCCCCTTAATTAATGGCCTGACAATATATTTAAAAATAATTGAATACTTGACATTCTTCAAGTTAGTTTTATGTCATCCATATGACATAATTTCATTTAAATGTTTGTAAGGGGAAGACAAATAACAAAGCAACACTAAAGCTTGTTCCTAATCATTAACTATCACATCAATATTTCCCAATTATTGAATAATGGAATTAAACTCATTCAATCATGCTTTATTCAATATAATATTGTGTGCGAAACAAAACTTATTTTTGCTTTTGACAGTTTATTGAAGAGTCCTCTGTCATATATAAATAATCTGGCTTGAGCCACAATCTCTTTACAATTATTTCCTCCAAGCCCTCGTCTCTCAAAAATAGTTGAAGCAGTCTTTTTTTTTTATTCCGGAAAGCTCTATTTTGCACTTATAATCTTAGGCGTATTTGTAGACTCAATTAGTACCTCCACTTGTCCCTTTTTGAATGAAACATCACACATCATAGTTTTTTTAATCCGAAAATTTTTTAAGCTATCAAAATTTTTAATCTGAAATTTTATGGACATCTTATTCATTATTGCTTTAATATTAGTTCTAGGAAAAGTACATAACTTTCATGCAGAAACACCAGTCAAGAGTGAATATGCGACCTACAAATTAAGCGCATAAAAGATCAATTAACATAAATGAGCATTATGATCTCTGTGATTCTATTAAAATTGGCTTATGCTTGTGAAAACAAGTGTCATAGTGCTTCACTATATTTTTGAAATTTCAAGATAATACAACTTTTTTCTCTAATTCCCTTTTTTTCATTTTTATTTTTTATTCATTAAGTTTATATGTATGTATGTATTTATGTATGTGTATGTATGCATATGTATGTATGGATATATATATATATATATATATATATATATATATATATATATATATATATATATATATATATATATATATATATATATATATATATATATAACTATGTATCTGTTTATTTATGTGTGTGTGTGGATGGGTAGGTGTGTGTGTTTGTGATTTTCTTACCTATCTAGAAGGTTGCTTTAGGAGGTCAAGGGAAAAAGGAGGAGGGGAAGAGGAGTGTGATTTGGGTTCGGCCAGGAGGAAAGGAAGGAGAGAGAGAGGTGCGGTTCGACCAAGAGTAAAGGAAGGAGGGAAAGATGAGTGTGATTAAACTAAGACGAAAAAAATGGTTGGTTGTGACGTTTTACTTGCAACTACATTAATGCATAGTAATCTACATAAAAAATAAAGAGAAGCTTATACCTTGCTTGAGTGAAGTAGAAGCCCTTGACTCCATTACTTCAGTGAAGTGGAAGCCCTTGATTTTCTTGGTGAAGAGAGGGGAAGAAGATTGAAAGAATAAGCCAACAAATTTATCATGTTTAGGGCCATATATTAGATAACAAATCCATGCTTTGTTTCTAATCGATTTTGAACTTAAATCTACAGTAAAGTCCATAAATTTAGGGATGGGGAAGTTTAGATCATATATTCAACAATACATTCATCTTCATCTTAATTTGCTCCCTTCAACTCTTCTTCTTAGGAGGTGTTTCAAATGTGACAGATTTTACTACTTTAGCACTATATTGGAATACCTTCCATTTCCTCCTCCAACATTATTCGAACACTTCGGGTAGAGTTATCTACAATGGAATACCTTCCATTTCCTCCTCCAACATTATTCGAACCCTTCGGAGCAGAGTTATCTACAATGGAAGATCTTCCATTAAACTAGACTGTTGTATTTTATGATTAGTTTCCTTTTAGCCGTGAAGTTGTGGAAGGAAATGTTCATGTTTAAACTACTGAGATCCAACTAGGAATTCAATCTTCTTGCTGTAAATATTTTTTAAATGACTTAATATTTCGAATTATGATATATATATATATCTGTGTGTGTGTGTGAAAAAATCCAAACTGGTTAAGGGATTGAGCAGCTCAACCACCAGTTTTTATCAGCTAATACTGATTATTAATCGGGTCTGTTTGGTGACTAGTCGACTGTCTAATAGGGTTTTCACAACAACAACAACAACAAGCCTTAATCCCACTACGTGGGGTCGGCTACATGAATCCTTTTCTCCATTGCATCCTATTAAGTGTCTTATTCTCATTTAGTTCTAATAAATTAAGATCATTTTTTATACAATTAGCCAAAGTCTTCCTAGGTCTACATCTGCCTTCTTAACATAAGTCTACTCTAAAACATCTACGCTCCTAATCGGATCATCAGATAGTCGACGTTGAATGCGACCAAACCATCTAAGACGACTCTCTCTAATTTTGTCCGCATTGGAGCTACACCAACCCTATCACGGATATATTCATTTCACATTTTGTCTCTAAGTGTAAAGCCACTCATCCACCTAATCATTCTCATCTCGGCAACACTTAACTTTGTATTATGCTTCTCTTTTAAAGGCCAACATTCAGCGCAATGCAGGTCTCACCACCATCTTATAAAAATTTCTTTTCAGTCTAAGTAGTACTTTTCTATCACACAAAAGGCCCGAAGCTTTCCTCCACTTCAACCAATCAACTTCAATTCTACTATTAACATCCCCATCTATATCACCATCGCTTTGAATAACAAACCCAAGATATTTAAATCGGTCACACCTTTTAATAATTTGATCACCCAAAGTTACACTTTTGTCACTAGAGCTACTACTACTAAAATTACATTCCATGTATTCAGTTTTAGTTCTACTCAAATGAAGGCCTTTAGACTCTAGTGTAGAACTTCATAATTCAAGATTTTCCTGTGCTTTTTCTCTCGTCTTATCCACGAGAAGGATATCATCAGCAAAAAGCATACACCAAGGTACATCCTCCTATAAATGCCCAGTAAGACCATCCATAACTAGAGCAAAAAGATATGGGCTTAAAGCCGATCCCTGATGTAATCCAACAGAAATACGAAAATATTTGGTCAATCGTCCTTCAGTTCGAACACAAGTAACTGCTATAGTATACATATCTTTAATGACTTCAACATAAGTCATATCAACACCTTTTTTCTCAAGAACTCTCCAAAGGATATCTCTTGGAACCTTATTGTAAGCTTTTTCTAAATCAATAAAAATCAAATGTAGATCCTCTTTATTATCTCTGAATTTCTCCATCAAACTTCTCAGTAAATGTATAGCTTCCATAGTAGACCTGCCCGACATAAATTCAAATTGATTATGAGAAATCTTTGTAATACGTCTTAACTTGTGTTCAATTACCCTCTCCCATAATTTTAAAGTATGACACATCAGCTTAATTCCTCTATAATTTGCACACTCTTGTGCATCCCCTTTATTCTTAAAAATGGGGACCATTATAGTCTTCCTCCACTCCTCAGGCATCTTTTTAGTTTTTGAAATAATATTAAAGAGTTTGGTAAGCCAAGAAACTCCCCAATCTTATAAATATTTCCACACTAATATTGGGATATCATCAGGTCCTAGAGACTTTCCACCCTTGGTTTTCTTTAAAGCTTCCTCAACTTCTTTTTTACTAATGCGACGGTAAATATGAAACATTGTATTATTATTAACGATATTGAGATCACTAAAGTTGATCGTAGTTTCATAAACTACAATAAAAAATTTATCAAAATAACTCACCCGCCCATGTAGAATATCTTTTTCTAAGAAATATGGTTTTCACCACCATGGGTAAAAATTACAAAATATCATTTCATCTTTTTGGTATACAATGCTAAAAAGTCTGTTTTTTTTCTTATTTATTCTGTTACGTATGAACTGATTGCAAGTTTTTTCTTTCTGCTGCAATTTGCCCTTGTGATATACATAAGTTTGATTATTTCTTGATATGTACACTATACATGTATCTTTGCTAGCAAGTTGTGGACTTGCATAGTGTACTACGGCATTCTAATGAAGCAAAATTCCTGATTTGTTTTTTGGTTGCAGAGTGCACATTGGAATTTAAATTTCATTCCAGTAAAGAAGATGGTAGTTATTACATCTCACCTTCTTAGTCATGCTCATCGGTATATTTTGCGGTGCCTAGCCTCCCATGAGACAGTTCTTCATTGTACTATATTTACGTCCATCTCAGAGGTGCTTATTTATCTATCATTTATTGACAACTGTTTTAATTTGTTTGTGATCAATTTTCTTCATCATCGTAAGCGGTTGTCTAAGTGGGTATTGCAACAGTATTGTGCTTGAGCTAGGTGGGAAGCATTTCCTTACGTTTGACTTTAATGACTGGAGTTTTCATTCTGCTTCCCGCTCTTGAAAGATCAATCTAAATGAATGGTCTGCATTAAACATGATAACTAGAAATTGTCTATGTGTAGAAGACATTTGCTATATAAAACTTAGATTTTGTCTATTTATAAAATAAATAACCAACTTCTATTTACAATAATACCACTCAAATCTCAAAGAGCGCAATAAAACTACAATCTTTCTTATTTATGCTTTTAATAAATTTTTATTGTTTTGATTGTGACATACACAAATACATGATTTTATTATTTCTCTCTCTCTCTCGCTCTCTCTCTCTCTCTTGAAATTTTACATATAAATAGGAAATATTTTGATTGTATGTATGTAATTTTCTCCAAAAACTAAAAGAGCGACTAGACTTAGGCAAATTTATCCTGCCTTAATTTTCTTCAATTGATTCTTTGTCAGTTTTTATATGTTGGACGATACTTTTTTGAAATTGAATCAAGAAAAATAAATAAGAAACTAAGTTTTTAAATTGTCCTGCTAGATGAGTGATACCGGAAGGGGTACGCATTCAAAATTTAACAAGAAGATAGAAAGAAAATACAAATAATAGAAATTCAGAAACAAGAAAAGCAAAAAGCCAGAATACTAAACAAATAAATATACTTCTAACCGATCGGGATACAAAACTCACCATCCGAAGGATCAACAAAGGAAGGAAATCTGCGATGTCACTAATTAGAGGGGCACAATTTCTAACATCAATGCCGTGGTCCGAGACTCGTTTCTATTTGGGAACAACCAAGGGAGCCAAATCTCTGGCAACACTCAAATGAACCCAAAAGACCTCCTAATACAACACAAGACCACTTATTTATAAATACTAAGGACCTTCTTATTACAAGTGGGCCATCTAAACAGAAAACTAAAACATAAAAATTGAATTTTAACATATTATGGACAGCACTATTTACTAGATCACATAACTCGGATCGCGACTAGACACTCCGTGTCATTCTCCTCGGGTGGGAGGAGCTTCTTCTTCATCACATGAAAAATTTCCATCAATAGCATCGATATGGTTCAACACATCTGCTTGTAGGTCAAGCTGATCTCTTTGGTCCATCGCCACGTGGAGCACATCCAATTGCATGAAAACTTTCCTCCTGTTATCAGATTATTCAAAATTGAATCAACCAAAGATTTCTTAAGTACTCCTCTTAGGACGCCTCTTTTTAAAATGGGGATCTGGATACACCTGGGATATGAAGACACCAATCTTTCAAAAGATATTGCATCATTGCAAGATAGGAAATAGATATCCAAGGAAAACTGAATAAGTGACCTACGAGCATCATGAACACTGTGTACAAGAAAATGGAAGCGATCTCACTTGTTTCTGAAAAGTATTTTTACCCAGAACTGACAGCGTTGGACCAGTTATTCGGCTAATGTGTCTTTCAACAAATAGCAGAGTTATCTTTCAAACCTTGTGCTGAATTTCCAGTCCCAAATAGTTTCTTGAATCAGAAAATCTTTTAGCAAGCCAAATCAAGAATCTGCTACTACCTAGAGTGATACTGGTGAAGGGTGGGTTTTTACCGTTTACACAGGATCACCAACTGGAATTCCGGAAAACTGAGGAAATGCAGAAAAAGGTTCAAGGATGCAAGAAATAGGTTCAAGAAGCCAAAGCTTTGATACCAAATAATAGCGGAGAATGAGGGGCTAGAGAAGATTCAAGAAGAACAACCAAGAAAGCAAAGAAAAAATGCACTAATCAAATAAAGATACAAAATACCAGAATTTTCTATTTTCGCAACCAATCAGGATACATAAATCGCCACTTGAAGGATTGACGAAAGGATACCCGAGATGTCAACACCAACAACAGAGGGTATGATTCCCACCACACACCGCCGTGGCTAGCCAGGAACCACAAAGAGAGCCAAATCCCTCACAACACTCAATTCCAGATTTCTATTCACAGATTCTGCTTGCAAATTCCAGATTTTCTGGGGTTCCAATTTTTCTCTTTGCTGAAGTTGGGGAGAATTCCACTACAGATTGTCCCTGTGTTATTGTTCTTGCTGTTTTCCTTGTTTCGAATTGTGGTATTCTTTTCCCTGCACTGTTTCTTTTCCATTCTTGCTGCCCTTCAGAAAAACAAAATTTTTTTGCTGCATTTTCAACAATTTCTTTATCATCTCTCATGTGACAGTTTAGAAAAACATTTTCAACAATTTCTTGCCGCCTTTCAGGAAAATAGGAAATCATTGGCCTAAATCTTTATCATTTCCTATGTGACTGTTGGAATCCAACATTATTGTGGAAGAAATCAAGAACTTTTTTGTTGCAGCCTCTTCGTCCGGCCAATGCTTGGAGTGAATAACTAGCACTCTAAGATTTATCATAAGGCTTTTTGATACCATTGTTCCTTGGAGACTGAGAAATCTATAACTCAGGTTACTGAAATTTTGAAACCAGTTTGGATCAAGAAAAAAAATTGGGTTCTTGCAACCTCTTTATCATCCAAGACAACTTCCTGCAGCCTGTTCAGAACTAAGATGTCCAGAACTTGAAATTGATCTGGGTTATGTTCATGCCCTAGAAAGCTACTAAGTTGTGACAATAATGGTGGAATATGTGACATAAAGAACAACAAGAAACGATTGAAAGAGGATCCAACTCATCATATGCTGATAGAGAAATCATGAGGGTCCTTATTATCTGTTGCTTGCAAGAGTAGTATTGCATATGGGATCACTTGGAAGAGATCAATTCACTCGAGATGAAGACCACAATTCGAAACAAGAAAACAACAAGAACGTCAACGAAAAGCACTGGGGACAATCTGGAGTGGTATTCTTGCAAACTGCAGCAAATAGAAAAGCTGGAACCCCAGGAAATTTGGAGTTTGCAAACAAAAATATGGATTTGTTGGACAGAAAACAAAAGAAAGGCTAGGGAAACTTGGCTAATCAATCTTGGGAAGAATTGGGATCAAGAAACCTGTCTCTGATACCAAAATGATATCGGAAAGGATATGTGTGCAGAATTCAACAAGAAGATAGAGAGAAAATGCAAAGAACAGAAATATAGAAACAAGAAAAGCAAAGAACTGAAACAATAAACAAAAAAAGATACGATACAAGAGTTTCCTACTCTCGTAACCAATCACAATATAAAAATTACAACCCGAACGATTGATGAAGAAACGAAACACCCGAGATGCTTCACCAAAGGCGAGGGGTACAATTTCCACCACCCAACATTATGGCCGGAGACTCGTCCCCATATGGGAACCACCAAGGGAGCCAAATACCTCACAAGACTCATATGAACCCCAAAGATCTAATACAATACAAGACCACCTATTTATAAACACTAAGAACCCACTTATTACAAGTGTGGCATACAAATAGAAAATACATAAAAACAGAATACTAAAATATAAAAACTGAACTATAACATAATATGGACAGCACCATTCACTAAATCACATAATTAGGATCATGACTAGACACTCCCATGTCTAAGTGGTGGGAACATGTTTCATGAAATTTTTCTCTAAAGGGAGGATAGATGAGATTTGCAAATATAAATATGCAAAGCAGGTGCCAATGGTCAAAATCTTTTACCCCCGTTGTACATAGAAAAGGCAGTAAAATGGATGCATAGACCTTGGAATTTGTTCGATACACATCAACCATGAAATTGGTAATAGTGATAAATACTGTAGAAAAAAACTCAATCTTGAGGTAACTTTTTGTAGTTCTATCTTTTATGACCATTTCTATGCACAACTTGTGCTTAAGATTTTTTTGGGCACCAATCTCTGGTAAACTATTTGCCATGATCATGTATATTTACTTACTGTACCATATGACTATGTAAGCTTTAGCAAAGTTCAAATTAGCCTGAAACCTGTAGCTGTAATCATGGTACCATTGCAAGTATTGCATGAGAGGAGGCGCTGTTTAAGAAATTATAACTTCCCACCTATCAAATTTCTTTTTCTGGGTACTATTCTTAACCGTCTTTTACTTAATTCTAGATAGCCCACTCCGCCTATGCTGATTCACCCCTTGGCCCAGATGCATTTCGTGAATATGAGTCTTTGCTTGTCCAAGACTATGATGAGATAATGATGAAAAGTAAGAAGAGTGAAAGTTATTCAAATCTAAAGAATGATATAGGACAGGCAGCAGAAGGAGATCATCTTGATATATTGTCTGCTAATGGTGATTGTTCCTCACAGCTGGCTTCTAGAGTGGATGATGATTTAAATGTGGAGTCTGTTTCTGTCGAAAGGGATTTATATAATGAGTCCAGGTCCACGGAAGCCAACAGTTCTGCAAGATTGCAGGTCATTGTACATCATTTCCCAATGTTACTGTGTCCAGTTTCACCAAGAGTCTTTGTTTTTCCTTCAGAAGGGGCAGTTGCAGAAGCATGTCTGTCAAATAACCATGAAACTTCGCTTAGCCCGGGCCTGCCTTCAATTTGCAGTGGGGTTACTTCTGACGGTGAGGATGTTCCTCCAGGAGCAATTCTGACCGCCCATTTCCTATATAATCTGGTTGCAAAGGTTATGCTTTACCATAGCATAGTACTATGTTAATTTTTTGGTCACTCATGGCAACCTTCTATTGTTCTTTGTTTCTGATTTTTCTTAAAGAAATCTGTAGATGGATTTGAAGATGGAAATATTTTCTCTTGGCGATACATCAAAAGTCATTGGAAAGATGTTGACAGACATGTCTAGTCTTTATGATGTTGGCCGCCGCAACCGCAGATCAGCTGGTTTATTGCTCATAGACCGCACTCTTGATCTTCTTACGCCTTGCTGCCATGGAGACTCATTTCTTGATAGGATGCTTTCTTCTTTATCTCGCAGGGATGGAGCTATATTGGCCATGAAAAGCTCCCATTCCTCCAACAGAAATCTTTCAGCTGAAGCACGGCGTGCTACACTTGATATAAGAATACCTTTTTCGAATGTTTTAAGCAATGAAGACTCTAATACGGCTATATCCAAGCTAGAAGAGAATGTTAAAGCTTTCATGTCAGGCTGGAACCCTGAAGATGTTAATTCTGAAGCTTCTTATCTATCTGATAATGCAGGCAAGCTTCAGAACAATAAGTTCGACAATGAATCATACTCTCTGAGTGGATCCTTTCTGACCAATTATACAGGTGCAAATTACTTGGAAGCCTTACTTGATAGAAGAATGAAAGATGGGATCCTTATGATAAAAAAGTGGCTTATGGAAGCTTTGCAGCGTGAAAAAGTGCCCTTAAAAGGACTTATGGCCTCTACTTCCATTTCAGAGCTTCATGCCATGGTTATAAAACTAGTTCCAGATCAAATTTCTCTTGTAAGGAACAGAGGGATCATCCAGTTGGCATTAGCTGCTGAAATAGCCTTGAGTGAGCCCCATAGTTCCAGGTGGGATGCATTTGTAAGTGCTGAGAGAATTCTAAATGTTAATTCACTTGACAATAGCCAAAGCTTGTCAAGCCAGATTCGAGATCTCATTAATACCAGCAGTGTATTGAGATCTCATGAAGATCGTAACATTGGAACACCGGCAGCTCTTCTCTCTTTCCAAGACGCATTACTTCTGTCAATAGTGGGATATATTTTGGCAGGTGAAAACTTTCCAAAATCTGGTTCTGGCAGTCCTTTTTCATGGGAGGAAGAACATTTGCTGAAGGAAGCTATTGTTCATGTAATTTTTCAAAAGCCAAAATTGACAAAGCTACAATTCCTTCATGGTCTGGAGAAGGACCTTGAAGCTAATGCTAGAAAAGAGGAGTCTACAAATAATGAAGATGATTTTGATGAACAATGGGGCAGCTGGGATGATGAAGAAACTGATCATCAGAATGACCAAGCATATGGAGATATGCAGCTTAAACTGGAGCTGCGAGATAGGGTGGATCTACTTTTCAAACTATTTCACAAGTTATCAGAATTAAAGTGGAGAACCCTGTCTTTCATGGAAGGTCCGTTGGCATCCTCCGCTAGTTATGGAAACGATCCTTGTGACAGGAAAGGATTAATTTATAAGCTTCTAACTGCTGTAATGGCCAAGTATGATATACCTGGGTTAGAATACCACTCTTCAGCAGTAGGCCGTTTTTTCAAGAGTGGATTTGGTAGGTTTGGCATTGGGCAGGTATTTCTCTCTCTCTCTCTCTTTCCCCTAGTTTTCCACAAGATTAACCGACAATCCTGCTCGGTTTGTCATCTTCTAAATATTTCTTTCTCCTGCAGGCAAAACCATATCTTGCAGACCAAAATGTTCTTTTAATTTTTGTTGTGGGAGGTGTTAATTTTCTTGAGGTATGTTTCTTTATTTGTTTCCTAGCACTTTGTATATAAGAGGTATCCCCATATCGTAACTTAATATTATTTTCTATGAGGGAGTGTTCATTAAAAAATGATGTATTAATGAATCTTTTGACCTGTTATAACCTAACTATCAATCTCTAAATTGCATTCTTCCTTTCAAAAAAAAAAAAAGAAAAAAAATCTCTAAGTTACATTCTCAGTCCTCTCATGCTATCAAAACGCAACTAACAGGTGTAACATTAGTCATATTTTGCTTAAGAATTGTTAAATATTTAACTAGAAACCAACTAAGGATAAACAGTAATGGAACTCTTAGATCAAAACGGTTTATTGAACCTTTCAAATTGAACTTAATCTCTCATTTGTAAAATTTGCAAGCTGCTATTGCCCTAATTATATGCTCTGGAGGTTAATCAAATTCTCTTTGTTGACAGATTCAGGAAGCTATGGAAGCTATTTCAGAAAGCAATAGAACTGACATGGAATTAGTTATTGGTGGTACAACTCTATTAACTCCTGATGACATGTATAACTTATTATTGGGATCTTCTAGCTACATTTGATCCCATTCAGCAGCCAAATAGCTCTTTTAACATGAGAAATAGAATTATATCTTAGTTCAATTTCATTCTGTGAAGAATTCCTTTTTCGATATTTACTGGATCTAACGTGAAGAGAATTAAGCTCATCATACCCTCCATTAATATGAATGAGCTTCAGATATCTCAGCTGTTGATTGTCAGGTTGAATTGCTGTCAGAACAGTCTTATAATTGTTTAGAACCTGTATATAGTTTTCTGAGAGTGATTGCTGTATATCTTTAGGCTTTTCAAATCCCTTCGCTAAGCAGATTCTTTGAGTGCTTTAGAGCTTTAATTAACTGGCATTTTTTTAGCAGTTTTTCCTGCTGCTTTTGAAGGAAGATTAGCTGAAATATTAGTGATGATTGTTTCTTGGTGAAATGCCAAATTATGGAAATCGTTAGTGTAAAAAAACATTTCCTTTGGGGGCATTTACATACATACCAACCAATTCCTACGTATTTACACATCTAGCACCAAAATTTTATTTTTACATTTATACCATCAAAATTTTGCGGATCACATCAGCAATAACACTATTTTTTTTACTTTTCGAAATACACCTTTTTTTATTGCATATATGGACAAATGGAAGTTTAGATAGTAGATATTTAATTACATAGGAATTGAGTGATATATATGTAAATCTTCCTTTATTTTATAACTTATATGTGTTGTTAGGATTATGGTGTTTTTGAGCTGTTTGTCAGGGACATTTAGTTCCACATCAGTTAGGTGTAGGGCTGGAAAGTAGTATATAAGTCTTGTGCTGCCTACCTCTCTTAAGAGCTCCTGTGGGAGCATGACAAGTTGCTTGGTTTGTCTTTGAGGACCGGGGGGTTTCAAATTTTGTATGAATAATAGGTAATTAATTTACATAAAAATATGAATAAAAGCATTTTTCCCGTTGATTTTTTTTTCATATTCCTTCTGGATGAGATAGATGAATAAAAATTTAAGAACAATGATTCAAGTGATATGCTTCTTTAACAAGACACAAACTAAAATCCTCTTTAAATAAATTTTAAAAATACTAATTTTTTGCTAAGCCAAAAATATAAAATTTAAGTTCATATCAATTTTTTCTTTATCAATCTTTTATCTTCATTCCCTTTCTCGTGTGATTTTCAAGCCAAGTAAAGCTTAAATGAGTAAAGCTCAAGGATTTAGCTCTGGAGATTTATGAGATTATGTAATTTAGGTTATGTTTGGGGCTAATACAGTTTATCTATAAGATATTGTAGTTTAGTTGTCTTAGAAAACTGTTGTGAATAAGCTGACTTACTGTTTGTTTTCTGCTGTTTAAAAGTTGTTGTACGGCAGTTGTTTCTGGATAAATGATCATTTTGGCTCTGTGTGGTAATGTTTGTAACAGAATTATCATAGGCGTATATTTGATATTATTAAATCAAAATTCTCTTCAGAACAATTTAAAACTATATTATCATATAAATATCAATTTATTAATGTCTTACCACTCGCCAATTTTGATATATTTTATTGTGTACTTAAGTATGAGTCAGTGTGATAATTAAGATGTAGCATTTCATGTTATTTGACATTTCCTAAAGTTTTGATTGCTTTCGATCATGATTCATTAAGGGTCAATTGCGAGTGACTCTGATTAAATGAGTTTTGGTGCACGATGTTTAATAATAATAATATCATTATTGTTATATATATATATATATATATATATATATATATATATATATATATATATATATATATATATATATATATATCTATACACTGAAGAAAATAATGATTGATATGAGATATAAGAAGTTCTATTTTGAGTGGGAGTTGTTAAGATATGCAATTATTAATCTTAATTTAATATTTTAAATTAAGATCTATTAGTATTCCTCGACCTTCATCCCTTGATTTTGAAGTAATTGGAAAAGTTCTTCTAGGAAATTTTTTCATACATGCCACACAATTCTCATGCATTTACATATCTAACACCTGAAATTTTGATATTTATATTAATAAAACATTGCTATTAAGAACCTATGCATAAAAATGTGCAGCCTACTTCTATAAAGTTAGTGATGGTATTATTTTTAATAAGATGTCAAATATATGAGTATTTAATATGTAAATATGAAAGTTTTGGTGTTAGATATATAAATACATAAGAATTGTGTGGTATGCATGCAAATGCCCAAAAAAACTTTTAATTATAATCATAATAATGTGGTTACCAATCTTACTTAGTAGTACAAGTTTGAGTTAGTAGGCCATTACAAATCTTGATGATTCATAGGTAAATATTAAATGTAGATATCTTAAATGTTGGATCATCTGAATGTATAAAGATATATTCATCTATAAATTTATAGTTTTATATATGAATTTATGCAATTATATTTGATCATGTGTACATGCATGTGTCAAGATGTACATGAATGTTCAACTGACTTCTAAAGCTCCAACATCTATAAAAAAAGTTGAACTAGCATGGATTGAATTAAAGAAAGCATATCAAGCTCAGACCAAAATCATATCATAAGATTGATTCAAATCGATTTGAGCTGATCTCAATCGAAGAGCATAACATTCACAAGTTCTCAAATTTCGATAAATTGTCCATGTTGACCTATTCAATTGTGAACTGGTCTTCGAGTCTGGTCGTTTCATGTTCAAAATGGCTTCAGTACCGAGATCCCCAAGACTAAACTTGAACTGAGGTTGAACTGATGAACTGATTTTTTTTATGAAATGAGCAAATTTAATATTGCTTTTTTTTTTTTTATCGAATGGTTAGAAATATAAGATTTTGATTGAAAACATAGAAAATAATTACTATACTTTGACCAAAAAATATAATTTAGAATTATTTTTAAAATATTTAAAAGCAAAGTATCCTAAATTATAATATTGTATATTAATTTTAGTGAAAATATCATTATTGCATCATCACTATGTCATTGTTACATCATTTTAAACTGTATTAAAAGGTTTTTTTAATATCTATTGTATCATCTGATTGAACTGAGGTTGAACCGTTGAGCTTTGAAGCTCTCTTTCTTCTAGTTAAGCAACTAATCTGATTCGATTTTCATAGTCTTAATCATATCTACAACTTCATATATTACTTCAACTCCCATTTTTACAACTTAACGGAGATGAATAAAGTTCAATTTGATGGAAACAAAAAAGAAGGATTCCGGAAGGTAGTTGACTTCCTGAATTATTCGAAAAAGATGTATTATTTATTTATTACTCTATTACACTTGTGAATATAAGTTTGGTCAACAAATAACAAGACTCCCTTGTGCTGGGAATCACCAAATTCTACTAGAAAAAGAAAGATTTTGAGTCACCTATATATTAAATCAACATATTCTAACTAAACTCAATTATCTAAACATCAGCTACTTAGTTTCGTTATAGGCCTACACCCAACTAAGATAAAACTAATTTTTTCTATAAACTTTAATCATGTTGGTTGACAATAAGCCTCATTTCATATATTGGTTCCTTCTTATAGCATTAAAGCTTAACTACTGATACAAAGCTGATGCATATTTTAAGATAGTAAAATGCATAAAAGGACGAGCAAGCAACCAAATATCAGGTTCAATGAGAGTAGGGAAAAATATCCAAAATGAAGAGCACATAACAAAGGATAAGGCTAACCATTGTTGAAGAAATATAGCTCTAGCTTTGATGAGTCCAAACAACACAATAATTTGTGTTGATATTGTGTGCATTTCTGGAGCTTCGAATTCATCTCTTTGGATTATTAATTTTGTTTTGTTGGCTCAAATTTTAGTTCTCCATTGCGCGTGGATATTGCATTGCAATAGCTTATTTTACTAAACTTTTTGTAGCTAAAATTTTAATAGAGAATGTTAAGTTTCAAAAAGTTTGAGGACATGTAGATTGAAATGTATTTGAAAAATGCACATTCTATTGTTTTCATTGTCGTCTTCTTGACTATAGTTTGAACTCTTCCATGAATGTTACTTATAACCATATATATGACTTCCTCTTTAGTGCATTGAATTTTGACAACTTCTTTCTTCACCATCACAAATTAAGAATAATATTCTAATTACAATGACAACTCACTTGATCAATCTCAATCATAAGAACATAAATTTAGTCGGTTCAATTTAACTAAACATTAATTATTATTTTTTTTCTCCATCATATGGAGTAGATACTTAACTTCTGTTGTATCAAATGTAAATTGTATTTACAAGGCTACCAATATTAACACACTCCATTTATTATAACTTAATGACAGCTTCACTTATTTCCAACCATTTAAATAATATTTTTGATTTTATCAACTCCATGAATATTAGTGATCCCTCTAAGCGGGAAATTGATCTCAGATAAATTAATTATTCTTAAAATTCTTTTTGTTAATTTTACATATATTTTCTTCTTTTTCGACTTTGTCAATTCGATATTTATCAATGACTTTTTTTTATTACTTTGATTTTCTATATTAAATAAAAAATTACTATATTTGAAATAAAATGTCAATTTATGAGTCAAATCAAAAATATATTTTATTACAATAAAAACTTTTATGATGAAAAATATTATAATTAAATTATCCTCAAATCTTAAAAGCCATCTCAATTATCATAAAATCATCAACATCTATATTTCACAAAATATGTCATGATAGCTTTAATCATTCCAACACTTTCACCCACCACACAAAGCAAGATCAAGTCATCATAACAACTGAAAGAGCAATTTTCACTCCTTCATCATTAAGCACTGACCAAAATAATCTCCACTACTTCTTTGACTTTCTTATATTGCCACATGATGAGGACCATTAAGATAGCTGCTGACTGAGTCTACTTTAGTGAATATTCAACATATCAATAAATATGAACTGAAGACTTCAAATGGTAGTTGAAAAAAGAAGATTAGTGCTTACCAATGTGTTCATCATTATCAAAGCACTAGAATGTGGTAGACAATATGCAGTGGAGTTCAGAGTTAGTGATGCATTTACTCTACATAAAGTTCAGTTGACACAGTTAACCAATCATATTTTTGTCTATATGTATCTGTGTGTGTGTGTGTGTGAGAGAGGTCCCCAATCCAACTTATGGGCTGAACTCCTGCTAGGGCTGGGGGTGACCTGGTGTGCAACTAATTCGAGTACCACCTGACTTAAGGTGATATTGTGCCACCGTATGATTCAAACCTGTGACCTGCGGAGACTTACGACCTTTAAAGTGGCTGCTCTCCCAAGTAGGGGTGTAAATGAACCGAACATGAACGGATAAAGCCGAACATGAACGAATAAAGCTTGTGTTCATGTTCGGTTCATTTGAAATTTAGTTTGTTTGAAATAAGCTCGTGTTTGAAATTGTTCGTGAAGTCACTTTTCGTGTTCGTTTCTTAACGAACGAGCCGAACACGAGCTGTTCGCGAACGACGATCCAGTTTGGCAGCCCTAATATTGATATATATATAAATAATATATTATATTAATTATATAACTTATATTATATAAATACATAATATCTATATTAGTATATTACTAATATAGTATATTAATAAATTATTATTATTATTAATTTATTATATATCATAATTTATAAAAATTAATTTTTAAAAATATCATAAATTATATATATGTATAATTATTTTAAAATATTTTATATTTCAAACAATAACGATTCGAACACGAACAAACGCATCACTGTTCGTGTTTGGTTCGTTTAACTAACCGAACGAAAAAAAATTGTTCGTGTTCATCTCATTTACTTGTCGAACGAATCGAACATGAACTCCTTGACGAACCGAACAAGAATTGTTCACGAACAACGAGCTTTTTTGACAACCTGACTCCCAACTTACCATGAAACACGCGCACAATATATATATATATATATATATATCATATTCTTAATGCATTAAAAGGTGTATTTTTGATATGGTATAAAAGAATTGATGGTATAAATATAAAAAAATAGATTTTAAATGTTACTATGTAAGTACATATGAATGGATGGTATTTATGTAAATGTCCCAAAAAGAGAAGAAAAATCTTCCAGTGCTCGACCCTTCTCCGCTGCAATAAATTTGCAATAATGTGAAACCGCAGTCTGCAAATTAAAGTTTTCAACTGTACCCTAAACTGAAAGAAAAACAAGAAATTGTGAAGAAGGCATTGATGAAGTCTGACAAAACAGCATCAAATCTATGAAAATTAATAAATGTTTTCCATTTTGGAGTTAATGCATATACCATATTTGTCAGGGGGCAATGTGCAATATTCAATATTTGCCTATAAATATGTTTAAAATTTTAAGGGCACAGTTGTCAGTCACCAGAACTTTCTATTAAAAGTCAAAGTAGTTGACCTAAAACTGGTTCGATTAATGGTACGATGCCACGAGTAGCAAATCCGAGTAAGAGCTGAGAATAAAATGTAAATATAAAGAGGTGGTCGTCACACTAATATTTTTAGTAAAAATTTATTGCAACATTTACATAAATACCACTCATTTTTTGTTTATTTACATATCAAATATCTAAAATTTAATATGTACATACATGCCAATTTATCTATGCATTCAAATTGTATTTTTAGTCTATAAATGTAAAAAAGCAAAATTTTAGTGTTAGACATGTAAATACATAGGAATTGTGTGGCATTTATGTAAAAGCCCCAAATTGTTAACATCACTTAACAAGAATTTAACCTAATTATCGTTTTATTCAATAGTATTTTTATAGTAATTTTAAAGAATTTTATGAGGGGAAAATTTTAAACTTAATAAGAATTTAGCCTATTAACAAATGCATGTTGACCTCTAGATTATAAGGAGTGTATATTAATGACACAAATTGAAGCATATTCTAAATGATTGTCTTTATTCCAAATAAAATCAATAGTTTGAGTGCCTAATTACAAAAGATTCCGCCACTTGGGTTCCAAAGGCTCGGCCTGTAAGGTAGAATTATATATATTTTGTCAGAAGATCGTAGAGGTAGAATAATAATTTAAGTTCTTACAGCTGTAAGAAGATCCATCATACACATAAATATAAGAATAGTAGTGGGGGGAGGTGTAATAAATATTTACGTGGAAAATTATAAAAGAAAAAAATCACAAGGTTAAAGTCCAATAAAAGTAATTCACTTTAAAATTATAAGTATATAGATCCACTCTTCTTCTGAATTAAAGAAGATGAAATTACAATGTTAACAATCCAAAATTTATAATAGTCATCCAGGTTTAATAGTAGTAATTGAGCTACAACAAATGTTGTTTTTGACGATAATAACAATAGTGGCCAGCAAAGACTGCAGTTGATTGCTATAAATGTAATAGTTAGTCACAAAGACTGTAATCAGTGGTTGTGATAGCATCAGTTAGCCACATAGGTCATATATAATTGGAAGTGATAGTCGCAATTAGCCACATAGGCTATAGTAGAGGGTTACAATAGAAGTTAGTTGGATAGGCAGCAATTAGCCATGTAGGGCATAGTAGGAAGCTAAAGTAGTAACTAGCCACATAAACCCTAATGAGTCTCTACAAGAGAGTTGCTGGCCACATATGTCATAGTGGAAGGTTGCAATGACAATAGTTGACCATATAAGCAATAGTGGAAGACTATAATTATAGCACTTGACCACATTGATCGCACTGGAAGGCTGCACAACAGTTGATTAGATATGTTATAGTGACAACAATTGGTTACAATGATAACAGTTTGCCACATAGGTGGTAGTGGGTGACTGTAATGATAGCAGTCGACCACATAGGCCATAAAAAATGTTGCAATAATAATAGTTGACCACATAAGCCGTAATAGAATGTTAAAATAAAAATAATAATAGTAGATTAGATAAGCCATAGTAAAAGGTTGCAATGATGTTAATTGATCATATAGGTCGTAGTGGAAGACTACAATGATAAAAATTCACCACAAAGGTCGCAGTGAGATGCTACAATGATAGCAGTTGTCCACATAGGTTGTAGTGGAAAGTTACAATAGTAATTGCTCACATAGGCTGTAGTGGGTCGCTTCAAGAGTGTCGGTTGGCCACACAGGGTGTAGTCAAAGATTGTAATTACAACAGGTAGCCACATACACTATAGTAGAAAACTACAATAGTAACTGACCACATAGACCATATTGGGTTGCTGCAAGTGCATCAATTAGTCACATAAGTTGTACTGAAAAGTTGTAATGACACAATGTCAACCGCATAGCCAGTAGTGGGAAATTATAGTAGTAACTGGTCAAATAAACCATAGTAGTTTGCTGCAAGAGCGTCAGATGGCCACAAAGGCTGTAATGACAACAATTAGCAATGTAGGTTGTGGTGGGAAGCTAGAAAAGTAATCGTCCATATAGGCCATAAAGGGTTGCTGTAAGAACGTTAGTTAGTAACATAGGTTGTAGTGCAATGTTAAAATGGCAATAGCTAGCCACATAGGTTGTATTAAGAAGCCACAATAATAACTATTCACATAGGCCTTAGTTAGTGCTACATTTATAATTTACTCCGGAGACAATACTTGTCGATATACAATGTATAGAAAACTTCAGGAGTGGAGAAAGTCGATGCATTTTGAATATGGTGGTCGTAAATAGTTTTTGTATTGGTTATCATTAGATCTTAAATACTACATTATTTTGTTACATCATATCCAAGAAACTTTGTTAATTACAACGTAGTTTGGACACTTCATTACATCGTATTTAGGATACTTTATTATACCGTACTCAAAACACTCCAGCACACCATTTTCAAGGAACTTTTTTCATCATATTTGTGATACTTAGTAAGCAAATAGAGTGTCATTGGTGGCAAGCTAAAGATGATTGTCGGTGGTCCACGACGGCCGGCGGATGGTTGTCAGCGACTACGACTACGATTGCTGAAAGTTATTGTCTTGTCTTAAGTCAGAATAACATTGAAATTAGAGTTCTCATCTCTTTCTCGGGTGAAGAGGAAGGGTAAATTTAATGCCTCTTGGGAGGGGCATTTTGGTCATTCAATGAATAACTCTCATAACCACGTGACTGGACGACCAATATTGACCCTCCTTGATCATATGGGGTTTTTCATATTTTGAGGGTCTTAATGACCTCATAATCAAGGGATATTGTGCTCCTTAAATTATTTCGGGAAAATGCTCAATTTGACTCTATGTACGCTAAATTTGAAGTACATTTGACCCTCCAATTGACTACCCAAAGCTTTGAAATGTGGTTCAATGGCTTGTTCTAGAGTTTGATTAGACTTGGATTGGACCAATTTTGGTATTATTTTGTTCATCTTGTCGAGACAGTCAGTTTAATAATAAGTTTGTTGAAATCAGAGCTCTTGATGTTCTTTAATTTGAATCAGAATATTTTTGAAAAAAAATGCTTTGAGATTCATGCCAAATGATAAAATTTGTTGGTGATGCATCAATCTATAAAACAACTTTGTTTACTATATTTTTATTATTTTTATTTTTTTAAAATAATAAATTAATTATTTTGAAAATATTTAAAATAATTTTAATTATTTTTAAATATAATTAGCAACACAACTAGTTGTAGCATGCCTACTCCAATTGTTGCCTTTTGGCCAAATATAATGTAATGGTCAATATTTAAATACAAAAAAAAAAAAAGATTTCAATTCTCCAATAATTTGTAACGCGTCATCAACAAATTTCTACCATCTCACCTAAATCTCGAGGTATTTTCTTATAAGAAATGTATCATATGTAAAATAAATTATCACCTCGTTTTAAGTAAGTTTATAGTAAAAGTGATTGTCTTGACAAGACAAATGTAATGATACCATAATTGGTTCAATCAAAATCCAATTAAGTCCATATTAAGCCATTAAAATATATTTGAAGTCTTTGGATCGTTAATTAAATGATCAAATAAACTCCAAATTTGACATAAATAGGCAAATCATGCAATTTAAGACCCTAAAATTTTAAAAAATCTCTTCGGATCAATGGAGATAGAAATGAGCTGTCCAATTAGGTGGCTACATGTGCTATTTACCAAAAGACCAAATTGTCTTTCCCTTGGACTGAAGACCCAACAGTAACTTCCAGCCTCGATCTGTATTTGTCGACCACTGCTTTCCTTCAACCGCACCTTGTTGCCATAGTTGACCATCTCTATTTATAACGACCTATCTGAAAATAACTGTAACATATTACATCATATTGAAAAGCTGACGTTAACTAATTTAAATGTTTTTTTGGATTGAAGACTACACAATAACTTCCGACCTCTGTAGCCGCCAACCACCATTGTCGGTTGCTCCTGCTTGGCATCGTCAGCAACTCCTGTTTTCTAACATCATGTCTAAAATACAACCGTAATATATAACACTAAATTGAAGAACCGGTGACAACTTCAAGAGGCCACTGCTTAGGATTGTTGTATTCATAATATAGTGTTTCTTTTTTGAACTTTTGAAGTTTTCTATACATTGTACGCATAGTAGTATTGTATCTCGTGTAAAATAGTAACTGTACTCTCCCAATTTTGAGAAAATGATGTTTCATTGTACTTACTCACTTATGGTATATTACTTTAATAAGGCTAGACCCTACGATTTTGTTTCTCTTCCAGGATTTTTTGACATTAAAAATTTCGGTGTAATATTCCACTGCTTAGATCTTAATGGAACTCCAAGGTTTAGAAAATAGGATCGGACAGGCGGTTTGTCCTCGAACTGACCATAGGCCTGATTCTAGTTGGCATAAAAAGCCCCTTCTGCATAGAACCACCGAGAATCGGGTTGAACCGGCGGACCGGTTTTGGCTCAAAGTAACCGTTCGGTTCACAGTCATTTACATACATATATACCACCCAATTTTATGTATTTTACATATCTAACACATAAAATATATTATTTACATTTATACAACCCAAATCACTTAGATCACATCAAGAAATTCATTATTACAAAGAAATTCATTATTCTTATGAAACACTAAATAATGAATTGACCGCTAGAAATTTTTTGGCACGCATCTAACCATAATGAAAATAATGTTACAAAAAGATATGATCTCTTCAATATATAAACTTTCAATTTTATAATGAACAATGTCCAAAATATATTGAGAAACTATTGGTTTTGGTTCACTTAAGAGAAGTATTTTGCATATATAATAAAAATACATCACGTGTCATTATTGTGTAAGAGAATTTTTGAACTTTAGGACCTAAATTGTTCTTTATATCAAATAAATAGGTAAACAAATCTGGAAAATTAATTTCCAGCGATTAACAAAATATATTATGAAATTGATAAGAAAACATTATCATATCCCACGTTTTAGGCTGAATGTAAATTAAAATTTATATAAAAAATAGGACTTTTTTCGTTTCTCGGTTTCTTCTCCTATAAAATAAAATGAAATTGTGCTGTATAGATAATGCAATTAAAAGAACGCGTCATCTCCATTGTGGATGTTGACTTAAGAAATAATAATAACATAGAAAAATGCTGTCTAAAGAAATAATCAACTAGAGCATTTTTTTAATTAAAAAATATCCTATATATACTATTATATAAATGTAAATAATACAGTTTATGTGTTAATTTAAATATTATTGTATTATAATTTAAAAATTATATTGTACACAAAATACATGAATTAGTGATACCAAAGTTGGGCTAATGATACTAAAAATTAAAAATTATTTAAATAAAAAAATAATGTTCATAAAATACATCAATTAAAAAATTGAACTAATTGAATGATCAAGGCGAAGGGGGATAATGGAGGGTGGTGATAGTTGGATACGAATAAATGGGTGACAATGATTAGTTGATGTTGAACAATCGACGACAAGCATTTGACAATTATGGCAATTTAGTGATGGTTAGGCATTGATGATTAGAACATGAAGGTTAAGCTTTGATTGTTAGGCTATGATGGCCTCAAAATGGTGATCGGATGACAATAATCAAACAACAATGAATATTTGCAATTATTGCTCATTTTTAGATAGAGCTTTAAAATATTCTCTAACCAATCTATGCATCACAATATGAATTGACATGACTCTTGTACTAGAGTGAGCTAACTTGTGTTGGATAAACACAAAATATATTTTGCAAGATGAAATTAAAACTAATATTTTCATTCATTATTCATAATAACATAAGGCCATTAATATGTTATTAGAAATATAGTAAAATAGAAATTATCAACATCACGTCAATTTATGTCAGAAAATTATAATCAAAAGAGTTCATATATAATAATTATGATGCACATCTCTGTCTATCATAATATGTTAATTATTATTATGATTGTATGAAAATGTAAATACAATTTAGCAAAAGATAATTTACAATACAAAAATTGACTTAATTCTTCTTATTCCCCTTCCTTAAAAATTAACTCATGTATATAAAGTTGGGCTGATTATTAACAACTTAGTAGGTTATATGAACTTATAATAACTTTAAATGAATATAATTAATAGCAACATGTATGCTAACTTATTATCACTCCTCAAAAGTAAAGCCTATTGCAATTACCAATATAGTAGTAATAAATAAGGAGTGGAATATTACTATGGTGTTAGATTTAAGCTCTAGCCTTGCCCTAAGAAAAAAATGTAATTATAGATTAATGAACTTTTAGATTAATATGAGCTATTTATAACAAGTCAGGCCATTGCATAAGAATTTGCATATATATATATATATATATATATATATATATATATATATATATATATATATATATATATATATATGTATGTATGTATGTATGTATGTATGTATGTATGTATGAGTAATGAATTTTGTATAATTATTCAATGCTCAAAATAATTTCAGAATTACATTTTAAGAGAGATCTTAAATTATTACGTTAATTATAATGCAAATAAATAAATCAATAAAGCAAACTTTAAGGATATTATGACAATTTTTTTAGATATAACGATATTTGTTCGTATTACTCTTCAAATTTTGTCGAGTTTGTTTGCATGCAAAAAAAAAAAAAAGTATATTTCTTTTTTTTTAGGGTTGACATTTGATACATTAGCCAAAATTTTAAAACACTCAATTTAAATAATATTATTTCAACATATAATTAGATTTCTTGATAATCACTCTATCTATAAACTTATAAAATTTAGACTTCAAATAGCCTTGACTTTAATTTCAAAATTTTAATTTAAATATTCCATAGAGTTTTATGTTTTATCATATCAATCATTTGGTAACATATCACCTGCATATACATATTTTTAAACAACCTAGCAAGAAATAAATCCAATATGATAAATTAGCATATGAGAAAGAAAAATAGAATAAATGATTGTATGGTTCAATTTCATTTCATTAGATACTTTGGGTTTCCCAAATATTAGATGGTGAACAAAACACATTTATGTCAACCCGGGTGTGCTAAAAACTAAATATTATGGAAACTATGTTAGACGAGGAAGATTTAGCTTATGTATCCGGAGACATTAATGTTTTGCAAACTTTTTATTTTATCACTAATTCTTAAATGAAATAATTTTCCAATGATATATAATCTAGAATGCACCGACATAGATATGAAACATAGAGTGTGCATCTATATAGTAATCACATAAATTAAATAAAAATAAAATAAAAAAATAAATAATCTATCCCTATAAGATTGAAAAACAAAATTATATTTACGAATTAAAACTTTAATGATTATCATATCATTCATAAATTAAGATACTAGATAAATAAAGTATCAAAATATAAGTAGTAATTAAAATTTCACATAAACTAAAAAAAATATAATCTTCAATAATTTTTTTTGAATATTACATTTTAGAAATAAGCATAAATTATTTCAATATAAGATAAACACGCAACAAACATATTTGATATATATATATGTGTTGCATGCGTGTCAATGTTCGATTCATGTCTTACGTCATAATATATAATTAAGAAAATATAATTTATTTAATTATTTTAGAATGCCATACTATATAATTTATGAAAAATTAATCATGTTAGAAAATAGTGGGTCCCTACCATTCCACCATCCACATGATTCTTGAGAAATTTGTTCTTTCATGCCCACTACATTCATATCTACTTTCCTTTTTCCTCTCAACTCCTTCCATTCCTTAAATCGTGCGGCCATCAGAATTGCGGTGGAGTGTACAATGAATTTCAACTGACCGTTGAGCGCTGAGTTTTAGAATTAAAATCGAGGCATGCTTTAGCAAATTAACCAAACTTATCTCATACTTCTGATAAAGTCGCACCATCTTAAGTATAAATTCAGAGTCCACGATGCATGTTCCTCAGCTCTCTTCAATGCTATACGCGCCATCGCGCATAAAAATCAACTGGATTCGGTGCCACAGTGGACTGAAATCAACTGCCATTTAATTTTTTTCAAGGACTGTTATATATATAAATATATTATCAACTGATAACTTGAAAACTTTTGTAATGGATCCACATATTATATTAGGGAATTTTACATACATACTACACCATTTTTATGTATTTACATATCTAACATTAAAAGTTTGATATATACATTTTTATGTATTCATCTCGGCATGCTGCAATATTTTATTGTGCATTTGAACATTGAAAATTTGATGTTAAACGTCGTATCTAAGTAAATGCTTCACAGAAAGTATACAACATGTCAATTTCTTCAGTATTTGCACAACAACACTAAATTTAAACTGAGAAACACGTCTTAAACGTCTATTGCATTTTTATCATCCCGCACTCTTTACTACTGACGCATGGAAGCCATATATCAAAGCAGAAAAAATAATGAATAATACAAACACATTTATACCACGTCAAATATTTCAAAATACTTGCGGCGTTTAAAAAAGGAAGAAGAAAAAAATATTCCGGCGAACTAGGGTTTCGATGCGCGAGATAATCACCAGACCTTACCCAAATCCACAAGCTTCCTCGATCGATTCGTCATAAGACCAGGCGGTAACTCGTAGGCCATTGCGCCGCCGCTGCCGCCGTTGCTGCCGCAGCGGCGATTAAACGTTCCCCTAAACTCGCCGGCAAACGCGGTCTCCGGCGGCGCGTGCTCTCGCCTATTGCCGGAGATTGGTCTCATCATTGGACTTAGGCACAGCCCAAAGCTGGAGAATCTGTGGGGACTCTGTTTCCGCCATAATGGCGAAGGGATAGAAACACCTCGGCCTGGAGACTGTTCCGTCGCCGGCGACATTCCCCGACAGCTCAAAGGTTGCACGTGCGGCGATGCCTTCTTATTTCTCATCTTCCGTCCAAGCCCTAGCGCCAATAGCCACGAATTATTAGATCCAGAGGATTTTGAAAACCCGGCGGCCGATTCGGCCTTTTTAGGGCTCGGATTGCCCCAAATTGGAGACAATAGGGAAAACCTCTTGGCGATTCGATTCTTTCCGCCGACATTAGAGAATGGGGATGGGTGACAGAGGAGCGGCGGTGGAGAAGGGTGAGCGGACGAGGGTTTGGGATCCTGGTGATACTCCGGCGATGAGACTACGTCGTATTCGGAGTGAGAGGAGGTGAGGACGGAGAGGCGTTCGCGAAGGCAGAAGGCGCAGACGCCGATGCCTGAATGGGAAGGGTGGGTATTGCACCTCATTGCTTCTTCTCTTCCGTCATTGAAAGAGGATGAAGGAATCCGTGGACCAACTGCAGAACTTCCTGCCCTTCTTTTGAAAAACTTTCGAGGAAATGGCAGCGAGTCTTTTCATATATTTATACCCAGAATTCTTTTGATCGTGGACCCGCGGGACTCCCTAACTTAAAAAGGACCTGGAGGCCGAAATACCCCTGTGGTTGGGGAAATAAATTGCCTTGGTGAACTACAGGGTTGTATACGAATCGAATACGGACACGAACGAATAGAGTTTGTGTTCGTATTCGGTTCATTTAAAATTTAATTTGTTTGAAATAAGTTTGTATTTATAATTATTTGTGAAGTCACTATTCTTGTTCGTTTCTTAACAAACGAGTCGAACACGAGCTGTTCGCAGACGACGAGCCAATTTGGCAGAGCTAATATTAATATATATAAATAATATATTATATTAATTATATAAGTTTTATTATATAAATATATAATATACTATATTAGTATATTACTAATATAGTATATTAATATATTATTATTATTAATTTATTATATATTATAATTTATCAAATTTAATTTTTTAAATTTTCATAAATTATATATATATATATATATATATATTAAATTATTTTATATTTCAAACAATAAAGATTTGTGTTTGGTTCGTTTAACTAACTGAATGAAAAAAAATTGTTCGTGTTCGTCTCGTTTACTTATCGAACGAATCGAACAAGAACTCCTTGATGAAACGAACACGATCTGTTAGCGAACAATGAGCTTTTCTGACAGCCCTAGTGAACTCAGGCAAATATGCTTTGACAGGTCAAATTTTCTTTGTGATAAAAGAACACTTTTATTAAGGTGAAATATTATATAAATTTTAGATCTTATGCAAATTTTTAATGATTTTTTTTAAGTTAAAAGTTTCGTCCAATAAATAATAACAAATTCAAATTTTAAAAATGTAAATGAGCCGTGTCGACCTTTAAGTTATCTTCAACTTGAGCTTAAACTTGATTAATTAATCGAGTTTGATTCCGAGCTCAAGCTTACTTATGTGAGCTCGAACCAGTTCATAACCAGAGTTACTTATTATGAAAGAGAAAAAGAAATGTTAAATCAAATAATTGTTTTGATAAATTGACAAATGTTATAAGCAATTATGAGATAGATAACATGAAATCATTTATTTAAAAAAAATAATTTTTTAATATTATTTTTGATAATTTAAAGATAAATTCTTGAATTTTAATATATTTTGAGTATAGTTCATTTTGATTTTATTTATTTAAAAAGAACTAGCTTATGAGCTAAAGAGTTGAGCCGAGACTAGATTGAACTTAACTTGTTAGCTCATCATGCTCGACTCACAAGTCACCCATTGAGCTAAGCTCAAGAACAATCAAAAGTCAACTTGGCTCAATTATACCCCATAAGATGGTTTAGAAATCCTTTTAGAAAATTTAGAAGATTTTGTTTATAAACTTCAATTACGCTCAAACTTGTGGATTTCTCTATCGGTGCATTGTTATTTTGGTAATTTATATAATTAGCTCTCTCAAAAAATAAATTTAATCAATAAAAATGCTACACTTTTTGAATCAAAATCTAAACTATAATAATTAATTAATTATTTATAATGATAATGATGATATTATTAGCCAATCTAAAGAAGTTGATTTAAAAAATAATTATTTTATGTGGGCCAATATATGTGAATAAATGTATTGTTTATGCTATCTTAAAGTTAAACCTAATTAATGTGTTCTAACAAAGTATAATTTTACTTGTATTAAAAATTTTAATTATGGCCAAAAATATATGTGAAGCGACTTATTTTGATGGGCAAAATTAGAAGGACAAATGTGTTGGAAATAACTACCAATGAGAAGTTATTTTAAAGGATCAAAGTACCCATTTCATGTGTGTAAGTGTCTCTTCACTTCTCTCAATAGAAAGAAATGCTTTATCTAGTCTACAAATCCCGTCAACAGAAAAGATTTACGAGCACACATTGATTTGGAAGACAATAACCTCTAACAGCGATAAATTATGAATCAAGGCATGCATCCACACTTTAGTATTGTTACTCTTGATGATTTGATGTGGACAATCTTGTATTTCATGAATCAAATCTTTGATTTGCAATCTTAGCAAGATTCAAACAGAAAATATTAAATTTATTGTTGATTGGGACATATGTTGTTGATGCGTGCTAGAAAATTTGCAGCAGTAGAGTGACGAATTATCTGTAAGAAATTCATGTGTGAACTTTATGACACAAATTTCAAAGATACATAATAGCCAAGATCTTTTAAATTCGTGATTTTTACATATCTATAATAAAGTAACTCTATACTCGTATTCATGACGAAGAAATTTGATCTCAAGAAAATTGATCCCGAAGAGATGGAGTTTCTCTCTAATCCCTTAAAACTTTTCGTACTTTCCGATGGAGAGAAATGTACGTGGTGTGTCGGGTAGAGAGAGGACCCATTCTCACTTTCATGCTCTATTTAACCACCATCCATCAAGGGGTTACTTAACCAATAGGATTTATGACAATTAAATAAATTAATTGATTTTTATTATTAAAATCAATGACATAAGTTAGTAACCTCTATTCATTTAGGGGTTACATGAGTTAACAAATAAATATCATAAGTTATGACATAAATAACATAAGTTTTCATGAGTTATAAAAATGAATGACATAAGTTATAAGTTAAGAAATTAAATAACTTAAGTTATCATGAGTTATAAAATTAAATAACTTAAGTTATAATTCATTATGACATAAGTTATGAGTTAAGAAAATAAATTACTTAAGTTTATCATAAGTTATAAAAATAAATAACTTTTATTATAACATAAGTTAAGAGTTAAGAAAATAAAGAACTTATGTTATTATGAGTTCTAAAATAAATGACATAAATTATTGATAAATTATTAAAATGAATGTGAGCCACAAAATAAAAATTTAACATTATCGTCTTAGTGTTGTACGAAAATTGAGCACACACACAGATGAAGACAAACAAGTGATGGCTCCAGAAGTTTTTACGTGGAAAAATAAAGAGAAAAACCACGGGGTCTGACTCAGTTGCGAAAATCTACTATTGATTGATGTTTACAGAAATCCCTTGTCCCACAGACGAGAAACGATAACTATATGTTTCAGACTACAACGTCGACTGACTGCGCCTGGTTAGTGGTGGTCAACGACGGTCGATGGTAGTTGTCGGCGGTTGACGGTAATTGGTGGTGGTCGGAGGCGGTCGACTGCTGTTGGCAGTGGTCGACGAAGGTCAATGGTGGTCGATGGCGGTAGGCAGCGGTCCACGACGTTAGTCGGTGATCGACGACGATAGACAGTGGTCGACGGAGGTCAACGATGTTTAAAGACGGTCGGCAGTGGTGCTGGACTTCAGCTATTTCTCAAAGCCTCAAGTTCTTTCTCAAGGCTTAAGCCCTCTTTTTCATGTGAGGCTTAGAGGTCTATTTATAGTGTTTTGGGTGCAATTAATGCAGTGATTTTGATCGGACGGTTCAGAGGGCTTCCCTTGATCAAACAACTTTTATAAGACATTTGATAGCCTTAACAATGTCAGAATTGAGTGATCTTAGGCTCGTTGGATTCATCTTGTCTAGACGCTCGATTCGAGTATAGGCTTGTTAGTGTCGGCATCTGTTTGACTTTCCAAATTTGTTAAGAAATCTTCTAATAGTGGTTAATGACTTGATCTGGGCTTGATTTAACTCGGATTAGACTAGTTTTTATATCAATAGGTTCGTCTCATTGAGCCGGTCAGTTTGACTATAAGTTTGCTGAAATCAATGTTCTGGATGACTTTTTATCAAGATTTGAACGTTTCTTGTTCAAAAGATTGCACCGAAATTCGTGTTGTGCCTCGAGATTTGTGATGGATAATGAAAATTGTTGTTATCTTATCAATTGTCAAAATTATTTGACTCATATAGCTAAGATTATTGGCCACTCAGTATTTCACTTAAGGATCATGAAAATAATCATGGAAAATAGAGAAATATAATCTATCCACTTTAAAAATTTTAGTAGGCCAAATCGCTTTGCAATCTTGACTGGCCATAATTTGCTGCCAACAAAAACTTTGAGTGCAAACAGCACTATAATAATTTTACTGAATAATAATGAAAGAATTTTGATAAGGCAGAGCACTTTCATCTTTGCTCATTGTGCTCTCTACATATAAAAGTTTTGTTGTAGCTTTTCTTTGCTTGACTAATTGAGTGAATGAGATTGAAAAAGAAAAGTTAAGATAACTTAATTTATCATATTTAATACTTATAAACATAAATAATCATATATTTTTCCATAAAAGTAAGAAAATTATTGGCATCAAATGTAGTTGAAACGAAAATATTCACATAATTAAGTTATTATTATTATTATTTTTTTAAAGGATGGTAAGAAGCTATAATACGAGTCTCTAACCACTCTTAATGTGCCTAACAATTCAAGCACCACCTCCTTAAGACCAGCTACGCTATACGGGATTCGAACCCCTGACCTGAGGAGTCTTACACCGAGGATGCCAACTAACAAACCGAGGTACGCAATACGACATAATTAAGTTAGTTATGAAGCACATTTCAAACACAATTTTAAACATACGGATGAGAACTAACTACTAAAATATTTTTATTGCAACATATTCTCCAACTATTAAATGCTAGACTAAGTCCAACGGCCTATATACATAATTTTCTTTTCACATGAGAACTCTACATGTAGACTATAACTGCCTATCAAGTAAAAGATTACTAACATCATGAAGTGTCATGAAATAAGAGCCAACCAAATCACATGGAGTCACCTTAGAGCATCATGTTCCCATGAATCTTGTTTAACCATGAATGAAGTCACCAATGATTCACGTGAGCTTTGAACTGCATGAATTATATGGCCACACCGAGCCATTGGCTATTTTAAAATTTTGTTAGAAAATGAGGATCAAATTTGAGGGAGGCAACAATGTTTATGTTTTGATATTTATTATCATTAAATAGCTTGATACACCATCAACAAGTTTTCGTCATCTGAAACGGATCTCGAGGTGCGGCACGAATCTTGAGATAATTGTTTGACTAAAGAAGATTCAAACTTCAATTAGATATTATCTAGAACTCCGATTTTAGCAAACATACGGTCAAACTGACGGGTTTGATGAAACAAACACAATAACAATAACAATGGCCTTACGCAAGTCAAAGCAAACCAAGATTAAGACTTTAAATCGTTTTTAAAAACTTTTGGCGCTTAATTGAAAGGTCAAATAAATTTGAATCCTACAAATTTATAGGCAAATCGAGCATTCCGAAAAAACAAATCCAACTAACTCAATATTACTTAATTCTGACATCATTAATAAACTCAAATGCGAACTTTGTCCAATTTTTAAATATTAAGATTTATATATTAATTTATAATCACAATATATTATTTAAACTATTTGATAAAGTTAAAATACGTTTTATAAAAAGATTTTAATTCTTATGTCCTATAATTTACTTTGTTTTGTCGTTATATTTATACATTTAATAAAAACGACTTTTTAAAATGCAAAAATACATATTTTATTAAATTTTAAGCATTTGTTCTCCCCAATTGTGATAAATATGAAAAAAATAAGATATTATGAATGAAATATTAAGTGATAGAAAAGTACAGCTTAGATTGAAAGGAAAATTTTATAAGATGGTGGTGAGACCTGTAATGCTCTATGGTGCTGAATATTGGCCTTTAAATGAGAAGCATAATGCTAAGTGTTGCCGAGATGAGAATGATTAGGTGGATGAGTGGCTTTACACTTAGAGACAAAATGCGAAATGAATATATCCGTAATAGGGTTGGTGTTGCAACAGTGACGGATAAAATTAGAGAGAGTCGCCTTAGATGGTTTGGTCACATTAAACGTCGACCACCTGATGATCTGTTTAGGAGAGTAGATGTTTTAGATACAACTTATGTTAAGAAAGGCAGAGGTAGACCTAAGAAAACTTGGGCTTATTGCATAAAAAATGATCTTAATTTATTAGAAAATTTGACACTACATAGGACACAATGGAGAAAAAAGATTCATATGGCCGACCCACTCAGTGGGATTAAGGCTTTGTCGTTGTTGTTGTTGTTGTTATTGTATGAATGAAATATTATAATACAATATAGTTAGCATTTTATGATTTTTTTTATATCATATAATATTCAACTGGCAGACAAATAAGCCTTTAGGGATCATTACGGCGAATTAAATATTTTAAGTTCTGATATTCCTCATTCGATCTGATCAAAAGAATGGAAAAATAGAAATAGCCTACAGAGTTGATGGGCTAGTTTAACTTACCAAGAAAATTGTGGTGGAAGTTAACATTAGTCAGGCTAATGTTTTCTATCAGTCATGAAAATATATTACAGATTAATTAATTTATTTATAAATATAATTTTTCTATGATTTTACAAAAAAAAAAAAAAAGGGAAAATTACATACATAGCACCCATTTCTTATGGATTTACCTATCTCACACTCGAAAGTCTCATTTTTACACACATAGCACTTTACCTATGGATGAAAAGATAGTTTTAATTAATAATTATTAATGTTTGATGTGAGATAGATAAATATGAAGTTGGGTGCTATGTATGTAAAAGTCCCATTAATAAATTGATTTATAAAAGAGATTATCTTTTGATATATAATATATAATATTACTTAAATCGGGTCGTAATTTTCTTACCTAAACCTCTCATGAGGAGTATATATGTTTTGGATGTAAGAATTTTTCTTTTTTCAACTTCAATTTAGATCAGGGTTTATATATAAAAATTAAAATAATGGGCTGTCGCGTGAGGTCCCCAACCCATCTTATTGGCTTAACTCCCGCTAGGACTTGGGGCTACCCGCTGTGCAAATAATTGGAGTATCTGCTGGCTTAAGACGACATTGCGTCACCAAGGGATTCAAACTCGTGATCTGAGTGACTTACGATCTTTAAAGATGCTGCTATACCAATAAGCCATGGAACGCACGTGCGGGCGTTCACACACACGCACACATATATTAGTATTCCTATTAGTATCTTCTTTTAATCTTGAATGAGGTTCTATTCAAAATGAGAGAAATAGGATGTAACCATGAGATCATTCATTTGTTCTCATTGAATATAGGTCACACTCTTCTAAATAAATAAATATTAGGTATGACTCATATATCAAATAAGAAATAAATGCTGGAGAAGAGCGAGCGAATCAGAGAGTTTATTATGTGGGTTGGGGTGCGGGGCAACGTCCCGCGGTTTAGTATAGGGGTAATTTGGTAATTACATATTTTTACTTAAATGTTTCCTTTTCTATTATTTCTAGGGTTATAAATAGACATTGATTGTAATCCTAGCACTTATGTGAAGTATCTTGTATTCTATACTCTTTTCTGAATAGTGAAAGGAAAGTCGCCGCTTTGCTCCCGAGGACGTAGGCATCTTTGCCGAATCTCGTTAAATCTCTCTGTGTTCTCCTGGATTATGTCGATTCTTGCGTTTCTTTGCCATAAATTTTTCAACAATAAATAAATAAATAAATAGAGAAATTAGAACGCACAAAAAGCACGATCAAATCCGGCTCAGTGTAGCGTCCCAATATTAACTTTAGCCCAACCCACCAAAGTAGTAACAGGATAACATTTATAAGATTCAAGGGGCACAGTCCATTTCTATTGTGGCCCACTAAGTTAACGGGCTTCTGTAAAAAGCCCACAGATATTTGGAAAACGATTTGGTAGATATTCAAAATGCTGCTAACTAATAAATAACTACTTACACATTATTAAATATGGGAGCGTTTAGGATGAAATTTTTTATTTTATCTTATTTATATTTTAATTCAAATAAAATATGTTTGAGATGTTCATATAATATATAATTGTTTTAAGAACCCTTAAATTAGTTAAAAATTATTTTGATTGCTTTTAAAATAACTTAATTTATCTTTTAAAAAAAATCAAATATATAAAAAATACATTAAACAAAAATATATTTTAATGCAAAGGTGAACAAAGAAAGTTCCCAAATCAATCCTAAATAAATTTAAATGAGTGTGGGACATATATTTATTTATGTGAAAAAGTAAAAAAAAAAATGTTAGCAATTTATTCTAATATTTATTTTTTTTAGAAATATATATATAGATTATATAGGGAAAGTAATTTGTGATATATCAAATATACAAAGAAAAAAATTAGTAACTTTTAATCTATTTTAATGACTATATAATAAAATTAGTTGAATATTATGATCCATATGCTTGCAATAATGAATTATGTTGTGTTTCAATATGAAAGCGAAAGACATTTAGAATCTCTGACAGGTAACATGAAGTTATAGTTTAACTAAGCAAATAGTCATTTGATGTTGGAGATACATTGGAGTCGAGCTAAGAAGAAAAACTAATAAATTGATGTGGGTGTCAAAACCTCTTTTAGTCCTTTAGTAGTGTTTAGTGAGCTCAAAAAGCTTAATGCTATAATAATGAATGCATGGAATAGTTCTTTGATAAATATTTTATGATAATAATGATTTTCATTAAATATGTGTCTTGTAGAGATCATGGTATTTAAAGTTCTATAGGATTCTCCAAAAATAATGATAGAACTTATACTAGATTCATGATGATGATTCAAAGCATGAGAATATGATGGGTGAAATACGAGGATTGTTGAGGTTATTGGCACAGCTTCCATCTATATATATATATATATATATATATATATATATATATATATTATCAAGAGATATCTTAATTTGCTTCTTTAAGAGATACTGTCGAGAGGCTTCTTGAGATGGAAATTTCAACCATTATTATAGAAAATTTCTATGTATTTATATATCTAACACCTAAAAATTAATTTTTTTACATCTATACGGCCCAAATGTTTCGAATTCATATCTGCTAAATTTATGAGCCAAATTTTGTGGGTCCCGCTTCATCTCATAAGGAAATTTTGACCACACAGATTGTTGTTTAGCACACTGATTAAAGTTTTGAATAGATACATTAAGCTTATAATAGCTTTTAGATCGCAATCAGTGTGTTATTGCTTTGCTAGCTCTCTTTTAATTATATAATTGAAATTTGTATTACTAAAATTATAAATACCCTTCTTTTGTTTTGTGCAAGACACTCTTCATTTGTAATATCTTATTTGATATAGTGAATTCTTCACTTTTGTGTGTTCTTTTTTTTTCTTATTTCATTATTTATTGCATCAATTTAATATCAATTAAAATAAATGTATCATAGTCAAGCTTGATTTTGATGATGATAACAATAAAGTATGACATCCTTCCTTCAGATTGCAACACCAGTTTTCTCTTTGGTTGGTTAAGTTGCAAGCAGTCTTAGTGCAGATGAATCTAGACAATACGCTACTTGGGTTCAAAAAGATGCTCTACTCATGGATGTTCAAGAAGAAGCAGCGTAAAGATCAAAAAGCTCTTCCTCAGATTCATCTTCATTTATCAAATCAGATTCTACATGATGGTTAGAAGGAGAAAACCACTGCTGCGGTATGGCTCAAATTAGAATAATTGTGCATGAAGAAAAGTGTGCTAAGTGAGTTTCACTTAAAGCAGCATTTGCATTCTCATAGAATGACAGAAGGTGCATTTGTTATAGATCACATAACTATCTTTAAGGAAATTTTCTCTGATTTGGAAGTCATGGAAGTTAAGTATGACGAAGAAAATTTGACATTAATCTTGTTGTGCCCCTTTCATCTTCATATACAACATTTAAAGATACCACTTTGTATGGGCTAGAGACACTTACTCTAGACAAAATATATGATGCTTTACTTTCTAAGGAGGCGATGAAGCAACTTGTGGCTGAACAAGTTGCTCAAGGAGAAGGCCTTGCTGTTCGAGGTAGACCTCTAGAGAGGAGTTTAGGGGCCGATACATAGTAGATTAGAATTCAAGAATAAGGATAAAATATGCAATTACTATAAGAAAAAAAACTTCAAATCAACCCCTAAATTGGTAAGAAAAAAATTTTGAACGTTACAAATTGCAGAATAAAAATAAGAAAAAAACTTCAAATCAAAAGGACAAACAATCAGATCATTCTGGTGAAGCCATTATTGTTGAAGAAGCTTTTAATGATTGTGAACTTTTGGTTCTCTTCGACTGAGAACCTTATGATGATTCAGTTTTTGATTCAGCTGGCACATTTCGTGTGTGTCCCAGTAGGGATAACTTTTTAATATATGAAACAATGTCAAATGAGAGCATGTTAACTAATGAGTAATAGCGCTCATTGAAAGACAATAAGTGTCATAATTATTAGAATCAAGATGTTTGATGGAGTCATCAGAACACATGGAGATGTGAGACATGTCCCAGATATGAAAGGAATCTAATATCTTTAAATAATCTTGATGCTAATAAGTACACATACTTTGGTGAAGGTGGAGGTTTGAAGGTAGGCAAATGATCTCTTATTATGATAAATGGACAAAAGTAGTTTGCAGGGCTATATGTGATCTTGCAAGGCTTTAATGTGATAGATGATGCAGTAGTTACTACTTCTTCTATGTCATAAGATGAAGAAACCAGACTTTGGCTAATGAGCGCCTTAAGCAAATGAGTGAGAATGAGATGGTTAAACTGAGCAAAAGGAGACATTTAAATTATTAAAACATTACGAAATTGTTGTTTTGTGAACACCGTGTATTTGGAAAATAAAAGCGAATTAAGTTCAATATTAGCATTCACAATACTATTGAAATATTATATTACATAAATTCTGACTTTCCTATCTATAATATCATTTGAAGGAAGTGTAAAATATATGATGACTTTAATTGATGATTTCTCCATAAAAACCTGGTTGTTTTTCTTGAAATAAAAGAACAATATTTTTACTACATTTATAGAATGAAAGATCATGATCGAGATGCAGACTGGAATTCAGATTAAACATCTCTACACTGATAAGGTTTGGAGTTATGTTCAATTAATTTGATGCCTTTTGCAAACCAGAAAAATTATGAGAGAGTTCTCAGTCTAAAACACACCTTAGCAAATTGGTATGGCAGAGTGAATTACCTTGATTATAATGGTTAAAGTTTGTTGCATATTCTTCAATGACAAGCTACTTAAGTCATTTTGGGCTGAAGCTGCTTCTACAACTTGCTACTTAGTTAATCACACTCCTTCCATTGCAATTGACAACCAAACTCCACAAGAGATTTGGTCAGGTAAACCTGTAGATTACTCTAACTGAAGAATTTTTTATTATCACACATATGCTCATATTAATAAAGATAAATTAGAACCTAGATCTATAAAGTGTTTATTTCTTGGTTATAAAACTAGAGTTAAATGTTATAAGTTATGGTGCTGAGAGAACAAAAAAGAGATAATTGGTAAAGATGTTATATTTGATGAGTCTGACATGTTATATACAACATCTACTACAAAATGTAAAAGTGATGATCATAAGAAAATGTCGACAAGTGAAACTTCAGATTGATACATGTACATTTCCAGGCATAACTTCTGAGTCAAATTTAGATAATCATGATGATGTTGTTTTCCTACCATCACAACAACAACCAACACAATATTTTATTGCCAAGAATAGAGCAAGAAGAGAAATTAAGCCTCCTTGATGGTATGTTGAGGCTAATTTGGTTAGGTATGCGTTAAATGTAATTGAACGCATTGAGTGCAGTGAAGAACCATTTAGCTACAAAGAAGCTATGAATTCAATTGACATTAATAAGTGGATGATCACTATACAAGAGGAGATTGTTCCTTACATAAAAATAGAACTTGAGATATGGTAAAATTACTAAGATAAGAAAACTGTTCGCTGCAAATGGGTGTTTAAGAAGAAGGAAGATACACCGGACGTTGAAGATGCTCGATATAAGGCTATGCTTATTTTAAAGAAATTCAGTCAAATTCTTGGTGTCAACTTTACAGATGTATTGCCTTGGTTGTTAAACATTGCTCAGTTCGAGCTTTATTTCGTATTGTGGCCAACTATGGTCTTGAGCTTGAGTAGTTAGATATAAATTATACTTCTTTTTTTCATGGAGAACTTGAAGAGAACATATATATGCAGTAGCCCGTTTCATGGTTACAGAAAAAGAAGAATATGTTTGTTTTTTGAAGAAATTTTTTTATGATTTGAAACAGCCTCCAAGGTAGTTGTATAAGAAGTTCGATCTTTCATGATTGCTCATAAGTTTAAGAGAAGTTGTTATGATAGTTGTGTTTAGTTTAAGAAAAATAACAAGATATAATTTATATACTTGCTCGTATATGTTGATGATATGTTAATAGTTGTCAAGGATGAAAAATATATCAAGATGTTAAAAACTCAACTTAGAGTGAGTTTGAAATGAAAGATTTGGGAGATGCAAAGAAAATACATGGCATGGAGATTCAGAGAGATAGAAATGCATGTAAATTATTTCTTAAATAAAAAAGGGTACATTAAAAAATATTGAATAAATTTAATATGAAAAATGCTAAGCCCATTAGTATTTTATTAGTCGTACATTTAAAACTTTCACCAGCTTTGTGTTCACAATCTAAAAATCAGATTGAATATATGTTTCAAGTTCAATATTCCAGTGCGGTGGGATCTCTCATGTATGTTATGATATATTCTCATCCATATTTATTATAAGCAGTCCTTATATTTAGTAGATATATTAGTAATTCAGGTAAAAAATATTAAAAAGTAGTTCAATGGATCCTTAGGTATCTATGTAGAACAAAAGATGTTTGTTTGTAGCTCGGGAGGACTATATATCGAGTCATTGACTATGTAGATTCATATTTTGTTGAATAGCTTGATAGAAAATATAATTTACAAGATATGTGTTTACTACTGGTAGCCGTGCAATTAGTTGTGTTAGTTTACAGACAACAATAACATTATCTACAACTAATACTGAGTACATGAATTACTGAAGTTTGCAAAGAAGCTCTATAGTTGAAATGTCTATTTAAAGAGTTTAGTGAAGATTTAAAAATAACCACACTGACGTGTAATAGTCAGAGTGCTATTCATCTCATCAAAGATCTATTGTTTTATGAGAGAGCGAAGCACATTGATCTTCATTATCACTTCACTTTTGAAGTTATCACTCGTGGTGATATTGTTGTGAGCAAGATCAATACCCATGATAATTCTATAGATATGATGACTAAAACACATTCAATATTCAATTTTGAGCATTGCTTAGTCTTGGTTGATATTAATTTCTGATCATTAGAGCTTTGTGGACTAGAAGAATAAAGATCTATTCTCTATATTCTTTGGAAAATTCGAGTCAAGGTGAAAATTGCGAAATTTATGCCCCGAATTTTGTCTCATAAAGAAATTATGACCGCGGATTGTGACTTTAGGAGAAAATTGTGAGCATACGGATTGAAGTTTTTGACCATTTGGTCAAGCTTATAATAGCCTTTATCAGCTCTCTTTTAATTATTTCTTTTAAATGGGTATTGCTAAAACTATAAATACGCTTTTCTATTTTGTGCATGACACTCTTCACTTATAATTTCTTATTTGATATAATGAATTCTTCTCTTCTGCCCTTCATTTGTCCCATCATGGGTTTCATATAAAACCTATGTTCTTTCTTTCACTTATTTTATTATTTGTTACATCAATTTAATATAAAGTTATAACAATATCACATAAAAAATATTAATATTTGAACTTCTAAAAAATGAAATACACAATTTCATACATATGTAAGACACCTATATCTAAAAATTGAAGTTTAAGTATTAGATATATAAATACATCAGAATTATGTCATATGTATGTAAACATTCCATATTTTAATTCTTTCAAATTAACCTAAGGTGACTTCTCCATGAAGGACTTATAATTTACATGCTTCCAAATTTTGTAGGGCCAAGAAAGAGTGTGTATAAAAAGTCCCACATCATAAGACATAATTTCCTAAGAAAATTTTGTACAATAGAAAATTAGTTTAGAACGTGGTTATTAATCAGCCGTCAAGTGTTTCAACTTTTTTGTTTTATTCACTGTTTTAACTTGCTATATATATATATAGCATACTGAATTTATAAAACAAGTCACGATCACATCTAAAATATTTTAAAATGGAGGCATTTATATATATGCTACAAAATTATTGTATATTACAAATTTAACACCTAAACATTCATATTTACTTTTCACACCCTTAGCTTACTAAAAGCTTCTCAAACTTTATTTGCAAAGCATGCAGTTTCCACCTTTAATTTTAACAAAGCATTATAAGTTCTTTATCTGCCACTTTAACTTCCACTTAAAAAGACAGAAACTTGTGGATGGAAGTGCAGAAACTAAAGATATTATATACAAAGAAAGAAGAAAAAGGAAATAAAACACTTTGCACAGCCTGCTGTTCACCATATTTGCTGCGCATGCGTCTCTTATCTTGCTTTTCTTATTTGGTCCACCACTCACAACTCTCCAAAACAGAAACCCACTCATGATTTGATTCTCCTTTTTTAGTGCATGCTTGATTCTCTTCATCACATGCACTATAGTTTCCATATATGCCCTGACTTCTTGGTAGAGCAACCACTTTGAATGTTGTAAGTCACCACGGGTTCGAATCCACCTTTGACCGGTTTGCCGGTAATGAGGGCAGTTCTCGAATAGTTAGGCATGTGAGGGTGGCTGAGAGCTCTTATAATAGCCTCCAACCATTCATTTTAAATAAATATAGATATATTCCTGATAGTCATATATACGAACATGTTTAATCTATATAATTTCTATGTAATTGTTTAAGAATGTCAGTGCCATAATGTTAATTTTGATTATTATTGTAAATAGAAGGCATATTAATTGAAATGGGTAATTTGTAGAGAATGTACAAAACATTTATTAAAATTTCTCTATAAAATTTTATTTTAAAATTGTTTACTAACGACTTTGACTACGACTTGACAATGATAACGAAATGAGAGTGAGCCTTTGAGCAACTGACACCAACACTTCTATTTAAATGAGTTGGCAACTTTTGGCTCAATTCCCCCCCATTCAGTAATAACTAGCTATAAATAAATAAATAAATAATATTACAATATTGGGAAAAATAAGGCATAACAAAAGTTATCAGTATATGTTGCAAGTTGGAAGACTTGTATTCCAATTCTTTTTTTGAACAACCTCATGTTGGCAAACTACACACTCAACCTATAGCATTATTTCTTTGCAGCATATGCTATCTGCGTTCTGTCCTCTCTAGATGTAGCTTTCATGGTAGCAATATTCAAATTTTCGGCCATGAAAATATAATAATATATACTTGTCTCATGGTATCATTTCTTAGGCTTTAGCTTATCATAATGTATCTTTTTAAATTCAATAGCTGACATTCTAATGCTCATTGCTGATAATAAATCCGGCATTTTATAGCTGTAATTAAGATTTTATATATGCCCGAATTACATTTATGCCCTCTAAGGGCACAATTCATGGATCCAAAATTGCAATGAAGTGGAGAATGAGTTAAAAATTGCAGTTAAACCATTGCAGGTTAAACCCAATGCAGAATTAGGACCACGAACTATTATTATATTATTTACTATTACTTTTTGGGAATTCAACGTCAGCCATGACGAACCGAGCTCCATATATTAATAATCAATTTATAGAATCACACAATCAATAATATAACAATTTAATAAGCAGAGCAACCTCTGGTTGTCGCCTCCGCCGTTCTGATTTCAAATCCTTCCTTTAGTTCAATCACGGGAGTGCATTATTTACTTTCAATCAAATTAATCAATTTGTAATCAATTCGGTTCAATTTTAAAATAATAATTTAATTTTCAACTATTTAAATTTTTATGTCCATTCTGTTTTTCATTTAACCAATTAAGAAAATCAAATAGAATTAAATTCACTTGAAAGATGATTTTGAAGTCTATTAAAAAATAACATGTAAATGATGTTTGAGTTCTATTTAATCATATCTATATCTAGGGCTGTCAAAAAAGCTCGTTGTTCGGGAACAGTTCGTGTTCGGTTCGCCAAGATGTTCGTGTTCGATTCGTTCGATAAGCAAACGAGACGAACACGAACAATTTTTTTCGTTCGATTTGTTAAACGAACCAAACACGAACAGTGATGTGTTCGATTCTTTATTCTTCAAAATATAAAATAATTTAAAAAAATTATATATAAAAAATTTATTATATTTTAAAAATAATTATATATTATAAAAATTTATCATATTTTAAATAATTAAACTTCATAAATTATATATATGATTAATTATTAATAACAATAATAATATTATAGTATTAATTATATTAATATAACTATTATAATATTATAATTAATATACTATACTATATATTAAAATAAAACCCTAAAGCTAGGGCAGTCAAAAATGCTCGTTGTTCGCGAACAGTTCGTGTTCGGTTCACCAGGAAGTTCGTGTTCGATTCGTTCGATAAGCAAACAAGTCGAACACGAACAATTTTTTTTCGTTCGGTTTGTTTAACGAACCAAACACGAACAATGATGTGTTCGAACATTTCAAACAAGAACACTAGCTTTGTTCCTTCGTGTTCGGTTCGTTTACACCCCTATCTATATCTCATGTAATTTGCAACATATCTACATATTAATAATAAGCAAAATTATGAATAAAATTTTGCATGAAGATGTCAAAAAAAAAAAATGAAAAAACTCTTGATGAGTCTCAAAATTTCTAAATTACTTTAAAATCGATTTAATATCATTTACTTAATATCATATTTATTGAAAATAATAAGTATAAAAATTTTAGACTCTTCTTAATTATAAAGTTTTGATTAAAATATTTGTCAAAACATTCTTTTGGAAGATTTACACACATACCCGTCAGTTCCTATCCATTTACATACCTAAGACATACTTTAATTTTTACATACATGCCGCCTTGCACCATACTTTTGCATGAACAAAGTATATTTCATTTTTAAAATTTAAAATAGTGATATTTTTTATGTGATATGATAAATTTGAGCGGTACAAATATAAAAAGTAAAATTTTAATGTTAGATATATAAAAACATAGGAATGGTTAGAAATGTATGTAAAAGCCCCATTTTTTTACTATTATTATTTGAGACTTATGTACCAAAGCCCTTAATAAATTGACTTTAATGACATCCAATCTATGTTTACCAGTTGGTAAAAAAGAATAAAGTACTATTAAGCATATAATGAGATCATCTGAAAGAGAACTCACCACAAAATAATTGCTCATTAACGCTCAAAATATTCTGTGACCAAACTACGGACATATTCTGTTTCCTAAATCATGTTAAGGTTGCTTTCAATTGCCTATTTTACACGTCAGCTGAGCATTTCGTCGAACACCTTCTGCTTTCTCCACGCAGCACTAATTGAGGTCCACTGAAACACTGTGGACGCCAGCAGGACTCTGCATTTAACAAACCGCAGTGATTGTTGATTAAATTAGTTGTTAAAAATCTTTATCATGGAGTCAGCTCGGCCTCTTGAAAAGTCACTATCTTTCAATTAATTATTCATGAGGAAGCTGAAAGAGTAGGAGCAGAGCAAGGCTTGATTTCCACGTTTTATTATTCGATGCTTTCGCTGCAACAGCCAATCTAAATTAGACTTAACGTACGATGGACGGAACCAGACTGTAGAACATGGAATAAATTCGAGGACAAATCCATCAGACAGGACATTTTGTCCTTCCACCAAACTATGAAAATTATGTATGGTGATAAAAATTTTCTTTCCTTGGCCTCGGAGTGATGCTTATCAGGTTCGGTGGTGTAACTAAATAGTGGTCAGTGAGTTTGATGAGAATGTTCAACTAACTCATAGACGTATGGAACAGATACTCGAATAGTGCAGGCAAGTTTGACGAGAAAGACCTGTTTGAAGATCGAAACGGGATAGATTCATTCGGAGGAATTCGCTGGAATGATGATGTATTTCGAAAGTAGTAATAGAATACCTTAGGATAGTAAGGAGCTCTACAACTTTTCACTTCCATAGGTATGATTGATAAACAAGATTGATCTGGTCAGTGACAGATCACTAAATGCTCAGTTGGTGGGTTTGATCCATTAAACCCATGAGGACTATGTAGCATTTGGGCTTTTCTATTGCTTAAAAACTCATTTTTGGGTATACATTTTAGGTCGGTTTGGGGCAAGTGCAGCTTATTAATAAGCTACTAAAAAATAATGTGTTCAAAAAACTACGGTGGTTGTTACAATTTTTTTTTTTGAAAAAACTAGATCACAACTAGAAAGTTGTCACCACACATAGCCAGAAATGATGTGAAAATACTGATTTCGGCGGTTTGAAAGGCGTCAAAATACAGTTTACCCAAACGAACTTGGGTGTGTTTTCAAAACACACCGTACCAAAATAAGAAGCTCCAAACAGGGCCTTAGTTCTTCGACAAAATGAAGAATAAGATAATGAAAGAATATGATAGTAAATTGCCTCTATATGCGGTTAGAGGGAAGAGAAGATTACACCAATTGTTCTGCCCTGTTGGGTTTGTCCAGAAATATATCTACTCATATTCAATCCAAATGATGATTTTCTTCACCAATAATCTTTATTGGCTATGTCTTGAAGAGTAATTACATGAGTTTAAGATTGAACTGGGACTTTCCTTCCACTAGGGACTCGAAAGCTACACCTGTCGGGTGTAGTCGTGAGTATTCTTGGGTAATTGTGGACAACTTCTCATTCAGAAGCATTCACTTTATATGTGGTGGAAGCAAACTGATCCGTGATTATGACTCGAATATGTCCCCAGAGGATTTTCCTTGCTGAGTTGCCAACGGCAGAAGTACATATTGAGAGATGTGACTCGTTTCAGTCACTTAAGAAGTGTGCACTGCTATGGAGTGGTAGAGTAGAATGTGAAAAGTTAAAAACTTTCTTGTTTTGGAGGATGCATTGATGTTAAGTTTTTTGAATTGTCTGAGAATAACAATCAAATCATTTTGAACCAGTGCCACAAAGACACTTGCTTCGCACGTCGATACTCTGTCACCTTGTCATAAGAAAAAGATAATGTTTGCAATAACGATATTATTTCTGATTGTTATAAGAAGTGCTTTCTTTTATTTTAACTCTCTGTGTGATATTTAAGAGTTGTGTATTGTTTCTTCTTATTGATTGTTGCGAATTGGAGACCTCATTCTTGTGTTCTTCCCCTTTGCTCTTGAGAATTCACAATCACTCCAACCTTGCTCTTATGGGACAGATTTCCCAAGAGAAGACAGGTGTGTCAAAGGAGCAGTAACATGCGATTATTTAATGGAGGCTGAATAGAGCGTGACATTCTAAGGATTCATACAGTTCGAAGGAAAAGGATATAACTGCTGATAGTTTAAAGCTTGTTAAGACAAAAGGGCTACCAGGGAGTTCTACGGGGAGTGCAACGATTTCAAATGTAATTTTGGATACTATTATTTTGACCCCAATTAATGAACTAAGGTAAAATGGCACTTTCGTACTATGGTACCGCTCACCTACCACATCTCACCTACCGCTCACCTACCTCCCACCTACCACTCTCTTGCTATGTATAAATAGAGAGGGTGTGAGGCTTAGGAGAGCAAGGGAAGAGGTCTTAAGCTACCACAAAGGAGAAGAGAATAGCTAGAGTGGAGGAGAGCATCTTGAGGCCTTGTATCAATGTGTCGCTTGAGAGGGAGGCTATAGAAGGAAGATGAGGGCTCATCTCTTTGTATAAGCTATGTATTTCTTTTTTTCCTTAGTGAACTATTTGATTGATTCCCTCCTGTGGACGCAGATCCAGTTGAATCGAACCATGTAAACGATCTGCATTTGCTTGCGTTCTTTGTGTTTCATTTCTATGCCAGGAAGTACATATCTCACAACAGATACCCATCTAAATGAGATAGGTCTCGAGGAAACATCAACACTGTGTCGGCAAATTTTAGGTTAAGTGTTTACTTTTTATATATATATATATATATATATATATATATATATATATATATATATATATATAATTTGGAAAGTAGCATTTTGATTTTCGTAAATGGTTTAAAGTGTGAAAATTTTAAACTATGAAGTCAAACCGATCATACACCTCAAAAGTTTATATAAACGAGCACCACATCACAAACCGTGCATCTATCTCGAGGAATAGACACACTGCTTGATAATGGAGCTCGATTAAATAAACTAATAGATTTGTGACATCCGTTTGTTATGCGAACCAATTTTACAAGCCAACAAATTTCCCCTACTTAATACAAAGGAATTAAGCAAGGTTTATATGACCTGGGTTCTTAAAGTTCCTTATAAGGGCAAGCCTCTATAATTAATTACATCCTAAATGTCCGCAAACACTTAAGAAAACTCTCGATTAAGATCAGTAGTTTTGCTTTCAAGAATTTCAAAGTTTAAGGTTTTCAAACAATTGGATTCTGGAAATTTAAATAGGGAATAGATCAAATTCGGAACAATTATTTTAGGAGTATAAAGGAAGAGAAGTAGGGGATGTCATGGACCCGAAGTGAACTTCGGTGAATTTCCGACTATCCTATTGTTTGGCTTCAATTTGAGAATTTATTTAATGTTTCAATCCTGCCAATTTTAATTAATTAGGACTTATACTTGTGTGATACAATCATACAAATAGCCTCGAAAATGTGAGGGTTTATGTCGTACCAAACGACTACCTCGGAGTCCTAAGACGAGTTATGGCTTAATTTGCACAATATGATTATGCAAATGCCTAAAGACAAGTTGAGGATTTATGTTGTGCTAGGTAAACTACCTCGAAATCCTATGGCTTGGTTATTTAATTCTAAGGAAGGGTTAAGCTGATGAAGACTTGTTTTGCTGTTGAAGATGACCGTGCTGCCCATTATGCTAGCTCCAAGCTCCTTGTTGTTGCAGATGTCAGCATATTTTTAGGTTGTGTGATATTTTAAAAAGGGGTCGCCTAACAGAAGTTGTCGGCGAATTTTAATTTAATTTAAATAAATAATTTGAAAAGTAGTATTTGATTTTGAAAATAATTTTAAATTTGAAAATTTTAAGATATGAAATCAAGCCGATCTCACATCCCGAATAGTTTATATAAACGAGCGCCGCACCATAAACCGTGTATCTATCCCGAAGAATAGACACACTTTGCTTGATAATGGGGCTCGATTAAATAAACTAGAAAGGTTTGTGACATCCGTTTGGTCCGCGAACCAATTTTATAAGCCGACAAATTCCCTCGCTTAATATGAAACTATTAAACGAGGTTTATATTACCCAGGTTCTTAAAGTTCACTATAAGGGCAAGCCCCTATAGTTAATTACATCTTAAGTGACGGAAATCACCTAAGAAAACTCTCGATAATAATCAATAATTACGCTCTCAAGAATTTGAAAGTTTAAGGTTTTCAAAGGATTGAATTTTGGAAATTTCAATAGGGAATGGATCAAATTTAGAACATTTTTATTTTGGGAATTCAAAGGAAGAAAAGTAGAAGAGATCACGGATTCGAAGCGGACTTCGATAATCTCCCGACTATCCTATTGTTTGGCTTGGATTTAGGAAAGTCCTAATGTTTATTTAATGTTTTAATCCTGCCAATTTTAATTAATTGGGGCTTATATTTATATGATAGAATCATACAAATTGCCTGGAAGATGTGAGGGTTTATGTCGTATCGGACGACTACCTCGGAATCCTAAGACCGGTTAGGGCTTAATTTGCAATGCAAATGCCTAACGAAGAGTTGAGGATTTATGTTGCACTGAGCAAACTACCTCGAAGTCCTATGGCTTTGTTATTTAATTCTAAGAAAGTTTTGTTGATGTAGGTTCAAGTTTTGCCGACGACGATGGCCGTCGTTGCCCACCATGCTCCGAGCTCCTTGTCGTTGCGGAGGTTTAGTTTTAGAAATCATAAATCAAGAGATGAGAGAAGTGTTCGGTTTAGAGAAGTCTTAATTTCCAAATGTTTTTGTGTTTTAATTAAAACAAATCTTAAAGTTGATTATAACGACACCGGTTAAGATCCCACGGTTCCATCCTTCCGGCATCATTATTTTTATCGGATTCACTTAGTCCGGATGAATTTGCTAAACTCAACTCAATGAGTTCCACACTTTCATTTAGGCACGTGGAAATCCCGTTAGCAACACGTAGGTTACATCATCCGAGGTATTCCCGATCATCCAACAGGACGTTTTAATTTAGTTGTAATTGTAGTTTTGTGTTCTGTTTGTGATTAAATTTTGAGTTGTCTTATATTTTGAAATGTTGTGGAGGTGAATTTTATCTTGTAGTGTCTTTTATTTTAGTTTTGGGTTTCGGTTTTGGTTTAGTCCTAAAGGTGTAGGTTTTCATGCAATCGTTGTTTATCATGCAAGAAAAAAATAAAGTGCATTTGCAATAAAATAAAGCTGCAATAAAATAAAAGCGTACCTGGAGGGTCCTCCCGTCATTCCGAGCTGCACTTAGAACACGATCGAATATTTAAGCAAGTTCTAGGTAAAGCTAAGGGAAAGGTTTATGGTTTTCTACCAAATTCCTAATCCTATAGCTAGCCATTTCCTATGACGTCTAGGTTCTTTGTGTTTTTGGTTTGAAGACGATTTTCTTCATCGAAGAACAATTAAGTTCGATTGTTCTTATCGACATCCTATCATATTGAGGAAGTGCTTAAGAAGAATCTTAAACATCTTTTCAATATTTCTAGGATTGTTTTAAGTCCAAATGAATTTAATTGTGTAAATGAATCGATCGTCCGAGGTTTTCAAGTTTTGTTAACTTGCTCGATGAACTAGGACATTTGAATGTCACTATAAGTGAAGTAACATTTCATTTTAATGTTCTATTTAGGAGTTATGATAACTAAAGCTCCTAGAGGCAAAATGATATTTAATGGTTTGTGATTCAAATTTAGGTTCAAATTAATGATTTAAGTTTGGAATAGTGTTGAAGTTATTTTAGATTTATTTCTTCATGTCTTAAGTGAGGTTATTTAATTCGACTTAATTTAATTTAATTTATTTTAATTTAATTTAATTTGATTTGATTTAATTTAATTCAATTTAATTTATTTGATTTAATTTCTTAATTTAATTTAATTTAGTTTTAATTTAATTTAATTTAATTTAATTTAATTTAATTTAATTTAATTTATTTATTTAATTTAATTTAATTTAATTTAATTTAATTTAATTTAATTTAATTTATTTAATTCATTTAATTTAATTTAATTTGTTTATTTAATTTAATTTAATTTAATTTAATTTAATTTAACTTTTAATCTTAATTTAATTTAATTTAATTGAAAATTTTTGAAAGAGTTTAATGATTTAATTTTAATTTAATGATTAAGTCTTTTAATATTTTAAATTTGAGTTATCATTTTAATTAAGAGTTGAGTATTAATGAGATGATTAATTTAGGGATTTTTAAATTAAAGAATAAATCTCTTCCTAATAATATCCCTATTTTAATAATTCCAAATTTATTATTCTTCCAAATTCGATTAATTATTTAATTAAAGTTTAATCATTTTAAATTGCTTAATGGGTTTCTACCCTTTGATTATTTAATTTCAATCATCCAAATCAGATTAGGATCAAATATTTTACTTGTTAATTTTTTTATTAAACCTAAAGTCTTAATTAAGGATTAAAATTTTAATTACCATTTTGCCCTTTAAGCCTAATAATTTCATAACTCACTAAATTGAACTCAAATGAACTTGAAATTTTTATGTGACTTCACTTATGTGTCAATGAAGACATGAGAGGAGAAAATGTGATTTTTCTGTATTTAATTTATTTATATAATTATTTTTTGTAGAAAATAGAAATTTCCAAGGAAAATTCAATAATATGACCAAGGGAAAGTTTCTGTCCTTAAGAAAATTAGGGGACATTCCTAATGACCAGAGGACCACTTGGACCAAATTTGGTAATTTTTTGAATTATATTTTATTTATTAGAATTATTTTAAGTTCTGGAGTATTAATTAATTTAAAAATAAAATAAATGTTGAAAAATAAATTTTATAATTTTTAAAATTCTCTCTGATATCAAGGATTCCAGAGAACCAAACTTTACAATTTTCTGATTTTTCTTTGATTTATTATAATTATTTTGATGAAAATGCTAGAAAATACATTTTTTAATTTTAAAATTACCCTAGAGCTTTAAAAATTAATATCTCACTAAATAGACCTAGGAAAAATATGGGACTTGTTCCTAAGTGATTAAAATTCAAAATATGATATTTTGGTGAATTTTATTATTTTTGTGATTTTTATTATTTTTTAATTATTAAAAATATTAAAATAATATTAAAAATCAACTTTTTTAGAAAATTGAAATTTTAATTTTCTTAAACTCCCCTGATATCAGAGAGACTCCAAAACCAATTTGGTGAATTTTTGAAAGATATTTGGAGAGTTATGAATTTTTAAAATTTAAAATGACTAAGTGGCTTAATTAACCCAATTAATGGAGCTAACCAAGTCCAATTGACCTCAAATTTTTATGATAGGTTCCTCTGATCCTAAAGGTCAGTGGAGAATTGATTTCAAGTCAATTTGATCTATGGTTAACTCTAATTAATTAGAGATCTATTTTGGGTATTTAAGCCAATTAGGGTTAATCCGAGTGAATTAACTCAAATCCTATTTTTCCTAGGGTTCTCCAGTCATAAGGAACATCACCAAATTTTCCTAGAATTTATTTCACAACATGCTAATTTTTGGAATTAAAATACTTAAAATAGCAACATGCATTTGAAAAATCAATAACTTTTCATAGGATGGCCTCGACTTTGGAAAATTCGGGGAATGTTCCCAAATTCGGAGGCTTCAAAAGCCCTATGGTCTCATGCCATGGTGAATTGTATGAATGCATGGAGAATTAAATGTATGCAGAGAGTAAATAAATTACTAAAAATAAAATACCTGGACAAAATTGAATGATTTCTTTTCCACATTATTCTCCTCTCGTTCACTCGAGCAAGAGGGTATTTTTCTTTTATTTTTCTGATTTTTCTACACAAAGTTATGAATTTTCCAAGTTTAGGGAATTAAATAAATAGAAAATACCCCTAATTTTCTACTTATCCACGCGGCGCCGCGCGCATCCTTAGCCTCTCCGAAGCGGTACGTGTCGCGCCGTGATTGGGCGCCGCCATCCGAGTCGGCCGTCCCGGACCCGCGGTTCACGTAACGTTCTCCGGTCCGTCGCAATCCGATCCGTCCGCTCGATACACGCGCGATCCAACGGCTCCCGGTCATCGTCTACGACCGGTGTGCACCCGTGACCGTCAACCTTCTAACCCTAATTTCTCACTCGATTCTCGATGGATTTTCGTGTTCTTATGCTTCTATGGATTCGTCTTGAAGAGACGAACACATCCATACGGTAAACATGCATTGAAATTTACTCAAATGAAATGGAGAATCTCTGTAAGCTCGGGAAGAAGAATGAATTCATACCTTTGCTCAGAGAAGTGAAGCTTCGATCTGAGAGTTGTTGCACCTTCGATTGGATCCTAGCAAGCTCCAGATGAAGTCTCCTGGTGCAGTGAATTGTCTAGGTTGGACTTCGACCACGAGTCGATCACAAAGCTTGGAGTCCGGAGCAACCCGGGTGGCCCTGGAGATGGGGCTTTATCGGTGGACACCTTCCTCAGTCCAGTGAAGGTGTAGAGACAATCAATTTGGGGATTGGCTCACCGTGGAGGAGTGTCCTGGTTTTGGGCTTGGATTTCAACTCGAAATCGAGCTCGCGAGAGAAGAAATGGCAGGGGGATCTCATCGGGGATCAAGTGCTCGTGTATGAGGAGGGGTCTGGAACAATTTTGGCAGAGTTTTGGCAAGGTTTTTGCAACTCTCTTCTCATGGCCGAGAGGGGGTGGTGTTTAAATAGGCATGGCTGGAGGGCCTCCCAGGGGGAGTTAGGGCTTGGGATCAGCTGCTCTGGTGAGGAGAAGAACGGCCATGGTGACCACTAGGCATGGGGCGGCTCGACGAGGGAGAATTTCAATGTTGGCTCACTCCCGAGGTCTCGGGCATGGCGTTTTCCGGCGACCGGGTGGCCGGCCGGCCGAGCATGGGTCACCCTCGAGGTCGGGTGGGTCGTGGGCTGGAGGCTTGTGCGATCAATTAGCATTGGCCATGTGTAAAGGGTTTGAATCGAAGTGGAATGGGAAAGGGCTAGTTTTGGGTCTAAATGGGTCAACCCTTGGTTTTGGGTTAGGTTCACCCTCCAAGGCCAATTTGGGTCGAAGGGAAAGTCACTTGGATCGGCTTGATTAGTGGGGTCAAGTCACAATCCAAGTACAATTAAGCTTAAGCAAGAGTTAGGGGAGACATGGGAGTGGTTAATTACTCTTAAGAGAATCATTAAAGGGTCCCCTCCTCTTGCCATTTTGGGTATGGTGAAGTGTCCAAGGCTTTCATGGCTCACATGTGGCTCATGCATGGCTTCATGGCTCACCTTTGGCTTAGGGAAAGCTTGGTCAATTTCATGAAAATGGATTTTAGGAATATTTTGGTATTTTTGGGCAATTTGGCATGGTGCTTGATTTAGATTTATTTGATGATGTAATTGAAACTTAGGGAATGATTTTCATCAAATGGATGACAAATGAAAATGTCATATGGGCTTTAGAATCAATTTTGGGCTCATTGAAATGGTTTTAGATGGGCTTTTAAATGGTTTAGGAAAGTGGGCTTTTGAATTTTAAAATGGATTTTTGGGATGAAATTTTGGTAAAGGCTTGGGCCAAATAATTGTTGAGTTTGGTTTAGGGATGCTTCATGAGTGGTTTGAAACAAATTTGAGGTGATTTGGGTTTGAATTGGGTTGGATATGGGCTTTTTGGTAAAGAGGCTAAAGTGGGCCAAAATGGGCTACCATGGGCCAAAGTTGGGCTAGAGTTGAAGTTGATGTGAAATTAATGTTGGGAAATGTTTTTGGGAGTGTTTCAAAGAGGTTTTGGCTTTGGTTGGGTTTTGATTTTGGGGTTTGGGCTCATTTGGGCTAGGTTTAGGTTTAGGTCAAAATTGGGCTTTTTGATTTTGGGTTGAATTTGAGTGGGGTTTGGATCAAAGTTTTGGGCAAATCATGTTAGTGTTTTGTTCATGGGGATGTTAAGGAAGGTTTGGAAAAGATTTGGGGTTAATTGGAGTTGAATTGGGTGAGTTTGGGTTAGGTTTGGGTCATAGGTCCAAATTGGGCTTTAAGGCCAAAAGTGAAATTGGATCCCAATGCCAATCAAATTGGGCTTGGCTTTGGTCTAGATTGGTGTTGGGGATGTTGAATTGAAGTTTAGAATTGAATTGGACCATAATTTGGGTCAATTGGGTAGGTTTGGTTTGACATTGGGTTTACTTTGGGTTAAAATGGGTCAAGTGGGGGTTTTGACAAAAGTGGGGTAAATTGACAAAATTGGCCCATGGTGTAGTTGAACAAAATGAAATTGGGAATATTTGGGATTTTCTGGAATTTTCTGGGAATTTTCTGAATTTTTGGATTTTTGGGTCAAAAGGGGTATTTTGGGTATTTGGAAGGTATTGGGGGGTATTTTTGGAATTTTTGATATTTTTGGATATGGATGATCAGTTTGAGTGATGTGGGAATGTTTGGGCTTGATTTTGGAGAATTTTGGGTAATTTGGAAATTTTTTGAGAAATTTGGCTATTCGAGCTTTGGGTAGGTTGGCGGGTGTTGGGTCCTGGGGTCAAAAATTGAAAATTTGGAAAATTGAAGATTGGGTGGATGTAAGTGAAATGAAATCATTTTTGTTGAGCCATGAAGCCATATCAAGCCCACATGAGCCATGAAGGGACTCATTTGAGGCATTCACCATGTTGTTCCTAACCTCTTAGCCGAGGGCTTAGGGGTTAAGGACCATCCATGTGAATCACCTACATGAGTCGGGAAGTTAAGTTGGGTAAGGGTGTGTTTTAGGAGGTGTGTGAAAGTGTAGTGCATAGGTGTAGTGTATGTGTAAGTCGGCTCTTTACTGCGACTGAGCCACCTGAGGCGATCCTAAGGCCAAAGAGTCCCATAGGAACTCATCCTTTAAACTTCCACATTTGATTTCAACCCTCTAGGTGATTAGGGGTCTATAGTCGAGTTTGTGGAGTTTGCGGGGAGTTAAGAAGTGGTTTAAAATTCTAGATGGTGGATCCCAATTCTAGTCCTCTAAGATAGTCGAAAGGAAAAGCTCAGGCTAGATCCTGAAATCTAAAGAGAAGAAGAAAGACCTCATCAAAAATGAGGTCAACGGCAGAATGTTTATGTTCAACTAACTCATACACGTATGGAGCAGATACTCAAATAGTGCAGGCAAGGTTGACGAGAAAGATCTATTTGAAGATCGAAATGTGATAGATTCATTCGGAGGAATTCGCTGGAATGATGATGTATTTTGAAGGTAGTCATAGAATACCTTGGGATAGTAAGGAGCTCTGCAGTTTTTCACTTCCAAAGGTATGATTGATAAGCAAGATTGATCTGGTCAGGGATGATCACTAAATGCTCATTGTGGGTTTGATCCATTAAACCATGAGGACTATGTAGCATTTAGGCTTTTCTATTGCTTAAAAACTCATTTTGGGTATACATTTTAGGCCTGGCTAGATGTGTGCAAATTTTATTAATAAGCTACTAAAAAATAATGTGTTCAAAAACTACGGTGGTTGTTACAATTTTTTTTTTGAAACTAGATCACAACTAGAAAGTTGTCACCACACAAACATGTAAATGATGTGAAAATACCGATTTCGACAAGCTTGAAAGGCGTCAAAATACAAGCTTTACCCAAATGAACTTGGGTGTGTTTTTGAAAAACACACCGTACCAAAATAAGAAGCTCCAAACAGTATCTTAGTTCTTCGACAAAATGAAGAATAAGAGAATGAAAGTAATATGATAGTAAATTGCCTCTTATATTACCGTTAGAGGGAAGAGAAGATTACAACAATTGTTCGCCCTCGTTGGGTTTGTCCAAAAATATATCTACTCATATTCAATCCAAATGATGATTTTCTTCACCAATATTTTCTTATCACAGTGTTTTGAAGAGTAATTACATGAGTTTAACATTGAATCGGGACTTTCCTTCCACTAGGGACTGGAAGCTACACCTCGTCGGGTGTAGTCGTGAGTATTCTTTGGGTAATTGTGGACAACTTCTCATCTGCAAGCATTCACTTTATATGGTGGAAGCAAACTGATCCGTGATTATGACTCGAATATGTCCCCGCAGGATTTTCCTTGCTGAGTTGCCAACTAAGTACATATTGAGAGATGTGACTCGTTTCGCTCACTTAAGAGGGTGTGCAATCGCTATGGAGTGGTAGAAAGTAGAATGTCAAAAGCTAAACCTTTCTTGTTTTGGAGTATGCATTGATGTTAAGTTTTTTGAATTGTCCGAGAATAACAATCAAATCATTTTGAACCAAGCCACAAAGACACTTGCTTCGCACGTCGATACTCTGTCACCTTGTCATAAGAAAAAGATAATGTTTGTAATAACGATATTATTTCTGATTGTTATAAGAAGAGCTTTCTTTTATGTTAACTCCCTGTGTGATATTTAAGACTTGTGTATTGTTTCTTCTTATTGACTATTGAGAATTGGAGACCTCTGGCTCTGTGTTCTTCCCCTTGCTCTCGAGAATTCACAATCACTCCAACTCGCTTCTTATGGGACAAACATTTCCTAAGAGAAGACAAATGTCAAAGGAGCAATAACATGCGATTATTTAATGGAGGCTGAATAGAGCTTGCCATTCTAAGGATTCATACAAATTTTCAAGGAAAAGGATAGAACCGCTCGATAGTTTAAAGCCTCGTTAAGACAAAAGGGCTACCAGGAGTTCTACTGGGAGTGCAACGATTTCAAATGTAATTTTGTATACTATTATTTTGACCCCAATTAATGAACTAAGGTAAAATGGCACTTTCGTACTATGGTACTGCTCACCTACCACATCTCACCTACCGCTCACCTACCTCCCACCTACCACTCTCTTGCTATGTATAAATAGAGAGGGTGTGAGGCTTAGGAGAGCAAGGGAAGAGGTCTTAAGCTACCACAAAGGAGAAGAGAATAGCTAGAGTGGAGGAGAGCATCTTGAGGCCTTGTATCAATGTGTCGCTCGAGAGGGAGGCTATAGAAGGAAGATGAGGGCTCATCTGTTTATATAAGCTATGTATTTCTTTTTTTCCTTAGTGAACTATTTTCAAACTTAAACGATCTCGATTTGCTTGCGTTCTTTGTGTTTCATTTCTATGCCGTGAAGTACATATCTCACAAATGCATACCCATCTAAATGAGATAGGTCTCAAGGAAACATCAACACCGTGTCGGCAAATTTTAGGTTAAGTGTTTAATTTTTATATATATATATATATATATATATATATATATATATAATTGAAAGTAGCATTGATTTTCGTAAATGGTTTTAAGTGTGAAAATTTTAAAGTATGAAGTCAAACCGATCTTATTATTCCTCAAAAGTTTATATAAACGAGCACCACATCACAAACCGTGCATCTATCTCACAGGAATAGACACTCGCTCGATAATGGGGCTCGATTAAATAAACTAATAGATTTGCGACATCCGTTTGGTCTCGCGAACCAATTTATAAGTCAACAAATTTCCCCTACTTAATACAAAGGAATTAAGCAAGGTTTATATGACTCCGGTTCTTAAAGTTCCTTATAAGGGCAAGCCTCTATAGTTAATTACATCCTAAATGTCCGCGTACACTTAAGAAAACTCTCGATTAAGATCAAGGTTCGCTTTCAAGAATTTCAAAGTTTAATGTTTTCAAACAATTGGATTTTTGAAATTTAAATAGGGAATAGATCAAATTCGGAACAATTATTTCAGAGTATAAAGGAAATATAAAGTAGGGGATGTCACGGACCCGAAGTAAACTTCGGTGACTTTCCGACTATCCTATTGTTTCGGCTTCAATTGAGAATTTATTTAATGTTTCAATCCTGCCAATTTTAATTAATTAGACTTATACTTGTGTGATACAATCATACAAATAGCCTCGAAAATGCGAGGGTTTATGTCGTACCAAACGATTACCTCGAGTCCTAAGACTAAGAGCATTTTTAATTTCGCACAATATGATTATGCAAATGCCTAAAGACAAGTTGAGAATTTATGTTGTGCTAGGTAAACTACTTCGAAATCCTATGACTTGGTTATTTAATTCTAAGGAAGGGTTTAGCTGATGAAGACTTGTTTTGCTGTTGAAGACTTAATCGTTGCCCACTACGCTAGCTCCAAACCTCCTCATTGCTGCGTAATGTTTAGTTTTAGAAAGTGACAATCAAGAGATGAGAGAGGTATTTTGGTTTAGAGAGGTTGAAAATTGAGATGACTTAGTGTTTTAATTAAAATAAATCTTAAAGTTGATTAAGCAGAACCGGTTAAGATCCCACGGTTCCGTCATCCCGACACCGCTATTTTCACCGAATTCACTCCAAACTCAACTGAATGAGTTCGACACTTTCATTTAGACCGTGGGAAATCTCGTTAGCAACACGTGGGTTACATCATCCGAGGGATTCTCGATCATCCAACTAGAAGTTTTAATTTAATTGCAATTGTAGTTTTGTTATTTTGTTTGTGATTAAATTTTGAGTTGTTTTATATTTTGAATGTTGTGGCGGTGAATTTTATCTTGTTGTGATTTTTTAATTTAGTTTTGGTTTAGTTTCACGGCTATTCTAAAAGTTTTAGTTTTCATGCAGGGTGACATTGTTGTTTAACATGCAAGCTTGCAATAAGAAGAAAGTACACCACAGGTAAATAAATTGTTATAAAATAAAAGCGTACCTGGAGGGTCTTCTCTTCATTCTCAGCTGCACTTGAAACACATGTTAGAGCATTTATATATTTAAAAGGGAACACCTAGGTAAAGCTAAGGGAAGGTTCTGGTTGTCTACCAAATCCTACTCCTATCACTAGTCAAATCCTAAGGCGTGTTTATGAATGATTTTCTTCATCAAAGAACAATGAAGTTTAATTGTTCTTCTAAACATCCCATTAGGTTGGGAAAGTGCTTAGGACGAGTCCTTAACATCTTTTCAACACTGTTGGGATTATTCTGAGTCCAAATGAATTTCATCGTATGGATGGATTGATCATCCGAGAATTTAGTTATGTTTTGGTTCTTGCTCAGTGAACTAGGATGTTTGATTATCCTATAGGTAAAGTGAAATTTCATTTGATGCTTCATTTAAGAATTAGAAAGGTGATAGCCTTTAGGGGCAAATTGGTTTATTAAAAGACTTAACCTTTCTTAGTTGAATTGATGATTTAAAAGTGATTCAATTATAAATTTTCAGATTGATTTACAAACATTTTAGGTCATTTAAGTTGAAAAAGTATTATTTTTTTAAATTTAGTTAAGTTTTAATGACTTAAATTTGGTTTTCAACTTAATCATAGCATTTTTTAGATTAATTTTAATAGGTTTAGTTTTAATGTTTTGATTATGAATTGTTTTTAAATTAACCCTAATATTCCAATTTTGTTTTAATTTTAGTTTTGGGTGATTTCAAGTTGATTTTGATATCTTAAGTCATCCTAATTTGATTTTAAATCGTTTCACATTAACTTAAATATTCTAAAGCTTTTAATTTAATTATAAGATTTCAAGATTATTCCTTTTAGTTTCAAAAATCATTTTTTAGGGCTTCATTAGTAAAATTTAAGTGATGTTTGATCAATTCATTGATTAGGGATTCAATTTCAATGAATTAAAATCTTCCTATGTTAAATCCATTAATCTTAATAATTTGTTTCTTAATTAACTTCCAAAGTTTATAGACTTGATTAATTAATGTTTCTTTTTTTTTAAAATGGTAAAGGTGATTAATGGGTTTCTACCCCTTAACTCCCTTAGTTTCAATCATCCAAAAGGGGAAACTAAGATCAAATATTTTACCCTTCTCTTTGGTTAAGCCTAAGTATTAATTAAGGTTAAAGCCTTTTAATTACCTTAATGCCCTCTTAAGCTTATTCATCTCATAATTTATTAAATTAAGCTCAAATGAACTTGAAATTTTTATGTCACTTCACTCTCATGTCAATTAAGACATTTGAGGAGAAAATGTGATTTTTCAATTTTTAATTTAATTTATATAATTATTTTAGTGAAAAATAGAGATTTTCAATGGAAATTCAACAACATGACCAAGATAAAGTTTCTGTCCTTAAGAAAATTATGGGAGATTTCTATTTACCAGAGGACCATTTGGACCAATTTTGGTGATTTTTGAATTTTATTTTGTTTATTAGAATTATTTTGATTTTTGGGGTATTAATTAATTATAAAATAAAATTAAAGTTGAAAAATAGGTTTTATATTTTTCTTAAATCCCTTTGATGTCAGAAAACTCAGAGAAGTAAATTTTATATTTTTTTGATTTTTATTTGAATTTTTAGAATTATTTTAGTGAAAGAGTTGAAAAATCCATTTTTTAATATTAAAAATTACCCTAAGCTCTTTAAAATTCAATATCTTTACTTAGAGACTTTGGAAAAATTTTTGATTGGTTCCTAAGTGATTAGAGGACGAAATATGATATTTTTATGAATTTTATTATTTTTATGATTTTTATTATTTTTTAATTATTAAAATATTCAAAATCAGGTTAAAAATGAAAATTTTAGAAAAATTCCAATTTTAATTTCCTTAGACTCCTCTGATATCAGAGAGGCCTCAAAATTGATTTGGTGAATTTTTGAAATGTATTTTGAGTTTTATGAATTTTTTAATTTCAAAAGTGGCCATGTAACTTGAATAATCCATTTAGTGGGTTAAATTATTTCTAATTGACTTGAAATTTTTATGTGCGGTTCCCCTGACCCTAAAGATCAGTGAGAATTGATTTCATGTAATTTTGATGTGTGGTTGTTCCAAATTAGTTTAATTTCAATTTTGAGGTTTTAGCCAAATTAGGGTTTGTTTAAGTGAATTAAATCAAGTTACAATTTTCCTAGAGTTCTCTAGTCTAGACATACTTCTCCTAATTTTTCTGGATTTTTATGATCAACATGCTAATTTTTACAATTAATTTTTCATAAAATGACTCTGAATATAGAAAATAGATAACTTCCCATAGACATAGCCTCTGGCTTTGAAAAATTCAGGAAATGTTCCCAAGATCAGAGGCTACAAAAGCCCTATGGTCTCATGTCATGATGAATTATGCATCCTAATTATTTTTTCACATTATTCTCCTCTGTTCACTGAGCAAGAGAGTATTTTTCTTTTAATTTTATGATTTTTCTTTGCAATGTTATGCATTTTTAAAGTTTCATGTATTTAAATAAATCAGAAAAACCCTATTTTTCTACTTAAGTGATGCGGTGCCACCTAATCTTAGGCAGATCTGAAGTCCCAAGCGGCACTCTCCCATTCGACGCCGCCATCTGAGTCAGCGCCACACGGCCCGCGTTTTATGCTTCGTGGTTCCATCCAGCTCCATCTCCGCCGTCCGTTCGATACACGCGCGATCGAACGGTCTCTGGTCATCTTCTCCGTCTAGCTCAACCCGAGAGCCGTCCACCCTAGAACCTTAAGATCTCGCTCATTTCTCAACCAAATCACACGAGATTTGGTCCTACTTGTTCTTCTAGACAAGAGTTACAAATCCATACGGCCAACATGCATCGAAATTAAGTTAAATAAAATGGAGAATCGCTGGAAGCTCGGGAGGAAGTGATGTCTCCATACCTTGGTCCAAGAGGTGAAGCCTCGATTGGATGTACTCGGCACGTTCGTCGGAGTCCAAGGAGCCTACGAATTGAGCCTCGAGCGATAGTGAAATGTCTGGCTATAAAAGTGACTAGACTCGATTTGGTGTTCTGGAGGATATAGCAAATGGCTGGCCTGGTGAGGGGGCTTTCACTGGGGAACTCCTTCTCTACCTTTGGTGAAGGTGTGGGAGGGTTTAATTTGATTTCTATTGAATTTCCAGGAGTGTCCTATTTCTGGCCTGATTTTCGACTAAGAAATTGGGCTCAGCCAGGGGATTCAGGGCAGGAGGACAATGGGGCTCTTCTTCTTTGGGATAGGAGAAGGTCTGGGAGCAATTTGAGGGAGTTCTGTGAAAAAAATTTCAACACCTGGTTCATGACCGAAAGGTGTGGGTTTTATAGCCATGGTTGCCTGGTGGAGCTCAAGGCTAGGTAATGAGTGGTTTAGGCCGCTTAGGGTGAGGGTTGAGCAGGCAAGGTGGCTAGAGAGGAGATGTCACACTGCCAAAACTCAATTTGAAGTTTCAAGGAAATGGGGCGCTCGAGCGTGGTTGTTCCGGCGGCTGGGCAGGCTGAGGAGGAGTGGGGGAGGAGTTCAGCTGCATTAATTGAGGCAGGGAGGTTGCTTAAGGAGAGTTTAAAGGATGGGACTTAGCCTTAGCAAATGGCTAAAACCATTGGTCCAAAGTGGTGGACCATTGGTCCATGGCTCATGCGGCATGGGTTGGGTCAGGTCAAACCCACCCTATGAGGTCTAGGGTTGGCTGCCATGGAGTTGCTTTGATCAAATTTGGTTTGATTAGGTTCAATTTGGCTCATATGTTGATGTAGGTTGGTTTGAGTTTAGATTGGGCTAGCTTGAGTTTGGGTTGGGTTTAAATCAAATTGATTGTTCAAAAGGGATTAAATGATTGTCATAAAGCTTTTGGAAAAGGTTTGGAGTGAAATTGAATTGATTTGGGAAGTGTATTTGATGGAATGGGTGGTTTGATTCAATTTGGTCACCATGGGTTAAGCTTGGGTTTAGGTTAGGTTAGAGCTTGGCTAGGGCTCAATTGATGGTTCAAAATGATGCAAGTGATTGTTATGAAAGGTTTAGGATAGAAATTGGGTGGAAATTTTGGGTTTAGGGGATTCAATTTGGAGATTTAGGGCTAGGTGACAACTTTAGGGCAAATTTGGGGATCTTAGTTTCAAATGACTTTGCATGGGATTTCAATCAAAATTTTGGCCAAATGAATGTTGTATTTGGTATAGGAATGTGTTAGAAAGAGTTTGAAATTTGGTTTGGGGAAAATTGAGTGGCTTTGGGTCATTTTGGGGTGAATTGGGTCATAAGGCTAAAATTGGGGGTTTTGGATTCAAGTTGAAATTGAACTCAAATGTGAACCAAATTGGGCTTGGTTTTGATTGAAATTAGTATTGGGGAAGTTGAATTGAAGTTTAGAATTGAATTTGATCAAAATTGGGGTCAATTGGGTTGAATTGGTTTGACATTGGGTACTTATGGGTTAATAATAGGTCAAATTGAGGATTTTGATAGAATTGGGTAAAATTGGCAAAATTGGGTTATGGTTTAGTTGAACAAAATGAAATTGAGAATATTTTGGGTTTTCTAGAATTTTTTGGGAATTTTTGAAATTTTTGGAATTTTTGGGCCAAAAGTGGTATTTAAAGTATTTGGAGGTTATTTGGAGGGTATTGGGGTATTTTAGTGGATTTAAGAGTTGGGAACTGTTTTGAAATAATTTTTTGGAATTTTGGGAATTTTGGATAATTTTTGGAAAAATTTTGGAGAGTTTGCTGGTTGTAGGGGCAATTTAGGTAATTTTAGTAGGCTTAATGTCACGCTCCCAAAAGAGCTCTTCAGGAGGTGGGCAGCCCAGGATCTTTATGTACTGCTTTTCGGCCCTACACCTAGCCGATGTGGGACTAAATGTCCGTGACATTCTCCTCCACCCAATCACGTGACGCCTCGTCACGGATCGGCTCCACCGAGGGCCCTACACCGTGGAGAGTCCCCACAACCGCGGTGCGCACCCCGCCTACGATACCACTTGTCACGCTCCCGAAAGAGCTCTTCAGGAGGTGGGCAGCCCAGGATCTTTATGTACTGCTTTTCGGCCCTACACCTAGCCGATGTGGGACTAAATGTCCGTGACATTCTCCTCCACCCAATCACGTGACGCCCTCGTCACGGATCGGCTCCACCGAGGGCCCTACACCGTGGAGAGTCCCCACACCCGCAAGCAGTACCCCGCTCTGATACCACTTGTCACGCTCCCAAAAGAGCTCTTCAGGAGGTGGGCAGCCCAGGATCTTTATGTACTGCTTTTCGGCCCTACACCTAGCCGATGTGGGACTAAATGTCCGTGACATTAAGGACCCAATGTCAAAACCAGAAATTTGAATTTGGAATTTGGTTATGGTTGGTTGAAGTGGAATGGTCTAGATTGAGCCATGGACCAAGGAAGTGCCCACTTTGAACATCTCATAGGTTGTTCCTAACCCTCTCAGCCAAGGGGCTAGGGTTTGGATCCATCCATATGAGTGCTCTAATGAACCAAGAGTCAAGATTGGGTAGGGATGGTTTAGGGTTCAGGATGGGTGTAGGAGTCCAGTGTGTGCAAGCTAGACTTCACCAAGACCAGGCCACCCAGGGCTGTCCTAAGGCTTGAACATCCTATAGGAATTCATCATTGTTTTCCTGCACATTGGTCTTAACCTTCCAAGTGATTTGTAGGTTAATGACCATGCATGTAGGATTCCAAAGAGAGTTAAGATTTGGTTTGAATTTCTAAAAGGTGGGTTCCATCTCTAGTCTTCTAGGATAGTCAAGGAGAACTCCTATGACTAGATCTTAAACACTAAGAGGAAAGAAAAGACCTCACAAAAAATGAGGTCAACACACTGCTTGTTTCAGATCCTATCTCTAGGGAACCAATGGTTGCGGTTCTAAGATCATCATTTTTTGATTTTTTGAATGATTAGAAGGTTTCCAACATAATTGCGATACCAAACTTGAGTCCAAGTGACTAAACACTAGTATTTTTTCCCTTACTTTTTAAGTTATTTATAGTTTTGCACTTCCGATATTCTAACTTTACTTTTACAGAAAAATCTATTGATCACCAGTTGGAGACTACGACTATACTTAATGACTTCATTATGAAGGATGTTGAGGCAGGGAAGGATCAAGCCATGGAGGTGATGGAGGAAACTCAAAATAACGCATATGAATTCATGCTGAGAGGTAATATTGGCTACTCCTCTGTTGGCGTAACCTCTTTACATTCCCTGATTGTTACCTTATGTTTACAACTAGATGGGCTATCTTGGAACTAAAGGAGGATAGGGATAAATCCATAGAGATGAAAGCTGTTGTCTCTGAAGAGTTATCTCTAGAAAAAGAACCAATGGTTGCTGTTGAGATTAAATCCTTGGTAGAAGGAATTGAAACCACATCGGCAGTTCTCCATAATGCCAACCTCTTGAATCTCATAAATCAGTTAAGAGAAGAGTTTTTATCAACTCTCCGAGAATTATAGAAGATCAATAAGAAGCTCACACAAGCTTTGGTGGAGCTCGCGGAAGTTCAAGGTGAGCTAATAATCGTGAAACATGAGATTGTACATCTTGAGGACATGTTGCTTGACGTGCAGGATCATGTTATGGACCTCAAAGATGACTTGCAAAAATCCAAGGATCACGACCTTTCATTGGAAGATGAATTAGCACAGATTCTTAAGAGATCCGGAAGAATCACAGAGAGTTAGAGGAGGTAAAGTCAACTTTGTTGCTCATTCACCAATGTATAAAGTGGATTCAATTTGAACAGTTCATTACAGTAGAGCCTTTAGTCGTGAAAAGGCTTTTGCAGTTCGAGAAGATTGATTTGAATTATGTAAAGAGCTAGGACTTAGGTTTATTTTATGAAAGACCGTGATTGTATTTCTCATAATTTTTTTTGTATTCAAAACTTTAATGTGAAAACATTTGGAATTTATTTCCTCTTTCTTTGAAAGATAGACTGTATAGTTTTTGATGTTAAGGCATGGATACAACATCTCTATGATGACGACCAATTTATTATGAATTGATTTTTCAATTGTTTTTAATATCTTGGTGATTTGTTGTGCCTTTTACTTTTAAGATGTATTTCCAATTTTACCCTTATATTTTCATAAGGGTTCATGCAGCTCTTTTGCTTTTGCACGTGTGAGTCATGTCCTAGCCTTTTTTTCAATCTTATTGTTGTTTTTTCCTTTCTTGCAACCATAGCAAATTTAGGGGATTTTGGCCCGGAGGCGGATATGGCCGCCACTGCCTTGAAGAATAGTAGTAAAAATTCTCTTACTGTGAAGATGTCTGCTGGGTCTTTAATGACCGGGGAAGATCTTGCCATGGTATAAAAGGATTGCATCTTTGATGATTCCTACACTCTTCAACTATCTCGGAAGGATGAAGCTCCAAACACTGTTCTTCCCTACGAGGTGTGTTGCTATCAAGATCAATTTCGCTTTGACTTTTGTTTCCCTCTCTATGAGGAATTAATAGATGTCTTGAACTTCTTCAAGCTAGTTCCAACTCATTTTCATCGGAATTCGGTAGCGAATGGGAAGTTAATTACCTTTTATTTAAGGCATTGAAAGTTTTACTAGTTGGTGAACATCTGTCCTGGCCAAAAGTATTTAAGAATGGGGCGATATTATTTTCTCCCTTGAAGAAAATAATGCTGAAATTACATAACAAGATTCTAGGCTATAATAAGAACTTTTGCTTCGTATGTTGTAAGAATATTTGGACAATTCACACTGCCCCTCACTCGTTTATTAGTTGTAGGACACTGACGATCATTGAGCTTACTGTTGAGGAACAAGAAAGCTACACCTTGTTGGACGGTATAAAACTTGATGCTAAGTTTTTCACGACTGCAAAGTATGTGAATGCGACTCTATCATATAATAATAATCTTACTCGCATGAGTACAATTTCTGAATAATTATTTGTCAAATGTTTTTAATCCAATGAATACTTGAACTAAACTTTTCTTCATAGCTCAACGTATCAATTTATGCAAAATTCTAATTACTTAGATTTGGATGCCATTTATTGAATCATTTGATATCTTATTAACACTTAGTCATGGCTTCTTCTTACCATTTGATTCTCCTCTTCATCGAAATACTATATAACAGGGTGGATTGGGCAAAATACATTGATACTTGGAATTCAATCACAAGTTGGCATATACTTGTAATTCTTTATTCTCTTAAAAAAGTAAAGTGCAGTTGCCCATGTTTAAATCATCTACTAAATTTGAATACCGTGTGAATTCTATTCCACTTTACAAAATTATCTAACTTCATGAATTTCTATCTTTGGAGTAAGCTTGACTTACCTTGAAATAATACATGCAAACGATACCAATGCCGTCCAAATTATTGCTGATTCAATTATCATAATTCATTAACGAATTAAATATATTCAAAATAGCTATCAATCAATTCAAGAAACTTTCAATAATCATATTATTTCTCTTCCTCTTATCTCCACAACTTCTTAAATTGCAAACATATCCAAAAAGATGATGATGCCGCATACATCAATCTCTTGTGAGTAAATTAGAATTTCCTTAACAAATCATTAGCAATTTAAGGGGAGATATCAATATTATATGCATTAAAGAATTACTGATTCTTGGTTTCAATTATCTGTTACCTATAAATTATGACTATAAATAGGAATAATCAATTAATATAATTGACAACTATCTTTATACTATTCGAATAAAGATGGAGCAAATTATGTAATTGTTACCTTACATGCTAGTTTTACCATACGACGAGTAGAACAATTTTATTGGTCTTGTGTGTGATAAAAGACGAGAAACCCAGTAGGCAGCGTCGTCAAACAAATCGTCACGTCAAGTCCCTCAGTCTACCATTTGCCTGTCCCACTTCCCCTCTAAAAGCCAAAGACTCACTCCCACGCTGAACGTCATGCATTAATCTATTCTTTCTGAGGAGTTCTCTCTCTTCTCATATGACATTATAATACTTCTTCCTCAGCCCGCTCCTCCATTTCTCCTCCTCAGCTCTCTGCCTGACATTGAAGTCACAGGGGAGAAACAGTATACTGGAAAGAGAAGAGTTGAAGAAAATAAAAAGTGGTTTATAGTGCTGTATTGCACACTTGCCCCGGTTAAACATGTTTGATTTAGCACGTAAGCATCTCATTTCCCCTATATTCTGTATGTCAACTGTATATAATAGTTCAACAGAAAAATATTCTTCTTTTAACCAAGGATATACGTATATTCTTAGTTTTTTAAGCTAAGAATCATGAAGAAAGTCGTAGCTCAACTAATTAACCCTCTTTTCTTCCTAAACTAATGGGACCTTATTCTTTATTTCCTCTAAAATAGAAACAGAGGAGCTATAGAACCAGAACACAGTTTTAACTATGCAGCATGATCGTTCCTTCATTTTATGAAATTTGTTTTGAGTTTTTGTTTCCTGCAAGGAAACTGAAATACTGAAATTTATAGCCTAAATAAATCTGTTCGGTTAAGAAGAAAAATAATGGTGATGTTAATATGCTCATGCTGCTTCCCTCATTCTGAAGGAAGTTGAGGTGACAAGCTATTCTTTGACCTTTTACATGGTAGTGGTTAGGGAGCCAAAATGTTTAGTGAGGAAACATGTTTCTCCAATATCACCGATTCAGTCTCATATTTTATGATTTATACCTCAACATTAGGAAGAAAAAATTTCTTCTATTCATGTTCTATTATCAGGCAGCAACCATGAAAGAGCAAATGAAGCATATCAGTATAGAAGAACGTGATGACGTTTTACAGTTTATATCCGCTGTTTGAGTGTTCAACTGTACGAATCAACATAGTGTAGATTTCGGGTTCATGGAAATCATTCAATTAAACGTTCACTTTCATTTGTAATTTTTCATGCAGGAGATCTTAAGGTTCCGTCTTCAAATATTAAAAGGAGCCTCTAAAAAGGAGAACAATAAGACGAGATGAATGAATATTCAAGCAAATAATAAGGAAAATCAGAAATCAACAAGGAAAAAAGAATAATAAAAAAATATATAATTAAAGTTTTGGGCCGCATAATGTTAAGACTAATAAAAGTTTTGCTTTATATATATATATACATAGAGAGAGAGGGAGAGAGGGAGAGAGGGAGAGGGAGAGGGAGAGATTTACAGGTTTACAGTTATAGATAAATATTTTTCCCATATATATTTTACTGAGCAATGGATACCTAAACAGATCAATAATGCAATACTATATCCAAATGCCAAAGTTATATAAAGAGCCACTGGCCTATCTGGTTCAATTTTCTTAAGAACCTATAAATAGAAAAAGAATTTGGTAAAAGTAGCCAGTAATGTTTTTACATTTATGTTGTTAGTCATGGCTGCATATTTTACACTGATTCAACGGACCTTTAAATAAAAGAAAAACAAGATAGCTACAAAAATTATAATAAATACAAATAATACAAGAAAAATTAGCTGTACAAACAACTTGCATGATAGACTGGTCCACTCTACAACAGATAAAAGCATAAAGACAAAATACTAAAGAAAACTTAACCACCAATAGAATTCATCGATATGGTTAAGAGTGTGAAACTTGTATGAAAAACGCAATATGATAAAGACTGAGGTGAATCGTTAATACTCAGCAGTAATACCTAAAAGAAGAGGTAACTGGGAGCTGTGGAGATCAAAGGTCTCAGAAAACGAATAGTTGGGCAGAAAGACAAGCATATAGAGGTCCAGACTTTGATTAATAAGCCATGATATACTACAGACCAAATTTAAGGACGAAAATCATGATAGTTGAAGAGTTCAACGCAGTAAATACTGGTAGTCTGTTTATTGGAGTGATTTAAACCTCTTCAATAGAGTTGGGTCAAGGTGTTATTGGTCAAAAGTGGAAATCTACTTACCTTGTACTTGGAATATCCTAAAGATAGATTCCACCATAACCAAATGAGTTTCAATCAAATGACACTGATCTGAATTCTATAGCAACAGCGTGTGTAATTACCTGAGTTGGTGGATGAAAATTCATTCTCAACAAGAAAAGGTAAAGACTGTATGAGCTGGGCAACATTTCATCTAAAAATGAACCTTCTACAAATTCAATCCTGTATAACAGTTTAGTGATAACCTACACATAGCTAGAAATAATGTGCTGTATGACACTCAAAGCTATACTCAATACAATCAAACATGTTTATTATATCAGAATGCAAGTATTGCTTGAATTCAATGCATTTAGGAACTCCTGCAAGGCATGTAACGAGTAGCTTTCTTCCATAACTTAGAAAAAGTTTAAGTTTGTCAAGAGACACTGGTGTATAATTTCATTGCAACCTAAAAACTCATTATCTATACCTTCTATCCAAAAAGAAATTGCTGCAGGCCCTTATAAGCGAATGAAAACATGTTTGATTTGCACTGAGCATGGCCATCATGGCCGAAGAGGAAACATAACAAAAGAATATTACCTCCATACATAAGTTGTGAAGAAAAGAGTTATATAATGTTTCTTTCCTGATTGCTGTAAGCTTTCCATAATTCAATATTAATTTCAAGTACTGAATTGCACTTTTGGCAATGTAGTTTGGGTGCAAAATTATGTTATGTTATTTGTTATAAATAAATAAATGATATAAAATGATATTGGACATCTTTATTTCCAGCCATCAATCAGAAATGTCCCAACTATAGGGAGGAAACAATGATGTGACAGTTGTTTTGCTAACTCTAACCTCTCAATGTCATTTTGTTTTCTAAGATTATGTAAAAAGGGTTTCTTCGTGTTCTGCAGGATTCCGGCTGATTTCTTATTGGAAAGAATGGTCGCAGATGAGTTCCCCATGCTTTTGGAAGAACATTTTCATATTCCTTAATCTCTTTTTCCTCGTGTTGTTTTCAGCTCAGTTCATCTTTAAAATAATTCTTGAACTTAATGCAAGAAAATCAAAGTACAATGAGGAAGAACAAAAATGTTTATTAGAAAAAGCTATTCCTGGAAGCATAAGAGTTGGAAATTCATACCATGTCTGCAAATGGTGTTGCTCGGTGATTCTGGTCTGCCAAATTCTGGAGCTCCTATTATTACCATCAAATAAATATGACGGTCAATGTGAATTCAGAGTCTTAGTTTTTTCTGAAATAATGAAGGCGTTATCATGCATTATTATGCTGGTAGGCATTTTCAGTTTCAGTAGAAAAGCCACCATCATAATCCCCTGGACAATTAGATTATTAGGCCTGAGTATCTTCCTCCAGTTTGCAACCAGCTTATTTTTTAAACTACAGTTCATCCATTCAAACAAGTTGAAGATGGGAGCAGGAGAACTTTTAAATATGATAGCTCTCCTTTCCTGCATGTGCCTGACAGCAATGTCAGTCAGGGGACAAACAGGGATCAGCGTCACCTCAAGCAGTGTAAATGAACCGCTGCTGAACGGTTCTGTGGAGAAACAAACTGAAACTAAAAGAGAATGCCCGTATGGGAGAGCAAGTCTTTCTGAACTCGTTACTTTCTCCTGGCTCAACCCATTATTTTCCATTGGAATAAAAAAACCACTGGAACAACATGAAGTGCCTGATATTGATGTAAAAGATTCTGCTGAGTTCCTATCACATTCCTTTGACGAGTGCCTTGAAAGAGTGAAGGAAAAGTATGAATGGAAGAACTCATCTGTTTACAGGGCGATGTTCTTATTTATACGAAGGAAAGCTGTAATCAATGCATGTTTTGCAATAGTAACTGCAGCTGCTTCCTATGTTGGTCCTTCATTGATAAATGATTTTGTAAGTTTTCTAGGAGGAAAGCGGAATCACAGACTTCAGAATGGATACATTCTAGCACTGGCATTTCTTAGCTCCAAATTTGTGGAGACTGTGGCTCAAAGACAATGGATTTTTGGTGCTCGACAACTTGGTCTGCGTCTGAGGGCAGCTTTGATTTCTCACATTTACCAAAAAGGAATTCATCTATCAAATCAATCAAGACAAAGTCATACAAGTGGGGAGCTTATCAACTATATGAGTGTTGACATCCAAAGAATCACAGATATTATGTGGTATGCAAACATTATATGGATGCTTCCAATCCAGATCTTTCTGGCAATTAATGTGCTCTATAGAAATCTGGGTCTTGGTGCTTTCGCTGGATTAGCAACTACATTCCTTATAATGGCATTGAATATTCCGCTTACACAAAGACAAAAGAATTTTCAGTCCAAGATCATGGAAGCCAAAGATGAAAGAATGAAATCAACTGCAGAGGTTCTCAGGAACATGAAGATTCTCAAGCTTCAAGCATGGGACACGCAATATCTTCTAAAACTAGAAAACTTACGTAAAATTGAATGTGACTGGCTATGGAAATCTCTAAGACTTCAAGCGATTTCAGCTTTTATCTTTTGGGGCGCACCAACTTTTATCTCGGGAATCACATTCGGGGCATGCATACTGATGGGAATCCCTCTAACAGCGGGGAGAGTTTTGTCTGCATTGGCGACATTTCGAATGCTACAGGATCCTATTTTCAACCTGCCCGATGTGCTTTCAGCATTAGCCCAGGCAAAAGTTTCTTCTGACAGGATAGCCTCCTACCTAAAGGAAGATGAAATAAAATCTGATGCAGTAGAATTCATTCCCAGAAATGAAGCAGAGCTTGAAGTTGAAATAGAAGAAGGGATTTTCAGCTGGAAATTGGAATCTGAATCCCCCACACTTTGTAATATACAGTTGAAAGTAAGAAGAGGGATGAAAGTAGCCATATGTGGGTCAGTTGGTTCAGGGAAGTCCAGTCTAATATCAGCGATTCTTGGAGAAATACCAAAACTGGGAGGGACAGTAAAAATAAGTGGCAGCAAAGCATATGTACCTCAGTCCCCTTGGATATTAACTGGCAACATACGGGAAAATATTCTCTTTGGAAATCCATATGACCATAATAAGTATGAAACAACTATCAAGGCGTGTGCTTTAACAAAGGATTTTGAGCTCTTCGCCAGTGGAGATCTAACAGAGATTGGAGAAAGAGGAATCAATATGAGCGGCGGACAGAAGCAGCGAATTCAAATTGCTAGAGCAGTTTACCAGGATGCTGAAATATACCTTCTTGATGATCCATTCAGTGCAGTTGATGCTCACACTGGCAATCAACTATTTAAGGTTCTTTTCTTTTGTCACTTGTCACGTCAAAGAGTGTAATTGAATATCTTTTGACAACTACGCTTCCCTACATGGAGAATTCATTTCTTTCAAAATTAAATAGAAATTGAAAGCATTACTCAGTGGAACAAAGAGGGCTAATCGCACAAATTGTCAAAAGTAAAAGTTTTTTTCTGACGCTAAGGGAATTCTTTTTTATTTTTGATGATTCTAATGCAGGAATGCCTTATGGGGATTCTAAAAGACAAGACAATTTTCTACGTTACCCATCAAGTGGAGTTTCTCCCAACAGCAGACCTTATCCTGGTTAGTGAGCAACACGCCTTAACCATAAAAATTTCAGAGCAAAAACTTGGCCTCCAATGAACAAATTTAGGGGCTGTTAGATTTAGTGAAAAATGTCAAATATTTGCATATAAAGTAATTTTCTTGTATTTGATTTGTAATGAAGTTCATTGTTCAACATCTTCACAATCAGCTGCCAAACAAATGCAGGCAATTTGGCTGTATTTATTTTGCAGTTTGCTTTAGATGCATTACATTCCCAGCCAATCAAGCTTTCCCTATAAGTATAATACAGATGGACTACTAAACTGTCATACAATGAACTACTGTTTTGCCAATTTAAGCTGGCCTTAAAGAGTAAATTTATCTTCTAACTGTAGAACAACTATAACGGAAGCTAATAAAAGATAATATCAATCAACAGGTGATGCAGAATGGAAGAATAGCACAGTCCGGAAGTTTTCATGAACTTTTGCACCAAAAGACAGGATTTGAGGTTTTAGTAGGAGCTCACAACCAAGCTCTCCAGTCAATCTTCAATGCAGAAAACTCAAGCAGAACTTTTCAAACAGAAAATGGTAGGATAGCAGGAAACTCAACTACTGATGAATGTGATTTAGAAAATTCTAAAGACACTCAGCTGCAAAGAATTGAAAAGCAAGAGTCCGCACAGGATATCTCTCAGGATGTTGCTGAACGAGGAAGATTAACACAAGATGAGGAAAGAGAGAAAGGTAGTATTGGGAAAGAGGTTTATTGGTCATACCTGACCGCTGTGAGACGAGGGGCTTTAATTCCTGTCATAATTACAGCACAATCCCTCTTCCAGATACTGCAAGTAGCAAGTAACTACTGGATGGCATGGGCTTCCCCTCCAACAACAGATACACCAGAAAAAATAGGAATTAGTTTACTTTTCACAGTATATATAATTATGTCAATTGGGAGTGCACTTTGTGTGTTGGCCCGGGCAATGTTAGTAGCAATAGTTGGTCTTTTGACAGCACAAACGCTTTTTGAAGGCATGCTTCACTCTTTGCTTCGTGCACCGATGTCCTTTTTTGATTCAACACCAACAGGACGAATCTTAAACAGGGTTAGTATTCAAATACCTAATTGATTACACAGTTTATTCAGCATGGCATTGAACTATTGAATGAGTAGTAGGAAATAATTATAAATGCATGACTTCTAAATAGGCCTCAACAGACCAAAGTGTGCTAGATTTGGAGATAGCAGGAAGATTAGGCTGGTGTGCCTTTTCAGTAATTCAGATCCTCGGGACCATAGCAGTTATGTCACAAGTTGCATGGCCAGTTTTTGCCATATTCATTCCAGTGACAGCCATATGTTTCCGGTATCAGGTAATATGTCAATGGCACATAATATCAACTCACACTAAAGAGCCCATCTTTTAACTTCCTGATTACAAATTAAGTAATTGCAACTGTAAGCAATGTAAACAAACTGAAATGGATAAGTAAAGCATTCAGATAATAATCTTCATCTTTCCATTTTGTCAAATAAAACAAGGATATAACACTGCGCAAAACTCCAGAGATTGCATGGCAACATATCAACAAAGGTTGCCATGCCCAACCTTATACCCCTATTTTAAACCTTTGAGAGATTTTCTCTAATTTTTTACATTTAGGAGGGCATACCAAGTTTATGGAGCTCTTGCTAGGAAAGGCATGGCAGGAGTTGAGTTGTAATTGAAACCTAAGACCCTCATAAAAAATTTAGAGACATCTTACCCAGTATTCACACTTAACCAATATCCGTACATATTTAGCAAAACTCCCTATATGAATTAATGACAGTTCCATACACTAGATAAGCCCTCTTTATTTTAAATCTATATTTACTAATGAGACAGATATCATAATTAGCATTCAATCCTTAGTATCCTTGATCTTCATCTACCATTTTTTTTTACTGTAGAGATATTACATACCAACAGCAAGGGAACTTGCTCGACTGTCAGGAATTCAAAGGGCTCCAATCCTACATCATTTTGCAGAATCACTAGCTGGAGCTGCGACTATTAGAGCATTTGGACAAGGAGACCGTTTTACAATGGTAAACCTCGGTCTTATTGACAGTCACTCAAGGCCATGGTTCCACAATATATCTTGCATGGAGTGGCTTTCATTTAGACTGAATATGCTTTCAAATTTTGTATTTGCATTCTCTCTCATTTTGCTTGTAAGCCTTCCAGAAGGATTTATCAATCCAAGTAAGAATACTGACCATAAAAAACAACCCTTCACTTATTTTTTTAAGAAAATTCATCTGTTAGTCATCAATCTGACCTCTGGATTTGTTTATCCTTTGCAGGCATTGCAGGATTAGCAGTAACATATGGTCTTAATCTCAACTCCCAGCTAGCAACTATCATCTGGAATATTTGCAATGCTGAAAATAAAATGATCTCAGTAGAAAGAATTGTGCAATACTCACGGATCCCCAGTGAAGCGCCTTTGTTGATAGAGGAAAACCGACCACCAAGAAATTGGCCAGAAATTGGAAACATATGCTTCAAGAATTTGCAGGTAATGTTGCACCAAAATTGCCATTAACAATTCCAAAGCAATAATTTGCATCATAATAAATATATAATTGAAAAGCAGAGCTATATTTTCTGCGGGCTTCAAAAATTATCACCCCGGCATCTAGATGATAAGAGAGTTCTTTATTTTGTGTCTGAGTCAATTTTTCAGAAGACAGATTATATTACTAGAAATTTCATATTCAACAAAACTATATGCATACAAATATAAATATAATTTCATTAAAATGTCTAATATAAATATAGATTCATATTTAACAAAAATATATGTAGATTTATATCCATACATTCTTAAAAGACCATTCATGAACTCTTGTTGCTTTGATAAATATATTTTTCTATGCATGATTCAAATGTTGGTCTGGATTTGACAAGTTTCAAAGGAGATGCTAGGGACATTTTCAGGAATATTAACCAATATGGCACTACTAGTAAGAGAATGGTAATATTTCTCAATATCCAAATTTAATATAAAATTTCATTAAATGCTTTTTCTGAATTCTATCATAATTCAATCCTATTTTCTTTTCTAAGATTTTTAATGAAATTAATAATGATAACATAATGAACTAGAAGCAAATAATATTTAACTAATAGATCTTTTAACCTTGTCTACCATTCAAAAATAACCTATTTACATTGTTTATAATTATCATGTAGTTGCTCCCTATATTCATTGTATACTAAATATTTTTCTTTAAGATCATGTTTCATATCACCCCATGTAAATTTAGTTGCAACATTTGACCAAAATGATTCGAGTTCACTAATTTTGATTTAGCGCATTTAACTTTTTGGTAGTCAATCATGCATACTGTAATGCTCAAAGATATCTTTTAAACTATCAAATCTAATTTGGAAATTCTATAAACTTAGACCTCCCACTGAATATTGGAATATAATTTTGAACCTCATCATAGTCATGTTGCAGTTGTCTAGAATTATATCTTACCCAATTTCACTATTGCCAACTTTTTTTCATCATGCTAAGGACAAGGCTAGAACAACTTTATTAGACTGGAAAACTATTTGAGAGTAGATAAAACATCCCCATTACCATATGTTGTTGCTAAGACACCATTTTCTGATTACACATCATGGCCAGATGTCAAGACAAAGTAGAATCCTCCAAAAGCAAACTCTCCATTTAAGGCAAAGGGTAAGTTCATTTCCATAGCAGAACAATTGGACGAAGACATTTTAGTACATTAGTTTAATGAAACAAAGCAAGTAATTAAATTGCAGGTTTTACAATGACTAAATTAACTAACTGATGGAACACAAATTGATACATAAATATATACATATATATACATATATATATATATATATATATATATATAGAACAAATGCTATGATATCAAATATTTTTTCACAGACATGTCATATGACTAATGTTACACTCATAATTAAAAAATTATAATTTAATCACCCATTGAAGACATGCCACACAATTTTGGAGGGCTTAAATAGAAAATTTTGGACATCCCACACAAATTTGATGGACTTACATATCTAAAACCTAAATGTCACATCACTGCAATATATTTTAAGAAAACATGGAAGTCTTAAATAGAGAATTTGGAGCATACCACACAATTCTGGTGTATTTATATTTCTAACACCTAAAGCCGGGCATGCCACACAATTATGATGTATTTGCATATCTAACACCTAAACGTCACATTATTGCATAGAAATATAAGAAAATATGAAGAGCTTAAACAAAAAATTTTGGACATATCAGACAGTTTTGATGTATTTACATATCAAACACCTAAATGTCATATTAATACATAATATTGTAAGAAATTATGGAGGGCTTAAACAGAGAATTTTGGGCATATCACACAATTCTGATGTATTTACATATGAAACACCTAAATGTCATATTATTGCATAGTATTGTAAGAAAATATAGAGAGCTTAAACAGAGAATCTTGGGCATACCGCACAACTCTGATGTATTTACATATCTAATACCTAAATGTCATAGTACTCAATATTATTGTAAGAAATTTGGAGAGCTTAAATAGCAAATTTCAGGCATATCACATAATTTTGATGTATGTACATATCTAATACTTAAATAACACAAGATTGATTGATATTGTAAGAAAATATTATTATTACAGATATAAATGTTAACGAAGAAGAGCGGCGATGTAATATTTGTAGCAGTGTTTATTGAATGAATATCACGAGACATTACAATAATATTTTTTGTTGCTATTATAATTTTAATTTATGTGTTGTATGATGTATAAGTTTTGATGTAAGCCTTCTAACTTTTTAAAAATTTTGAATTTCATTTGTTGTCATGTATTTGTTAATTATGAAATGTTTAGTTTACACTTACTATATGTAGAGTAAAGCAAATGGTCTTCATTTCAGAAATAGTTACAGCACAGCTATTACATAATTGAATTAACCAAACATACATATAGTTTCACCCACAGCTAGGGTTGTAAATGAATCAATCCACTCAATGAATAACTCAAAACTCGTCTTGATTAAGACTCGATTATGTTCGCTTAAATTAATAAATAAACAAGCTTAAATGTTTTTTAAAAGCACTTAGCTTAAATGAAATATACATGAATATAGTCGAACATGTTTATTTATATTCACAAACAAATTAGTTTGTTGTTCAATAAGTAATTTGTTAAAAAGTCGATATTAAAATCGATAATAGATCATATCATATATCATATATTATTTAAATAAAATTAATTAGCTAGAACTTATTTAATTATATATTTAATAGTAATATATCGTTATATCAAATTTATTTTATTAATATATATTTATTAATTATTCCAATTTATTAACTGATGCATCCTTATCAACATATTCAAACAATCACACTTTTAATATTAACTAATTAATCATTGTATAAATACATAATATATATTTATTAATCATAAAATTTACATTCATTGTATAACATTATGTAGATGCCTTTGATTTTTCTCAATTAATTTTACAATTGATGAAATGTTTTGCATTATGAGTTATTTGTACTTCGAGTTTATTCAATTTTTTTTTGCTCTTATTTTCTTGTTTGTTTTCTATCTTAGAACTCACTCTTGTGAGAATATATCTATTATAGACACTAGACGATATCATGTGAGTTAGTTTCACTCAATTTACCAAGGCAGACCTGCGATGTGAGTTAGTTCATTTATTTATATGTTTTATTTGATTTTTTATCTATTTAAATTTGTAAAATTATTTATGAAAATTTTTATATAAAAGTCCAGATACTCATTCTAATTGTTAGCTCGTCTAAATACTCATGAACTTATCATAAACAAATCAAGTACAAATCAATTTCTTCAAATATTAAAAGATTTAAACAACATGAAAGCTCGACACAAGCTCAAGTCAAACATGAATAATTTATAATTTTATCAATCCAAGTCCTATTTATGATACTCGGCTCGACTAGGCTCAATTATAGCCCTAACCACAACTTTCTTGAAGCAGCCACCTCTGCAGCTACTACATAACTACTTCAAATAGTTGTTGTTGCCCCAAACAAACCTCTATTTGTGCATAAAACAACTTATGTTTCTTGGATTAACATATACACATTCCAAATTAAGTAGCATAAAGGTATAATTTGGTTAATATGAACAAAAATATGCGACTAAATATAAGATGCCAATAAGTTACTGCATTGGAAGCGGCATGCATTATCATTGGGATAAATTTCGGAGTGAAGCAATTTTCACTACAAAATAATTTCTCAAAAATTTGCAAAATAAATAATTTGTTTCATAGATCAACTTTATACCGTTAAGCACAAATGATGCAAATTGCTTCAACTTTTCCTTGTCTAATCACCATTATTACATTAGTTAACTCGGCTTTTAGTATTATTAAATAGCTATTTAGTGAATATACGTTTGTGTTAGGTGATATGACCCTTCTACCCCGTGGTAGTGGAGAAAAGGAGAAAGGTTCTCCATATGTGAAAGCTTTTTCCTACTCTGATAGAAAGAAATTTCCCTTTCCAGTTATCCTTTTCATGCTCTTTATTTTCTTCGTTGTGGGTTGCTGAACTAGTTAGTATCAGAGCTTGACGGGAGATAGAAGCCAAAATACCAGCAGTAACGATCGCAATTGGCTCGTCTTGAGCGATGATTTGATGCCTTTACTTGTGATTTCACTAAGTTCGTGGATGAGGTGAGGACTGAGCTACAAGCAATCAGGATCAAAGGACCTTTTCCATCGACAACCACACCAGCAAGCATTGCTACCACGCCTGCTCTTGGAGATTCCATTGTGTTAACTAGAGACCCGAGGCGATCTCAAAGGCAAAGAGTTAACCGGTAATAACGAGAATCCTATGTTATACGATGACCTACATCTTCATCGGTGTGTTGCTGCCATTTCTGACTCTGATTCGGAAGCTGAAATCCCCACTTGGGAGTCCACCAGACAAACAAGTTAAATATGTTGCTTGTAAACTCAAAGGGGGAGCTGGCGCTTGGTGAGCTCAACTAACTCAATCCCACAGAAAAGAACGCCTGAGTTGTATAAGAAGTTGGAGGAGGATGCGACAACTGATGAGAAGTCATTTACTACCATCCGATTACGAACAAATATTTTATTTACACTATCAAAGATGTACTCAAGGAAACTGCAAAGTTAGGGAATACACCAAGGAGTTTTATAGGTTGAGTGCATGTAACAATCTGAATGAAACAGATCAACAGTTAGTGGCGAGATATATTAGCAGTCTCAAAGAACCTATTCAAGAAAAATTAGAGATGAAAGTTATTTGTTACTATCACAGACTGTCAACTTTGCTTATAAAGATAAAGTGCAGCTCTCTCGAGCTTCAAAATTTAACACTTAGAATTGACCTTGTGGGGATCAGCCACCAATCAACGAAGAAGTCCAAATTCCAATGAAAAACGAGCTCCCTTCAAGTCTAATAGTTTCTCTTCAACCCACTAACCCACTATCAAAGATTACATTTACAACAAGCCGAACCCATCCAAATGCTTCAGTTGTTTTCAGCTAGGGCGTTGTTCCAATGACTGCCCTAACAGCCGACAGACTCAATTGATGGAAGGATAACAAGTTGGATGATAATACTCATACATTACCGCAGATTGATGACTGTGAAGATCTCACGACAGATGAAGGTGAAATCTTATCCTGTATCTCAGAAAAGATTTTGTTGGCTCCTAAACATATGAATACATCTCCACGACATCAAATTGTCAGCACTAGATGCACGTTATTGGAAAAATTTGTGATCTACTTATCAACACTTGGTGTACTGAGAATATACTGCCAAAAAAGATTGTTAAAGCCTTAAAATAAAAAACCACCAAACACCCAAATTCATATAAAATTGTTTAGGTAAAGAAAGGCATGGAAACGATAGTGACTGATACATGCAAGTTTCATTCTCCATAGGAAGGCAATACAAATACGAGTTTGTATTCGATGTCAAAGACATAAATGTATGTCCTATCATATCAGGTAGGCCTTCATAATATGACACCGGGGCTTGGTATGCTGGAAGAACTAATGCATAAGTGTTAGAATGGTAAACTAAAAAAATCCGGATGCTCCCAAACAGCTCTTCGGCATCTCAGCATGAAGGGTTACCTCAAGCGGAGAGATCAAATTTTATTTCCACTTTTGATTCATAGTTCATTGCAGAGTGCAAACAACAATCACTGTTACAAAGGGTAATAGTGACAAACCATTTAGCTGAAACTACAACAATTGATGACCTTAATCTACCAAGGAAGTGCAAAATTTACTAGTTTGCTAATTTTATGTCTAGTGAATTGTCAAAACAACTTTGAAGAACTCTTTAGCAAGGAGGACATTCGCCCCAGCCTCAGCCCGTGTGTGGTACCAGCCTTACTTGTCCCTAAAAAGGAAAGAAGTTGGCGTACGTGTATAAAGTCGAGCTATAAATAAAATCACTATAAAGTAATGTTTTCATATGCCAATATTTCAGGATCTTCTAGACCGACTTGACAGCGCATCCATTTTTTCCAAGTTGGACTTAAAAAGTGGGTACCATCAAATCCATATTCGTTTAAATGATGTACGGAAAATAACCTTCAAAACTAAAAAAAAGGGCTATATGAATGACGTGTGATGCCATTCGGTTTATGTAACACACCAAGCACGTTTATGCGACTCGTCAGTAAAATCCTCAAACTTTTTCTTGATAAACTTTGTGTCGTTTATTTTGATAATATCTTATTTTACAACTCTTCATTGCTAAATCGCCTCAAAGAATTGACTGTTATCCCATCAGTTCTACATGAACAAAAATTATATCTTAACAAGCCCAAATGTAAATTCGCTAGTTCAAGCGTGCACTTTCTGGGGTTCATCATTGTTAAATCAAGAGTCCATACAGACCCACAAAAGGTTGAAGCAATCAAGTCATGGCAATCTCCATCTGCTGTCTTGGAGATTCAAAGTTTTCATGGTCTCGCCAATTTCTATCAACGATTCATAAAAGGGTTTAGCACGATTATGGGATCAATCATAGATGTCCCCAAACAAAAAATAAAATTTTTAGAGCAACAAAGAAGTTTTGAAACCATTAAAGTTAAACTGTGTACAAACCCTGTATTAAGCATTCCCGACTTTCACAAACCATTCCAAATTGACGTTGATGCCTCCACAATTGGGATTGTGCAGTTTTGTCTTAGGAAGGAAAGCCCATCAAATTCTTCAGTAAGAAGCTAAGTCCGCCACATCAAAAATGGTCCACATATGAACAAGACTTATATGTTTTCATGAGAGCATTAAAACATTGGGAGCACAACCTTCTTCACCAAGAATTCATTTTGTTTAGCGACCATCAATCTCTACAATTTTTGTAAAGTCAGAAAACATTGAATCGAATGCACATGTGATTAATTTCCTTTTTACAAAAAGTTAGTTTTGTTTTGACTCATAAATCCGAAGTGAGTAACAAAGTTAATGATGCTTTGAGTAGATAGGGCAGCCTCGTAGTGTCCCTGCAAGCTACTATCATTGGTATGGAATCTATCGAAGAATTATATGATGACGATTCAAATTATGCTGAACAGTGGAGAAACTACAAAGCAGGTTAGCCAATTATTGATTATTCTCTCCAAAAGGGGTACTTATTTAAAGGAAATCAGCTATGCATACCAAATACCTCATTGAGAATGAGGTTAATTCAATAACTCCATGGTGGTGGTCTAGCAGCTCACATTGGAAGATAAAACCTTGTCATTATTGCAAGCTCGCTGCTTCTAGCCTAAGCTCCGACAGGAAGTATTGAGCTATGTGGAACGTTGTCAAAAATGCCAAGCTTACAAGGGATCCTCACAAAACACTGGCCTATATAACCCATTACCAATTCTGATTTCAATTTGGGAAAATTTAAGTGTTGATTTTGTTTTGGGGCTAGCGAATACAAAGCATGCGATGGATTCTGTGTTAAGACATTGTTTGATTTCATAGTATCCCTCGAAGCTTGACCTCTGACCATGATTTCAAATTCATAAGCCATTTTTGAAGAGACCTTTGGAAGCAATTTCAGACCAACATCAAGCTAAGTTCTTCTTATCATCCACAAATTGATGGCCAAACGGAGGTCACCAATAGAACGCTTGCAAATATGATTAGGTCTCTAGCGGGCGAGCAACCAAAGAGATGGGATGAAGTCTTAACTCGAGCTGAATAGCCAATAATTCTTTGGTTAACCGTTCCACGGGGGCTCCATTTTACATTGTTTATACTAAGGCTCCCAACTATATATTATTTGGCTATTATACCAAAACCAAACAGTAAAACTGCTAGCCAATTAGCAACTGACTTCGCTACCATGCTTTAAGATGTCCGTCAGAAGCTTACTGCCAGTACCACAAAGTAAAAGTTACAAGTTGCTAAACAACGTAGGCATAAAGAATTTAATATTGGAGATTTGGTTATGATTCATCTACGCAAAGAGCGTTTTTCAGTCAACACTTATTCTAAATTGAAACCAAGGAAATCTGGGCCTTTTCCTATATCTACTAAAATAAATGATAATGCCTATGTGACTCAGTTGCCACCTAAACTCAACATCTCCCCAACATTTGATGTCACTGATATCTATGCTTATCATCCTCCTGATGATGGCCAAACCCAAGATTTTGAACTCGAGATGAGTTCTTCTGAGGTGGAGAGCAACGGATGCAGCGGGCTTCAACTTATGCTTGGCTAATCACAATTATTATATTAGTTAACTCTGCTTTTAGTATTATTAAATAGATGTTTAGTGAATATACTTTTGTGTTAGGTGTTATGACCCTTCTACCTTGTGGTAGTGGAGAAAAGGAGAAAGTTTCTTCATATGTGACAGCTTTGTCCTACTTTGAGAGAAAGAAATTTTCCTTTCCGGCTATCTTTTATTGTGCTCTTCTTATTCCTTGTTGTAGGTAGCTGCACCGACAAATACAATTATACATAGGCATATTTCACTTATGGAGTGCACATGTTTAGGTTCATTTTCCATTTTAATTAATTATCTATAATTATTATTCAAAATTGTCTTTTGAGTTTCTCAATATTGAGTTATAGTCTACACTTCAAAAAAATTCACTAAATTCTATCAATGTCCCTCACAGCAGGTAGAAGTGAAATAATCCAATAGATTGAGCATCATATTTCTAATTTCAATGTCTTAGAGGAGAAATGGGATTTCCAAGTTACTACAGAGTAGAAAAAATAGAAAACATGTCCAAATCATTCAATGGATGCAGTTAACATCAAAACTCAACCTCTACTTCTAGACATTCATATTAACTGACATTTTTCTTTACTGTATTGCCTCTTTTTACTACAGGTTAGATATGCTGAGCACTTGCCATCAGTCTTAAAAGATATCACATGTACAATACCAGGTAGGAAGAAGGTTGGTGTGGTAGGAAGAACTGGAAGCGGGAAATCAACCCTAATCCAGGCACTTTTCCGCATTGTTGAACCCAGAGAAGGATGCATTATAATTGATGGTGTGGACATCTGCAAGATAGGTCTTCATGATTTGCGGTCTAGGTTGAGCATCATCCCACAGGATCCCACATTATTTGAGGGGACAGTAAGAGGAAACTTTGATCCATTGAGGCAGTACTCGGATGAAAGAATCTGGGAGGCAAGTTTAGTTTATCAGAACAATTCTTAGTTTATTAGAGAAATTTTGAATAGCGGCGTGCTTCTAACATAAAACTACTGTAATGATGATACAGGTATTAAACAGGTGTCAGCTAGGTGAAGTGATAAGTAGCAAAGACAAGAAAATGGATTCAACAGGTAAAGCATGTTGTAATAACCACAGCAGAATAAATAGTTCACAAATTTCTTTAAAAAAAACATGATTTCATTATTGTAAGGATAATGACTTTTATATTATTGCAGTTGTTGAAAATGGAGAAAATTGGAGTGTTGGACAGAGACAATTGTTTTGTTTGGGAAGAGCCTTACTCAAGAAGAGCAGCATTCTTGTTCTTGATGAAGCGACAGCTTCTGTGGACTCTGCTACAGATGGAATCATACAGGAGACCATTCGCAAAGAATTCAATGACTGCACTGTAGTTACCATAGCCCATAGAATTCACACTGTCATCGATAGTGATCTCATTTTGATTCTTAGTGATGGTAAGAGTTCCTGCACTTTAAAGAATAATAATTATTAAACCCAAGATTTTAACATTGAATTACTTTCCTTGCCAAACAGGAAGAGTATTGGAATACGACACACCAGCAAAGCTACTTGAAAGGGAAGACTCGTCATTCTCAAAGCTCATAAAGGAGTATTCAATAAAATCGCAGAGTTATAACAAACATTATACTGTGCAAGGTTCAAAGTAAATGCTTTTAGACATCTGAACTCAACTGACGTGATAATGCTCATTAAGGTGAAGAAGATGATGCGGTCAACGTGGACAACATAAATAATAAGCTAACTCTTTCAAGAGTAGAATGGCAACACGCACATTAAATAATTGACAAATCTTGGTTGAACTTTATTAGACTGAGATGCACTGAGAAATGAACCTAACGGTCAGGTGGATTCTAATGCAGTGACTAAATGGTAAACCGTGAAAAATATTCTTTGTTTGGTTAGCGGTGTTAATGTCTACAGTAGCATGTACTTGCCAAGAATAATGAACTCGTAAATTTTAAAACAAAATTAAAATTTTTTTAAATTTCTCTTCCGTGCATGTACTTTCAATTCTTCATAACCAATGCTTCTTGCATTACTATTGCATGCATTGCCGTTTCCAATCTAATGCAGTAATATTATTCCTTAGAAACTGTGAAAGCATTAGTCATACCCTCATTTACCTTGATTAAACTAGATTCCCTAAGAAACATGGTAGAAAAGAATAACCTTCGAAATAGGTATTATTAAGTGTTTAAAATTTAGGCTTTAGAAGAGCTGGTCTGCCAGAATACTGTTTTTTGCTTTCTATAAGTTGGAAATACAGAGAAGGAACACAATGGAATAAGCACTGTAGAGAAAAAACGAATCTGAGATAGATAGAATAATTCTTGTTCTCTTCTTATTCACATATAATACCGCCAATATGTAATTACATGATTGGAAAATAATAGGAAGGCATAATCACATCCATTCTGATTCCCTTTCTAATAGAGAATGATAAATAAGAAAAAAAAACAGTGCAAAGAATGGTTCATGAGTTTTCTCTACTACGCCCTCTCAAAATTGAGTCCTAGTAGAGGACACCAATTTTTACTTGTTTTATGAGACGGTGACAAGAAAAAATTTGAAAAAAAGTACAAAGAAGACGAAGAAGATTAGATGAGACAAATGGAACAAGTGATACACAGAAAGCGTCATTTTTTGCATTTTTGTTATGACGTGGAAGTCAATGACGATGTGTTTCATTATGGAGTGAAATATATGATTTCTGCATAAGTAGGTTGCCTAATATTGATTGTCATGATATTTGGTAGGTGGCTAAAGGAAATGAATATCAAGTTCACAACACAGAGACTGCACCCATGTGATTTCAAAAGTGAGAAAAGCAATGGCATCATATTCAACTTTGTAGACCATTGAGTCAACGAGTGTTGTTTCTTGGAGCAATAGGAGATAGCACTTGGACTTAGAAATATAATATATACAGTTGTGGATGTTTGATTAGTAATGCTCCCAGCTAAATTAACATCTAAGAATCCATGAAGCGCCTATGGAAGGAGATCATAGAATATGTCAAGCAACACCCTAATGGCTTCTGGTTGGTTGATGCATGAATTTTGAGAGCTTGTAGAAGGAAAATGCAATGTCTAGCTGGATGTGTGAGCAAGATTGTGACGTTCACCAATAATTAGCTGGAACTTAAAGAATTTGGCAAGGAAGACACCATCGAAAGCTGTAGACTTACGATAAGAAGACATGGGGGTATTGACATCTTTGGCATTTGTCATGATTCTTCACTTAGAACAATTAGTTGACTTTCTCAAACATAGTTGATTAAGTCTTCTAGGCTCAGGAAAAAGTTCAGGGAATGGTCAAAAGTGACTAGGAAAGTCGTGGACACTTGAATTTATTTTAGGCTCATTAGGTCTAGGGTTCTTATGGGATGCCTAAGAGTCAAATTGAACTTAGTCAGGCTTAGATTGGATTTAGGGTTCCCTTGGTTCCAAGATAAACTTGTAATTGTACTAAATATATTAAATGAGCTAAAGTTCAATTAGAACTCAATTTGAAACTGGAGGGAGAATTAGGCTAATCATTCTCTAATGCTAATAAAAATCACCTAGAGGTTAATAAGAGGGTATTCAATGTCTATGAGTGAATGCTGGGGATTTGATTTAAATTCCCCTCACCAAAATTGAGGTTAACATGCATTTGTAGTCTTGTTATGATCTATTTTCATTTCAAGATCTTTTTTCACTTTTCTCAAATTCTTTGTCAAGCTCAAAACAAAAAAATCCTTCATGTCAAACTTCATAAACAATTCTCAAATCATTGATTTTTTTATATCATCCTCAGTAACTACTATGTCATTCGCATAAAAAAAAAGATAAAACAATCTTTTTTCAGTTTCTTTGATGTTGTAGAAGTGGTCGGCATTGCATCTATGAAATTTGATCATATTACAATTGACGAGGTACTTGTTTCAAGTCATAAAGGCTTTTATTTTATTTACACAAAAAAAAATTTTCCCTAGTTTAAAAAACTTTCTTGTTACATCATTTAGATAAAATCTTCCTTGAAGTTACTTTGGAGATTGTTTTGACATTCATTTCTTTAAGGTATAGATCCTTTGTTATTATAATGCTCAATATCAGACAAATAAACATTAGTTTAACTGCAAGATAGAATGTCTCTATTAAGTTGATCCGGCTTATGCACAGTCAACACAAGTGCACATATCATTCAAATGATAAAGTGAAATGAGCCCAAGATTGTTCCCACGAGAATGATGTAAACAATAGTTTAATATACTAAACACTACTTTTACAAAACTAAGCTCTATACAATTATTAATTTCTTTTAGATTCAAAGAAAATTACTAAAAGTTAATAGTTCAAATAAAAATAAAAAATTGGATTTGTAAATTATAAATCAATTTTCTTAATTATGAGTTTCAAAACCATGATAGTGTCAATCGGAAGCAATAATGGCTTCTAATCTCCGTCGAAATTAAAAATCCTAATTCTAAAATTCAAAGTACTATGGCTATGCACTAAGGAAGTCTAGAATTGAATGAATCATTTCCCTACATGATTGCTAAGGTTTAGTTGATACAATTCAATTCTTTCAAATCAAAGTTACTAATTCTCATTTGTAAAATTAAACTCTTTTGATATCTCAAACTTACAAATTGTTTTAAGCAAATATATGACCGTTACAATTTGCTAAATTATATTGGAAAAGAAGTAAATGTAAGTTCCATTAAAGACATCAAAACTCAAAATCAAAATACTTAGCTTAACATGTCCGTAAAATTGACACTATGAAATCTTCTCATTTAAGTAAACATGTTTAAGAATTTATAAATAAAAATACAAGAAAAGCAAAAATAAACAATAGAAATTGGATTACTAGAATGAAATCTTCTCGCAATCCTTTTGCCTTGCTCCCCTCCTTTTCCTTGCACTTTCGACACTCCCTCTTACACACAATACACTCACTCACTCTCACACACACAGACTCCAAGGCTCTCAATACACTCTTTCTTGTTTTAAGCCCTATCAGCCTCATTAATTACCCTTCCCGCTCCTCAATTTTGGCTTTGAAATTGAATAACTATTCTAGTCAAGTCATTGCGCCGCGGCGCTCAAGGTATAGCTATGCGGCACTTAGATGAGCGTGTTGCTTTGAAAATTAGCGTTGTGGCGTTGTGGCATTGTGGTCAGGTGCTAAAACATCTTACTCTCGAAAAATCTATTGGGAAAATTCCCAACATAGAGCTTAGGAGCTGGTGGTGGTGATGCGACCCTGTCTTTATGAACTTCATTTCTTCCTGCATGATCTCCTAAGAGTCTGCATAAAAATACACAAAATAATATAATGTTTGTAGAACAACACGAAAAAAAGAATTTTTTGACAAACATTTTTTTATATTTTTCTCACTCAACAAAAGTCTGTATCTTCTTTTTGCTAAAACCTCTTGATAACAAATCTTTGCTTATATCTTTTAATTTCTTTATTTTATATATTCATTTATTTTGCTATGGCTTCTTATCTTCGAACAGCTTGGTCAATGTCCAAATTTTGTTTTTATAAAGAAATTTTATCTTTAATTTCATGAAAGCTTTCACATAAAAAAGCTCTCATTTGATAGAATCCTTCGCTTGCATAGCGTCGCTATGATGGTTGAGCTCTCCTATATCTGTAAACAACAAATAATGAAGAGAAGAAAGGTAATTGTAAGTCAATTTGTAATTTCTTCATAACTTTTTGACTTGTGTCATAGGTGTATCAAGCACAAGTTGCTTTGACGTTTCATTAGTGTTTCTTATCTTAGCTTTTGAATAAACACCTATTCCAATATGCTATGAAATAAAGACATCTTTTATAATAGTTCATGATATATCTTCATATAAAAAAAAATTATTAAAGATAATATTTCTTTTAGATATTTTTTTACCTCAACTTTTTAAAATATGTATCCAAATTCCTCTCCATCATATCGAATGAAGTAGCACTTCTTTGATTTTAAGTCAAGCTTATCTTCGATGATCCAACCAACATAAGAATAATAGACAACTAAAAATTAGCAAATATAATATGCATACCCTTTTACTATTCAAACTTCTTCAAGAAGCCTAAACCTGAGTGCAATTGACGGCTCTCGATCGCTCCAATATGATATTGTATTTATTCATCCTCCTAAAAATTTTTTGGAGGACCTACAAGCAATCTCAAGTTCCTTGCATGCTCATTAGGTGTTTTATTCATCACCTAAACTACTCCATTTTATTGTGAAGTGCTTGAGACCTTTCTCTCCAAACAAATCCTATAAGCAATATAGTGATTTTTTAATTCTATAGAGTTTTATGTTCCGTAATTATCAAAATTATATGTACAAAGTTTATCAAAATTTTAAATTTCCACTAAATTCTTCCACTTCACAAAAGTAATGAATATATCAGATTTCTTTTTAATTAATTAAACTAGTATTTTTTTCTTACAGTCAGTAATGAAAGTGACATAGTGCAAGGATTCTCTAAAGCAAATATATTAGTTGTCATTAACATATTATATTCACCTACGTTCATAAATCATAATCATATAAAAATCAGATATTGTTAGGTTTCAAAACAGATATATTAATAGAGATTACATATCATATGAATAAAGATAAATATAATACTTTTCAGTACTAATTGGCTAAGAGATAACACAAAAACCCATTGTCAAAATGAGGGCCAGATGTAAGGAATAAACGTTGATGTTACTTTTTTTTCATCTCTTATCCATTGCAAGAGCTTTTTTCAATCTTCTCATTCCCTTTCTTTATCTTGTCCTTAACATGTCGCAACCATCTCTTTATGTAACACTTAAAGCTATGATAGGTATCAAACATGAATCTAATGAAGTTTGAGTTTGGTTTGAAATAATAAGAGTGGATTGAGTTATGTAACTATTATCTCGAAAAATCAACTATGAATGAATCTTAAGTTGATAGCCATTTCTATCAAAAAATAAACAAAACATTATAAAAAATAATAAAATTAGACTCCTATTTTAACAAGTAGCGCCAACATATAATGTATGATTGACAAATAATATGAAATTGTACTAACAGATTTTCTATTTCCCTTGATAGCATGGAAAATACAAATTTGCAAATAATGGTTTATCGGTTTCGTTTCATCTAATAATCAGAACCTCGCTATTGTAAGTGTAGCACCTTCTCTTGTGTAGTGACACTAACAAGTGACCAACTAAAATATAGATCACCAAATAAATTAATAATAGCAAGTAGAGTTCAATCGAAGTAGAGGATCTGCATATTGACGATCCAGTGAAATGACCTGTATGGCTGTATTAAGTGGAGTTAATCAAAATGTTACAACTAGAAATAGAGGACTTAAAATGTTAGCGATTTTAAAGAAAAGGGTGATCAGGGCATCATCGATAATTTTAGAAACATTGGTCATTTATGATGAAATGATGCTCCAGAAATCCTTCTTTAATCGGTACTAAAGATTCATCCCTGTTTCTTAGTATTATGATCATTAACTTTTGTTGTAGAGTGGTACCTTTTGCTCCTCTCTGGCAAAGTTTTCTTTTGTTCCTCTCTGGCATAAGATCAAACACCTTGCGCTCTTGAATTTGTAAATCTAATTTCCATCAGAAGAGAAACAGGACTTAAACGTCTGTAAGAGCTCCTTTGAAAGCACGTCGCCTCCGTAGTCGGTTCGGTCGTAGAGACTGCCGAGATAAATCTTAGATAGCTCCTTTGGCAACGCTTCTCTCGGAAGATTTCGTAAAGCTTCCATTTCCCTACTTCGCATCCTCTCTTCCGCATTTCTTACCATTTTCGGCTAAATCAATCTTTCAGTGGTTCTGTCGAGAAGGGATTTAGGTAAAGGGATCATCCTATTTCTCTTTCGCGTGTTCCTCTTTGTTTTGAATTATCGTTTTATTCTTCAATTTCCTTTCACAATTATTTCTGTGCATGATCATTGTTGTTAACAATATAGCAATTTAATTAACTGCTTGTGCACTATCACCGCTACCCCTCCATTTTTCTCCTGAAGACTCGAGCTTCTTCTCTCAAAGAAGTTGAGCAATATCTGTGGAGCATAGTTAACCCTTTAGATTAGGCACCAAATAAGATCATAGATAAATAACATTATACATTTTTCTTTGACAGGAAGTGTTCAAGAAAATCTCTTACGTTCTACTTTTTATTTCATAGATTCCAATCCTGCCTCTTAAAAAAGATTAGAAACTATCATGCATTTATGATATACACTACACGAATAATGGTCTTTTACGATCACCAAATTATGTCAGTTTTGATGAAAAAAACACGTCAGTTTTAATGTTTCTGAAGATTTATCGATAGTTTAAAGCTCTTAGGTAAAGAGCTTGTTGGTAATTTTAAAACCGAAAGATATTCCGACGACATAAAATTACCGATGCATAACCGACAATTTAATGTCGTGGCTTTTTTGAGAACTTCCAAATCGTTGGTTTTCATCAGTTATGTATCGCTTATAAAATCGATGACTGTCAGAATAAAACATTCTATCTATTTTTTCCATCAAAAGGCACCCTGACCCAAGTTTCCATACTTTTGGCGAGATGGTGGAGCGGGTAACAAATTGTCAGTTGACTGAAAAAACCCATTGGACCCAACGGGTAAAGAGAGAACCCGTCCGCCCTCGACTTCCCTGGGGTGGAACGGGCGTCCACGTGATAAGCTCTGCGTGACAGAAAAGAGAACGGTTCGCAGTAAGGAATCTGCAATTGTGTGAGTTCCCCTTGTGTTTTTTACTGGTGGCATCTCTCTTAAGAGTTTTGTTCTCGGTGTCGCTCATATTCTTATTGTTAGCATGATCCAACACTTATTGTACCTTTTAGGATGTTGAATCCAAATCAGTCTGGTAGATCGTGCCTTAGGGATAGAGCATTGGGACCGAGGAAATGAGATTGCGAGAGGGAGAGAGGGAGAGAGCGAGTGTGTGTGTGTGTGTGTGTGAGAGAGAGAGAGAGAGAGAGAGAGAGAGAGAGAGAGAGAGAGAGAGAGAGAGAGAGAGAGAGAGAGAGAGGAGAAGAAGACTTTCCTCCTTGGGGCGAATCAGAGTGTTCGTGGGCTCGTGTACTAATTATATTCTATAAAAAAACATGTTACAAAGGGCAAGATTAAAAAATAATAATAATAAAAAGTTTCAGCCTCTCTATTCATAGAAGATAGAAGGGGCAAAAAATATTAAAAATTACATAGCCCAGCTTTAAAAATAAGTATAAAGGGCATCCTAGTACTTTTTATTTCAACTGCCAGATAACATTGAGATCCATACAGATCATTTTTTAGTATACTTTTTTTATTCATAACAAAATGACTAATGATTATATGTTATTATAAATTCTCATAAATCAAACTAAAATTGGAAGAACTTTTTTAGTGTATTATTTTAAGTGCAAGAAAAAAAAAGGAAATTTCTTCATCAATGAGAATCTTTTAAGGTTCCAAAATTATTATTATTATTTTGGTAGAGTGAACGTTTTGGCAAGGTAGTTTATGATTCTTCACATTATTTTCGGCCATTGGGGATATCATACTCAACACATTATTATTATTGCTATCATCATCATCATCATCATCACATCATCATCATCATCACATCATCATCATCATCATCATCATCAGGCACATTTACATACATACCCCACAATTCTTCTATATTCATGTACTATGGTATTTTGGTAGAGTGAACGGTTTAGCAAGGTAGTTTAGGATTCTTCACATTATTTCAACCATTGGGGATATCATACTCTCAACACATTATTATTAATGCTATCATCATCATCATCATCATCATCATCATCATCATCATCATCATCATTATTATTAGGCACATTTACATACATACCCCACAATTCTTCTATATTCACGTACTATCCTAAATATTCATATTAACATCCATATCACTAAAATCTTTACCTTCACATAAAAAATATAACCATCACCATCCTTTTAAAAGCCAAATACATTTTCAGGCATGAACTTATGATATCAAAATGTTTGAAGTGTAATTATGTAAATATTGAACTTTAATCTTTGGGTGTTGGACATGTAAATACATAAGAAATATGCGGGGTGTATGTAAATTTCAATTATTATTGATTCAATTATTATTAAAATTTATCTTCTTCATTAATTGCCACTCATTTATGTGATCATTCTCCAATTAATATGGAGGTGTCACTGGATCCTTGTGATCTGAGTTGATGGGCGTCTAATTGTTCTGCTATTGAATCTCTCATTGATTGCGACTTTAGTATTCCTGGATCCGAAGCTTTTTCGTGTACGGCTTTATAATGTGTGAGATAGCGCCCATAAAAAAAAAAAAAAGAATAAATATGCTTGCAGTTTTAAGTTCTGGTGATCTTTTTGATAAAAAAAATATAATTGTGTGTTAATTTATGTATTTAGGTTAAGTGAAGCACATATTAAATTTATTTATATAATCAATATAGGGGTGTAAACGAGCCGAATAGGAGTGAGGTCGGTCTCAACTCGTGTTCGACTCATTAAAAAAAAATCACCATTTGTGTTCGGCAAGTTTATATTTCGAACACAAAAGATTTGTTTGTGTTCGACTCATTTGTCATCTTGTGAATGTCCCGCTAGGGACGATCTCGTTGGGTCCCCGAGTGAATGTTCTGGAAGTCCGCTTGCGAATTGGTAAGCTCCATCCCACATGAGAAGGGGAAGAACATCATCACCCAAGAGGTGGATGATCCTCTTGAAGTTCATGTATAGAGCCAAGGACTAAAAATTCTTGTAGCAAAGAAGATTAAAACGTGCTCGCGCACTATAAAAGGTTGTTAACATCGCTGAGCATTTATGATGCTCTTCTTATATCCCCTGAGCTGAGGGAGACTTTGGTGAAAACTCTTTTAGAGTTTGAAGTCTTCAATACTTATTATACCTAGGAAATGATGAAGGAGGCGGATACACTGCAAGCCGTAGTACTTGTAACCTTTTATGAGGATGACTTACTACTAGGTACTACGTGCCACAACCATCCTTTGTATGTGACAATTATAATATACAAGACACTCCTAAATCGTATACTCGTTGATCACGACACATCTGTTAACATCATTAGCATGCACACCCTGAGTTGCTTTCACTAGGCACCAGACGATTATGTTCTGGCATGATCATGTTGAATGGCTTCAATGAGAATGGGAAAAGACTCTTGGGTCCATAATCCTTCCTCTCCAATTCAGAGAGTTCAAAAGTGAAGCCAATTTCCACTGTTTTCGTTTCCTTTTTCTCTTTTTTATTTTAAAAGGAACCGTCAACTTGTCGGTTGTAGTATACTTCTCCCATTCAAATAAATTTCCCTCTCGATTTATATCAGTGATTCGAAGAAGAGATGAACCGAATAAGAAGGGACATATGAAAATGACGACAAAAAAAAAGAAAAATGTGGAGAGTCTACGTGCGATAATTATCGCAAGGATAAGTCATATATGTCCGCCCAAACAAGATCGGGTGAAAGCATCATATACTAATATCCGCGAAAGAATACTTACGTAGACTACCCATAACCATAGAATCATGTGTATGTACATGTTCTGGGGTTAAGAGCACTCCCAGAGGAATGTATTCTTATTGGTTAATTACATCTTGGAGGATACCAAAAAATTCTCTTGATAAATGGAGTTTCGCTATTATATTATCATGGACCCAGGGCAATAGGTTATTAAAGGAAAGTTATTTTGTGTGGAAACACGATGATATTTCAAAGCCCTTGCTACGCCATCAGACGGAGAGTGAGTCTCTCACATCCTAAATGGGTAGCAGCTCATCGACATACAGAGCCCACGTAATAACCATAATCATATTGATGGGGATATCCTAATTTATCAAAGCACGACCATTCCATAAGGACAAAGAACGTCGTATCTCAAACGCATGGTAGCTCATCGACATCAGGCCATCAAGATAATGAAGAGAAGTGAAGGTTCATCTATAAAGTCGAAAGGTGTAAATTCCTAAAAGGTAGAGGTAGCCGGGTCGGGCCACCACGGGCCTGTCATCCCAAGCCATCGGGACCCTAAGTCTACCCCGTTGTGAAGACAATCGACCTAACACGTCCTGAGATCCCTGGTCAGCAATCCGTGAATTACATCATCCATTCGAACCTCGGTAGACCTAAGGTCAGAGTAACAAAAATCTATATTATGACTACCAACTCTAAGAGGTGTGACTTATACCTGCCGATGTGGTAAGGATGCCTCAGAAAATGAAGAGAAGTGAAGGTTCATCTATAAAGTCGAAAACACTTCAAGCAAAAGGATTTACACCTTGTCTGGGTTGGGGAGCCTTCTAACATCCTAGGCGCACTAGACAATCACCTATATAAAAAAGATATGATGGGCCAGTCGGGTTGGAGATGCATGGGGCTTCTTCTCTGTACATGCAAATATAAATGCAATTATCTAGAGCGGTCCTTAAATATTGTGGATGATCTATTAATCGTGATTGGGTATATATTCATGCTATGCAACCTATTTTAAATCCAGCCCGAAGGCCAAGCAGGAAATAAAGTGCATATTTTAAATTCCTGAATATTTTAATCCAAAAAATTCATTATCTTAAATATTTTATTAGGATTTTTATGTAGAAAACTTTAGAATTTTAAATCATAAAGAGCCTATATTGCATCGTGATTCCCAGAAATCACAAAAACAAACAAGGAAAACATCTAAGCATGCAAACACGCAATAAGGCATAAAAATAAGTCAAATCAAAATAATAAAAAGGCTGGTGCCACTAAGTCTGCAACATATCCTAGAAAAGTAAATGCAGCAGAACTCCTCATATATATACCAAGCCCTAATTATATACATGAATATAAAATTCAAAATTAAGATACAGTGCATGTGCATCTGCTCCTGGTCCCCTCCAAGATGTTCTGCATCAAAGTGTCTCAAAACTTCTACCTCTTTCTTATTTTTACCATAGGACTCTCCTAGACTCTAAAAAGTACATAATAAAAGTAAAGAAAAGGACTCGACCTGCAAGGAAAACAACGTTAGCAGGAAAAACCATTCAATGCGTATAATGAGCATTGTCTTATAAGTGGGGGAGCTTAACAACACCTGCTAGCAAAATGGTCAGATATCACTACATGCTCCCTATAGTGATACCCGTGTGTATTTGTATATAGAGACACAACTCTCTACAGAAAAGCGCCCTAACACACTACCATACATAATAAGCATGCAGGCACACTAAAAGCACAAAGCAAAATAGGATGTCTGGCTATGAAAACTAATCCAGAAATGAACAATAGCCAGACATCAAAAAGACTAAATAGCACCCTAGATCATAGCCTAGCACACAATCTAATGAAAAGTGTCCTAACATAGTACCTAAGTGCACAGGGTAAAATCTCTGGGCACCGTATGACTTTGATGGGGTCGCCACACCTGCCCCGTCCTAAGGATCCACGGGATCTAAAACACGTCACAAAGAGGTGTGACATTTAAAAGAAGTGGCTGTTTGCGCAATCCTTTTCAGGTCACTGCCTCCTTGACATACCCTTTTCGTACCGTTGTCGCGACGACATGCCCATCCTTTTTCGGGTCACTACTCCCTCGACATACCCTTTTTGGGCCGCTGCAGCCACGACATGTCCATCCCTTTGGGTCACAGCCTCCCCGGCATACCTTTTCTGGGTCGATACTTTTATGGTATGCCCATCTTTTCTTGGGTCATTGCATCACATCATACTCTTTGTCACCACTTTTGTCATTTGACTGTCTGCTTTTGCATTTGCATGCTTGTATGGATAGCAAGCCAGACTCGATAGGAGAGTGACGCTCGTGGCCAAAGCAATGCCTTAACTAGCATTGCTTGTCGGGTTAATCCCGGTGAGTAATGCTAGTTAAGTCATCGAGATTGACACTAGTATGACTGTGCTAAGGATCAAATGGATCTTACTCAAGTCACCTTGCATGTTACAGGTCCGCATTTAATGACCCTTATTTTAAACTAAAAAATATATTTTTTCTATTTATTACGCTCGCCACATTTTAAAACTATGCACGTAGCAGAGCTAGGCCATATATAAGGCCATCCCTTTAAAATCCATCCTGGGTGACACATTTTAGATCCTTTGGATCCTTAGGACAGGGTCGGTACGACAACCCCATTGAAATCATACTTACCTGAGGACTTACCCTGCACTTAGATGCTGGTTAGGATACTTATCGTTAGATGGTGTGCTAGGCTAGGATTTAGGATGCTAGGTAATATTTTTGGACGTCTCTGGCTATTGTTCTGTGATGATTTTGCTTTGTGCTAGCCATGCGTCACCTTTTTAATTTTGGCGTGCTAGTGTGCTTGACATGTATGGTAGTATAATATGACGCTTTTCTACAGAGAGATCGTGAATACTTATATGCACACACATAGGTACAAATGGAGGAGCATGTATTGATTTCTGACTCTTCTACTTGCATGTGTCATTTAGCTCTTCCACTTATAAGACATGACTCATTATATGCAATGCATGAATTTCCCTGCTAATGCTTATTTTATGCAGGTCGAGTCATTTTTTTCTCTTTTTTATGTCTTTGATAGAGACCGTAAGCCGAATCTGTGTTGAAAATAAGGTACATGCACTAGTTTCGAGGTAGATGACACATCGAATCATGTGACAGGGACTAGGAGCGACAGCTCATGTCTAGTGCCTTAAGTCTGAAGTTTCTATATTTAGTATAGACTTATGATCGGGCATGTGGATGCGGAGTCTGACCGCTTTTACTGCTTTTCTTGGGATATTTTGTCGACCCAGCGACATTTTTGTCTCTTTTATATATTATTTTGGATTGCTTTCTCTTTTATTAAGTGCTTGCATGCCCGGATCGCTTTTATTGTTTATTTCTGTGAATCTGGATCTCACGAAAAATAAAATCTAAGTTAATTAAGGACCCTAAAATTATAATTTTTCTACTTAAAAATCCTAATAAAATATTAAGATAATCAAAATTTTAGGATTAAAATATTCAAGATTTTCAAAAAATATCTTTTATTTTCTGCATGACATTCTGGCTGGATTTAAAATAGGGTGCATGTATAGACATATCCACAATTATGTTTAATATGACCTCTATACTTAGGATTATGGTAGATAATTGTATCATGTTTCATGTCCCAAGAATAAGCCTACGTGTTTCTCCAACCTGATTGGCTCAACATAGCTTTTTACATAGAAGGTTGTCTAGTGCGCCTAGGGTGTTAGAAGACTCACCGGTCCAGACGGGGTGTAAATCCTTTTGTAGTAGTGTTTACAGTTTTATAATTGAACCTCCCTTTCTCTCTTCTTTCTTGAGGCATGCTTGCCACTTTGGCAGGTATGAATCCCACCTCTTGGAACTTCAACTTATAATCATAAGATAGAGTTTCCTTTTTTTGACCTTAGGGCTACCGAGGTCTCCCGCGGACTTGTTGGTTTGACTACCTTCGCGACTGAGAAAACTTAGGGTCCTAGTGGCTCCGGATGTCGGGTCTGTGGTACCCTAACCTAGCTACCTCTATCTCTTAGGACTACCCCTGTTGAGCCCTTTGCTAATTTGACTTCGTTGTTATCGTTTTGACAACTCGAAGTCGATAGGCTGTCACTCGTTTGTGATACGACGATTTGTCCTCTGCCCTTATGACCTGGATGTGCTCTGACGCTTAGGGGTATCTTCGTCAAAATGATTATGGATATTTCGTAAACTCCATATGTCGAGGAGATGCCCTCCATTTGGGATGTGAGAGACTCAATCTTTTCCCGATGACTTACCATGAGCTTCGAAGCATTGGTACTTTCCCATACAGATTAACCACACTTTGATAACCTATGATGCAGGTTCATGATAACAAAAATAAAACCCTTTATATCGAGAGTATTCTTGGGTATCTCCCAAGTTGTAATTAACCGGTAGGAATACGTTTCTCTGGGAGTGCTATTGACCCCAGAATAAAGAAGTTATTTTTGATTCTCTGATTACGGGTGACTTATATAGTGATTATCTTAGTGGATGTCGTGTTTCGAGGTATTTTGATATGATCTTGTTTGGACGTTACTCTCGACCCATTACATGATGATTGTCCATCTAGAAGCCTTCCATCTCTTTTCTTTTTATTTGTTTGTCTACTTGTTGTTGTATGTCCTTTTGCTATTTGATTCATCTCCTTTTCAAATCATTTATATGATTATGGAGAGAGATATACTCTAATAGGGGAACCATACGACGACCTATAAAAAGACAAATTGGCGTCTCTGAGATGGCTCAAAAGAACCTAGAAAAATAGCTTGTCTAAAGGATAAGTTTCCCCTCCAACACATAGATCAACTTGTTGACCCCACGCAAGAACTTGATATGCTAAGCTTCTTGGATGCATAGTCGAGGCAAAACAAAATAAATATGAATCCAAGAGACAAGAATGTCACCTCCATCCAAATATATAAAGGCTTATGTTGGTACCATGTCATGCAGTTCGGACTAAAAAATGTCGAAACGACCTACCGATACCTCATGAATAAGGTTTTCAAATATTTTCTTAGGCGTACAATGATAGTGTGTGTAGGTAAGAAACTACCACATGCATGTCCACAATGTACCATTGCAAAGTTGCATATCCAGAAGCATGGACGCCAGGGACGCGACAATGGATCTCTGACCTCTATATGTGTGTCAATGTAAGTAACAAGCACTAATTTTCTACAATTTCCTTACATTATTAATGTAAAATTCTAATTAATTCTTGGTTTTAATTATATAGGAGGACTACGATCACATCCAAGACACGTAAACTATAAGACTTGCCCTCAACTTCCCTTATACCTTAACATTCTGTCCCATCCCACCACCGGTTCCATACTGATCCATTTTTCGATATTTATACTTACAAATATGATATGAAAATTAGCAACGGCACCAAAAACTTGATCCTGCACTGAATATATATATATATATACTGATGATTCTGTTATGAAAATTATGATTTATATTGTGGATACTACGCAAGTATACGTATTGTTATCAAGTAATATATGGCCTTAATGGAGTCCTAGATATCGATCCCACAAGGAAGTTAGAGAATTTCAAAGATAAATTAAAGTAGACTTACTTACTAAATTTGTATACGAAAATTAAGAACACTTATACTAAAACTATTGCTCAAAAAGGTTTAAATATAAAATTCTAATTTAGAAAAACATCTTTCTCCTTGTTGAGAGAATTAAGTGAATGATGAATTTAAGTAGTTTAGAGTTTGTATTGTGCCAAATAGGAGCATTCCTATTTTTTACCTTTTGGTCCAGGTGCAAAGAATATGGACTAGTCCTATGTTTGATTACTGAATCTGCGACTAGGCTGGGAGGATACCGGCTGCCACTTCAGAGCTCCCACGTTCCCCTCGCCTGAAGGCTAACATCTACACTCCAGCTCTCAAACAATATGACTGAATTGAATATTTTAGTCTGTCACACTAAAATGTTCAATTCTATGCCCGATAATTAATATTTTCCTATTTATTTGCACCCTTCTTCCAAGACTTTTGACTTCCCTGAATCTTGGATGTAATCTTTACTATAGTTGATAATTCAACATATGTTAACAAATCAATTGACCAGATTGAAATTAAATTAAATTTTAAGTAAAAGATTATCACAATATTTAATAATTTTAGGCACAGTTACTTTGATTCATCACTTCACATAATCTCAACAACAAGGAAAAAGACTAAGGAAACTACTCAGAAAGCATGGGAAAAATAACACAAAGCATGGATTTCATTAAAGTTAACAAACAATAACAAATATAATTATCTCACTTCTTCTCCTGCAGTACTCCTCAAGTTCCTTTCGACTCTTCCTTCCAGTACAACACACTTAATTAAACTCTCCAAGACGCTAAACACACTTAAACACTCTATATAGAAACTAAAAGACTCTAGAATGACACTTAATTAACACACAAAATGACACACAACTGACTAAAATTCGTCTCTATTTCTAGAACGAGTCAAATCTTCAAAGGTTGCTTAAGCACCTCTTCAAAAAGCGTCCAGGTTCATTGTATTTTGGCTCTTTTCAACTGTCTCTCCGTCGGCGGGGTCGATCTCGCCGTTGGCGGGCTTCTAGAAGATGAGCTAACTTCACCGATCTCGCTGTCGGCGTCCTCTATCTCGCCGTCGGCGAGTTCCTTATAATATATTCAAAACTTTCGGGAAAAACTCGTCGTCGGCTGCCTTTTCCTTGCCGTCGCGGGATAGTTCAATTTTCATTAAATTGAGTCATTTTTGCTCCAAATCCGCTTCTTTTGTGTTTTTTGCTTTCAGTACTTATAAATCTTCATTCCTGCAATAAAACAAAGAAAATTTCTTTCTTTAAAGTGCAATTTCATATAAAATTGGTATGAAATTCTTAATATATTTTCTAGTGATCACATACTTGCAACTAATCTCGTGCAGTCCCCCTCCTAGTTTGCAAGCTTGTCACTATGTTTGAACTTGCCGCAGTCCACATGATTTCCTGCCATCCCTCGTTCAAGTCATTCTTCATCTATAAAACATATCCAAATTTCTTCGAAATAAAAAATTGTCGAGTCCTAATCAATAATTTTCCTTCTGCACGTAGCTGGGAATGCTCTAGCAGCCGTGAAAGATCTTCCATGGGAATGAAATGGAAGATTCATTGAAGAAGGGCTATGTATCTAAATATTTCTATGAAATTGGCTTTGGGCATGAGATCTTGAGCCATGTCGGATCTAGTGAAACCAAGTAGAGCTTCACCTTTTACCAACTCAAGCTAAATGTAGTCTCTAACTGCATTTTGAAATTGCAATCTTGTTGCATCTCTGCCTCTGAGGTCACAATCGCAGCCTTCGACGTCGCGGCGGCCTTCGACTCGTGGCCTTTTGCATGTAAACATCATTACCAACAGTTCTTTAAAAAAGTAATATTTTATTTCATTCATATATTTTTATAACATTAAACTATTATAAACATAAATTTTTCGAAATTAGGCATACGAAGAATTATGTGGTCTGTACTTAAATTCCCTTGTAAACAAATCCAATGCGGACGTTCGGTATAACGACGCGGTGAGATCACGTGAATGACCGGATGCCTCGGCGAGCATCATGGCGTACACTGCGGATTCTGATTCCTGTAGCCGGTCGCTTCGAAGCTTGCCTACCCGAATAAACCGGTTTTCTAATTAGAGAATTCGAGCTAAAATCAGACCAATACCCAGTTTCCGCGGCTCAAAATATGCTTTTTTATTCTTATTTATTTATTTAAAAACTCAATAATTGGATAAAACAGCAGAGAGATTAGAGTTTGATTAAAATATTTATTATTTATGGCATTTAATTTCTACCTTAAGAATATATTCTAAAATTATTAATTATTAGATTAACTAATGCTCATTAAAAGTCATCTTCAGATATTGTTCAATGCATTTAGCTTTCATTTAATGCTGGTTATTGTTGAATCTTAAGCTGTCTTTTATGAACACGCATCGAGAGTTAGAGCTGGGAGGAAGAGAAATAGAGAGAAATAGAGTAGTTAAGCAAATTCCTATAAAGAAATCGGAGGAAAAATCAATTTATTCATCCTTTAGCTTCTTATTTATAGAGACGCATCTGTATAATTACAGAAAGATATAAACGATTATGAAAATTACTTTTAATGTGATAAATTGTGTTGAACATATATCAGATATGTATTACAATTTAATATTATTTAAAGTTGAAAGAAATTATGAATACAAAGTAAGCTCCTTTACAAACACATTTTAAATCACAAACTAGATTTTATGCCGAAAATTTATACGTACAATGCATTTTTTTTAATAGAGATAAATCTGTATCATTCTATATAAACTAATTTATTATTATATATGTCATCATGCGCGTATGCCCATTAATGTCAGTGGCAGCCGTTGGCTTTCTGCTGAAGCATAATTTCTTTCTCATGCTGCACTATAATTTCTTAAGGATCCAATTTGTTTTATTGGGTGAAATTAAATACATGTCCAAAAATAAATTTTTTTTTAAATTTTTTGATGCAGAAAATTTTGGAGTTTTTTGCCATAAACATACAACTATTAGTTTCTTTCTAGCATTGGTCATGTTTGTAAGTAGTCAAATATTCACAACTTATCTCATTCAAAGTTTGATAAAAAAGATTCGACATTTATTCGTATTAGTGTACTCTGTTGTTTGTGGACCTTCTCCAATTTTATCGCATCATAGTTACATTTGTCAATGATTTCTCTTGCTTCCGTTGAATTTTCCCTTGTACGCTAAATATGAAGTATTGTACAAATTTGACCAGTTCAAATGTATTTCATATATCAATTAAAACTATTTTCTTAGATAGAGGAGGAAATCCAAGGGAATTTCTTATCAACTAAGTTGTCCTTACACGCTGTAGCAAATCAGGATTGCTGAAAGAAAGCACATAGATCTCATTGAGACTTCCATAACTCTTTTACTTTCAGCTCAATTACATCATAAGTTTTGGAGTGAAATTTTAACCACATTTCCTTACCTAATCAACAGAACACTTTCTTCAGTTCTTAACAAATAGTCTACAATAAGCCACCAAATTATACCCACCTCATAAGTTTTTAGATGTTCTTAATTTCCTTGGCAAAACGAAACATCCCAAGTAAATGCTCACCCAAAGCACCTCATTGTATCATTATCGATCATCCTGAATCATTCGAAGGCTATAATTGTCAAGATCTTCTCACCGGCAAAATTCTTATATCAAGTCGCGTGGTGTTCAATGAAATATTTGTTTCTTATACTATCAATCCACCTATTCCATTATCAACCTCAAACATACCCACCTTAACTTCTTCAACCAAACTCTCATACTAATTCATCTACATCACCCGACCATTCCCCTACACCTCAAATATCCTCACAACATTCCAACATATTCTTATTCCCCATAAGCCCAACACCCACCCACAATTCTTACTCTCTCATTTACGCCACTAGTGAACATGTTGCTCCCATTCTATGCTAACATCACATGCAAACTAGATTACATATGCCTAACTTATTGTTAAACTAAACATTAACAATTATAAATAAATGAATAAATCAATATATATAAATACTTCATTTATATATATATATATATATATATATATATATATATATATATATATATATATATATATATATATATATATATATATATATATATATATATATATAACAATAATAAAATAAGTCATATTTTGATATTTTCGGACGACAAAAATGGTCTCACCCAAAAATAGAGAGAGCTAATACAATATCAACAAATCATCATCATTCGACACAAATTTCGAGGCATGACACAGATATCAAGATAATCTTTTGAGTAATAAATGTTCAAATCTTGAAAAAAGCCATACAGAGCTCCGATTTTAGTAAACTTATAGTCAAAATGATTGATTCGGTGAGACAGACCCAATGATATCAAAATTAGTCTTATCCGAGTCAAAACAAGCTCAGATCAAGTCATTACACCACCCTTAGAAGTTTTGCGAACATATTTAGAAGGTCAAACGAATGTCGAATCTAGCAAGTCTATAGTCGAATCGAGTGTAGCGACAAGACAAATCCAGCGATCCCACGATTACTCAATTTTAACATCTTTAAGGTGCTCAAACGTTCATCAAATACTGTCTGATCAAAGGAAGCTCTTTGGACCGTTTGATCAAAGAGGTTTATATTTCTGCATTAATTGCACCCAAAATAATATAAATAGTGCCCAACCCCTCTCATGAGGAGAGGAGAGCTTGAGCTCGAGAAATAACTTGAGATTTGAAAATGAACTGAAGTCCAACATCACTCCTACCACTGTCGATCGCCGCTCACCGCAATCGACTATTGTCGACCGCCGTCGATGACCACCAACCATCGTCGATCAATGTCAACCACGGTCGACCGTCTTTAGCCACCGCTAACATCCATTGATTACCGTCGATTGTCGTTGACCACCACCTATCGACATCCACCGATCGTCATCGGTCACCGCCCACTTCTTTCAACAAGTTTATTCATGCACCGACGTCTTCACTCCAAAGAGTGTTCAATCATTTCTCGTCTATGGGGCCAGGGAGTGTTCAAGTAATATCCACTTTATAGTGGATTTTTTCAGCTGGGCTTGGCCCTGTAGTTTTTACTCTTTACATCATTTCCAAATAAAAAAACTTTTGGTGTCTGATACGTCACCAAATATTTTTTATCATCTGACACGAATCCCGGTGCAATCTTTTGAATAAAAAACATTCAAATTTTGATAAAAAGACATCCATAGCTCCGATTTCAGCAGACTTATAGTCAAACTAATCGGCTCGATGAGACGAACCTAATGATATAAAAATTAGTCCAATCCAAGTCAAATAAAGCTCAAATAAAGTCATTAATCCATTCTTAGAAGATTTCAGGACATATTTGAAAGGTCAAACAAATGCTGACATTAGCAAGTCTATACTTGAATCGAGCGTCTCGACAAGACGAATCCAACGAGCTCAAGATCACTTAATTCCGACATCTTTAAGACCATCAAATGCCCCATAAACACCGTCTGATCAAATGAAGCTCTCTGGACCGTCCGATCAAAATAATTGCATTAATTGCACCCAAAATACTATAAATAGACTCCCAGCCCTCACATGAGGGGGGCTTAGAGAGAGTTTGAAGCCTTGAGGAGAAGCTGCAACTCAGCATCACCACCGACCGTTGTCGGCCACCGCCGACCGCCGTCGGCCACCGCCGACCACCGTCGACAACCACCACCGTCCTCCGTCGACCAGTGCTTACTGTCGTCGAACACCGCCGACCTTCGTCAACCACCGCTAACCATCATCGTCAATCATCACCAACTAGACGCTATCAATCGACATTCTAATATGAAAAATATAATTACCCTTTCCCGTCTGTGGGACAAGAGATTTCTGTAATCATCAATCAATAGTGGATTTTTGCAACTGAGCCAAGTCCCGTAGTTTTTCCATTTAAGGGTTTTCCACATAAAAACTTATGGAGTCATCACCGCTTATTTTTCATCTGTGTGTGCTGAATTTTCGTACATCGCTAAGACAATAATCCACTACTCTACCGCCGTGAATTTTCTAGCATGCATCAGTGTCATTACTAATTGATTTCTCTCTACTAAGTGTATATTAAATATTCATATCATGCGAAGAAGATAATGTATTACATTATCACCACAAATTTTCTAGCACACATTAAATACAATGGTGTATAGCTCGGTAGAACTAAAGTAGATATCTGCTAGCCAGGTCATAAGCCTACAGAGTGACAGCTCCATAAAAAAAATCATTGAGCTCATTTAATTTCTTGTTTACCTTTCAATATTAGTAAGTTGTACGACTACAGGAAATATTAATTGCAAAATATTAATTCAATAAGAGCCCTATCGTCATTCAATAAGTCATGCATACATCTCCAAACCTTCATTTCTATATGAACGAATATCACCGCTGTTCAATCCTTCAGATTTGAGTCAGGCTTTAGATTTTTCAAGCCTAATTCTAGTAGAAAAAATAGTTCAAAATTATTATTTAAATTGTAAATAAATGCGGCAAAGCCGGCAATAATGACAATAGAAATACTTTTAGAAGAATTTTTCAAAGATTCAGGGTGGTAATAGAAAATTTAGGGCTGGCTATCCATCCAGATTTATAAGCTGTGACAAGGACGATTAATTGGAATAACAATTTTGTAATTAATAAATGAATTAAGAAAAGAAAGGTCCAAACATTTTTCAAGTCTATTCGTACTTTGACAATTGTGGTAATTACGCAAATTAATTAACTATGATATGAAGACTTCTAATAATATATTATACTATTTTCAATGAAGATATAAAATATAATGTCATAAGAAATTAAACTGAACAAATAAATTGACAAATATATTTGACATTCATCTAGTTTCCCTATTTCAATATTGCTGTGATATATATCTATATATACATATATATAGATATAATAAGTCAATAGATTTAGTATTTTATATACATGTCATGTCCTAAATTTATCACAAACAAAAGTTAATATTCCAAAATATGTGTCCATTATTAGTACTATTCAAATATTATGCTACATCCAAACTTTCAGGAGCAAACATTTATTTCAAGTTTTTTTCTTAAGTCGGTCGATATTTTTTTTATATTTTAAAATGATGAAATCAAGTATAAATTTAATGGGACAAATTTTATTTTAAATTTTAGTTCAATCTATAATTTTGCAACACTTGCTCATTAGGCAATATGCCTTATCTTTTGCTATTTTCATAATTTTTATTATTGCATGTTTGAAATTTTGTTGCATTAAAGAAAATCTATTTTAGCATTGTATAAAAGTCTCCTACACATGTAGAGAAGTTGAGAGCTACTTATGGAAGGTATTTTTTTTATTCTTACATCAAAATTTTGGGATGGATAAATCCTATGAGCCCTACAGACAAGTTGAAATGATTCAATTATCATTAAGAGATAAGAGTGGGATATCTTACTGTACTTCAAATAAAAGTAGAGACTAGCAACTAATAATGTATGCAATGATTGTAGGAGAGATGTTAGACATGCGCATTGGATTGGAGTCAACAAGAAGATCATTCTTATTCACAATATAAAGTGTTGGCATTGACATCAATGGCATGCATTTGCTTTTTGGGTGAATAAAAACATTGAAGTTGATGTGTCATCAACAAATTTATCATCGGGCAAAAATATCGACGCATTTTAAGATAGAAACATTTGAAATTCAAATCCATGAATATTCGATCCAAATGTCAATAAGTTTATATTTAACTAAGCATATCAACAAGACAAATCCAATGATTCAAAAATTCATCCAATCTGAGTTTAAAAAACCCTAGACTGAACACTTGAAGTATAGTAAAAGAATTTGGTGCATCAATTGAAAGACTATACGATCTCAAATTCTGACATGATTAGTTGAATTAAGTGTCAAGATGAGAGGAATCGAATGAGACTGAGATCATATAATCTGATGTCGTGAATGCACTTAAATGTTGAAAATATTATTTGTGATCAATAGAATTAATATGGGCCATTTGATGGAGAGTTCTGAGATCTTGGATAAGTTTACTAATATGTCCCTCTAAAAAACTATAAATAGACTCTCTTCTTCGCTTGAAAAGGGAGGAGAAGATAAGAGTAAGCTGATTAAAAAAGTCTTAACTCTTGCAGACTAGTAACTGTCACAATTCACTTGAGATTGTGTTTGACATCAGAATTTATAGCCGACTAATAAAGGTCGCCATGATCACTAGAGGTCAGTATCGACTACCCGTCATTGTCAACCACCACCAACAGCTGTTTAAGCCAACCATGGATTTTATAGCCTTTAACTATGGCTTTGGTAATGCTTCTAGGATTGTTATGACCATTAACTATGATTTTTATGGCCAAATATGACATCTATAACCAACTAAGGTTGTTAGAGCCTTAACATGACTATTAAAGTCATACTACAATATTCATAATTTCAATTATCCCTACACAATTATATATATTGGGCTATTTAAATTAATTATGATTTCAACACCATCTCATAATCCCATTTTCCTTCTAGGTGAAGTGTGCACCTCTGTACTTCTATTACATTGTGGATTATATTAATTGGGTCAAGACCTATGTTTTTTTTTCTCTTTCCAATGTTTTTTGCATGTAAATAGTCATGATGTTTATTCTAATGACTTTCTTATTTATGTGTATGCTTGATTTTTATGCAATGCTAAGCATTAGAGTATCACTATATTGCAACATATTCCTTAACATGTAATAAAATTTTACGACGAAGATGAGTGTTGAGGTCACTTTGATGGCATGCAATGATCTCATTCACGGTAATGGCAGTCATGTTGATTAATATTGACGTCATGAATTGATTTGTTGACATTAACAAATATTAAAATTAGTATTAATAGTGAGGATAACCTTATTGGCAGTTGTAGTTATGTGAATTGATATTGGCGACATACATCTCTATTATTGAAAATGATTAGCATTTAAGTTATTCATAAAAAGGGCAAATAAACTTATTGACATCGAAAGGCTTTGAGCTACTCTTGGCCACATGTGCTATTATTATTGATGATGAAAAATTAGTGTTGTTAATAATGGTGGATAATAGTATCAGTGTTGAATGTGTGCATGATAGTATCAGTGTTGATTGTGTGCATTAGTTTTGTTAACAATAGTAAAAATAAAGTATTAGCGATGATGGGCATTCCCATTGATTTAATAATTCTATTAGTGACAGCAAATGTCAATGATATGAGTGATAGAAAATAAGGATCTTGTTGGTGTTTGCCCATGTTAGAGTTTGTCTTAATAATTAGCAACAATATTATTAGTTATAGAAGGTGTTGATATTAATGGCGATTACGGTTAAGACCTTGTTGGACGTCAACAAGTATTACAGTTGGTGGTAACAACGAGTGACATTTTTGTTAGCATTGGTGGACGTTGATATTGTTATTGATAACTTGCATTAAGTTTGTTTGCAATAAAAAGAATTGCCATTATTAGTGATGATAACTTTTAGCATATATTGGCCTTATTAAAGTTGACATGCGTTGACATTGGTATCAATTCCAAGTTCTTATTTTGTTGGTATCAGTAGGTGATTGCATTATTATTGTAGTGGGTAAAAATTTTGTTAGCATTTGCAAATGAATGCGCTGAGATGATGTCAAGTGATGAATTTATTGGCTACATTGGGCATTGATGTTGGTTTGAATGGTGGTTTGCAACTTTAATAGTGATGATGGTTGGCTAAGTAATCAAGCATTAGCTATCAGATGTAGTAATCATTTGAGTTAATCACATGGTAGAGCATTCTCCACTTTTAAAATAGTGCAATTGTAGTCATAATGTAGTAGTGGATAAAAATGAATCAAAGATAAAGCTTTTTAATCTATACACTGCTTCTCCACCAGTGCCTACATGAGAGCATCTAGTCAAATATTAACAACATATTATCTGAATCCATTCATGTCAAAATAGCTCACATCTTAGTCTACCAAACCAAAATGCTAATATTGCAATTCAGAAAATAGATGGAAAACTTCATTATAGTCATTGTCAAGATTAAGAGCACTATGTCTATAGTGCCATTTGCTATGAAATTGATTCAACCAATAACAAAAGAAGTAAGGAAAAAATACACAGATGTATGTGAAAAAATTTATATGTGAAAAATGATGAGCAGAAGAGAATAAAATTCACCGTGTCAAAAAAAATTGCAAATAGAGAGAGTTTAGCACCCGACTTAAACCTCATTTATATGAGCACACAAATATACATATATGGGCTAGAAAATAATAAATAACCTTATTTAACCCAATATAATTCAGATCACAAAACCTAATAAAATTCAAATTTAGTTGAACGAATTGTTAAATTATGTATTAATCATAATCATTATCATGTTCTATTCCCTCAATGGATTGTTCCATCACTACAAAAGTTGTACTAGTAATATCATGCATTACATATACAAAAATTTTACCCGATTGTATGCACCCGCCAACAATACGAGATCCTATGTCTCAAAAAATTCAGTAGTGATCATCTATCATAGTATATAGCGGCATGCTCAGCCTGTTTATGGCCCGTTTGGGGTAGCTTATTTTGTGCGCTGGCGTTTTGAAAACACACCTTGCCTATTTGGGTAAACTGCGTTTGGGCAGCTTATGCGTTTTCAAAATACTAAAAACAGTATTTTCACATCGGACCTATACACCACAGTTATCTAGGTGCGGTGGCAATTTTCTAGCTACGGTCTAACATTTTAAAGAAGATAAAAATTTATTATTGTCGCCGCACCTAACTATCAACAGATTATAATTATCCAAATTATTAGCATATTATTCAATAAATTACAGCTGCCTAAAACAGACTCTTAACTCATAGCTGAGTGCAGTGAAAAGCAATATTCACCATAAAAATCACCGATTGAATTGGATCAAATTCTTCTTCCCCCTTTTCATAATTAATATGAAAGAATAAAGTAAATTAATTCATATATAATTCTTGCACATTTGGCGCATGTTTTGATTAAGCCTTAGCTCAAAATAATTATTTAGCCATAGAAGGTTTCATCAAAATGTACACTAGTTGTTCCGTGAATGGATTTGCATTTACAACATAAATTTTGTATTTTTATGTCTAGTTCTCCATCAATAAATTTTCATTATGGGCACGGACTTTAAGATACTCATGAATCTGAGATACTTTTGCAATAAGAGATTTTCAAACTTCATTTAAAAATCGTCTATAACTTCGATTTCTGTAAACTTTTAGTCAAACTGGCCGGCTCGTCGAGACGGACAATAAAAGTAAAATCAGGTCCAGAACAACTCTTGATCAATTTTTGGAAGCTTTTGCTGCATGATTGAAATTTTAAATGAATTTCAAATTTGACAATCTTATAGACAAATAAAGAGTCTCGATGAAACAAATCTAATAAGCATAGGATCACTCAATTCCGACATTATGAATATACTATAATGTCCACTAAACACTATCAAATCTAAGGAATCTCTCCGAGCTATCTGATAGAGTAGTTATGAGTTCTTCTTTATTTATTGGGAAACCTCCCATACACTCTATAAATAGAGTTATATTCCCTTCATAAAGTGGGACCTTGAACATGAACTAGAGGATGACTGAAGCTTGGAGGTGATAGAGTTGAAGTCCAGTGTTCGACATTGATGATCCAACAAACATCGCTCGCTTCTGCAACCACCGACCACCATCAACACACCCTCTATTTTCAGCTACAAGAACCATTGCATATTACAGGAACAACGAAGCATTTGACGGAGTGGTACATCGTTTTGAGCACTATACAGTAACGCATCTCGAAGTTGATGCACTAAAGTTTCAGCAATTGCTCTCAAATGCAATCGCTTCCGACCATTATGCAATAAATATTATGCTTTGAGGAAGTATGCTATCCTTTCATGCCTGTGGGATAAAGACTTATTTGTGCTCATTAATTCATAGTGAATTATTTTGATTGAACTAGGCCCTTCGATCTCTTTTTTTTTTCTGATTTTCATGTAAAAACGTTTGGTGTTTCTGCATGTTTTTTTTATTATCTGAACGTGTGTAGGATTCTTGTACAATACTTAAACGATAATTCATTACTCTACCATCAAATTCGCTAGTACACAACAAATATTTTATATTTAAATTTTAACTTTTAGTATTTATAATAATCATATTTCATATCACATCAAAAAATTATCTCAATCTCTTTATAAAAAAAATAGTAAAATACACCCTTTTTATGGATAACTAAAGTGCTATAAATCTAAAATTATTGTTTGGGTATTTGATATGTAATTACAAAGGACCTACGTGGTGCTTATGCAATTTTTTATTTTTATTTTTTTTATTATTATTTTTTTTTTGTTTTGATAATTATAAGAAACATTTCTTCCTTGTTATGATTGATTAAAATGTATAGAAATTAACAGTTTTTTTTTTTATTATTTTGTTTATTGTATACATATAAAAAAACTATTAAATTGGATTTTAGTTCCATACTCGAGTTATTGAAACTCTTATCCTTATAAAAACGAATAAAAAATGTCCTCATTTTTTGGGCAGTATCTAATACATTGGAGTTATTTTTATTTTCAACCAATGCATAGCACGCCAAAAAGTTTTTGTTTCAACTCATCACTTGGATGGCCTAAAGTATGAATGGCAAGAACAGCTCGCCCACAGGGTAAACATTTTCCCTTGCTATGCAAGTACACTGCCGACTGCCTGGTATTTCCAGAACTCCCTTTCCATTCTATTCATTAAGAGCTTGTTGCATTAGATTCTAGGAAATTTTACATACATAGGACACAATTCTGATGTATTTATACATCTCACTCCTAAACTTTCATATTTACAGTTATACTATTGGATCATGATTTGTCATTTGCGAACACGTCACCAGAGTTTGAGCAGAGTGAAGGAGAGGAGGAAGAGAGAATAGAATAAGTCTAAAATTTTTTGTAGGGAGGACCGAGGGAGTGGTTGACAAGAACCTGCAACAGCTCTTCCTATCGTCTGTTTTCCTGTGTGGATCGCCGGTGTCAGAGTGTGCTAGGAATCGCTTTGCCTCTCTGTCCATTGGTTGCTAACTTTGTTGTCGGGGATAGGTAGGTTCACCAGTGGGGGCAACTGAGGGCGGAACCCCTGAGGTTCTGCCTCGAGATGAGGCATCTAGTCGTCGGGGTGATTGATCCCCAGAGGACTTTAAATTGATCCATCATCAGGGTCATCTGTGTTTGCAGCCCCAAGACTTGCTCATGAATATCTGGATGTATAACGTCTCTGTTGAGTTTCATGCATGTTATCTCTTTTTGGGAATTTTTTTCTTCATAGTTTGCTCCGCTTCTCATCTGTGAAATATTCACGCTTACCGAACCATCTTTTAGGATGTTGGATTTTAATTTATCCTTTGTGAACATGCCCCGAGAGATTGTGACGAGTGAAGGAGAGGAGGAAAAGAGAGCCGAATAAGTCAAGAATTCTTTTTTGTAGGGAGGACCGAGGGAAGGGTCACTTTATTTATATTTTTGTCCCGTACTTATATATGCATGTTTTGTACAATTATACAAAGAAGGGAATGGTTATGGAAACAGTTCTTAATGTCATTAAGACTCTAATTGATCGTATAGATTTTATGTTATATTTGCATTACAATTTGAGTTAGGTGTCTGTGCCCTTTGAAGAGCGCATTAGTCGGTCGGGGTGTTCGGTCGCATGTCGTCTGGTTCTGTGTATTTCAACACGATCGATTAGAGCGGTCGACTGCGAGGTGGTTGTTCGGTTCGGACGCAGGGTTGGTTGATCGATCGTGGTCGATTGAATTTTTTCGTTAAATCGTGGCTTACTTTCTGTTCAGCTCGAGTCTTGCAGAACTCATGTCTCGTCTGCATGATTGGTTCATCGTTTCTGCTGTATCTTCTAAGCTTGCAAGGTCTTAGGCAAATCTTGTCGCACACTATGCGGGATATTCGACTAAACTTGTTGTCGAAATGATTTATGTCTCACTTTTAGTGGGTCTTGCGGCTACCAAGCGGGGAATAATCTCCAGAGCTTTGAACCTATCCCGGGGTTAGGAAACGTGGCTTCATGCTCGGCCTTGAATCGTCGGTTGATTGCTTACCTCGAGAGAAGACTCTTGCCGCTATCAAGTGAAGACTATTTGAGATTCATGTTTGTATTTTTGATGTGTATATATATATATATATATATATATATATATATATATATATATATATATATATATATATATAGAACTTTTGGTGTTTTAAAGCTATGCTAAAAAGGTTTACTTTACTTTTAAAGAATTATAATTGTGATATTTTTAGTGCGATAAGAAAGATTTTGAGTGTTATGTATTTAAATAAGAAACTTTATGTGTGAGAATTGTAAATTCATAAGAATTGTGGGGTATGCATGTAAATGCCCCAAAATTCTATATCTTCACACAAACGCTAACAAGCTTCAGCCTTTATAAAATTCTGTCAATACTGATGTTCCCATCACAAATAACATTATTCATCCCACCACTCACCAAACTCTGAAAGTTCGCATTCATTTCACTCCACATGTTAATGACAGAATACCACACGGGCCACATTCGGTTCCGCAAAAGGCTCTCTCTATTGGATACGGCCTTCTAACATGGACCAATTACAACCGGGCAAAATCACCGGCCTCTGATGCAGATGCGTGCCCCCAGGGGCTTACCCACCGCCTATCCATAACTACTCCTCACGCCTTGTTCGAAAAATAAAAATAAAAAAACCGCCAACTGCCCCCCCACGAAGTCTTTCATTTCAGTTGGGCGGTAGGTCTGAAGTCGGTGGGAAGTCTTTATAAAATCTCGCTTTATTTTAAAACCAATTTTCATCTCCAGTACTAAATCGTTGCCAACATAACAAGCAAAAAGACTAGTATCAATCAATGATTCACTACTAAAACCAAATTTAAATCAAAGTATACACACTATTGAATACCTACTACTTTTTCAACTTTCACTCTAACAAACCTGCCCATCACTATTCTTTACTTCCTCTTTTTTCTCTGTCCAAATATAGCATTTTTTATGAGAAACCAGATTCTAACAGCAACCAATTATAATGTTTTTTTCCCTGCTTATGTACAGAGACTAACAAACCGAAGCATGAAAAATCAAATCGTTAGATTTTTTGTCTATGAGCAGGACCTGATGAGTCCCAAGTTGTATAGATTCCGCTTCACCAAGTTGCCCAAATAGAGAAGACCGGAAGGTTCGTCTTGGTCCGAACCCGGCCGCTTTTGTCCGGTGCGGATGGGCCGACCCTCGCAGGCCTTGAGGCTGCCAGCCCCGATACGCTCGATGACCGCTTCGATCGTCTTCCGGTCGGCTGGGTGGCCGCCGGCCTCCGTCACGTAGAAGACATTCACGGCCATCTCTCCCTTCGTCGACATCTCTGCTCTGGTTACCGATAGCCCATTTTCCCTAAAAACCCTAGTCGCCTTAGCTAGCAACCTTCGATCTGGATCCGCTACGCACAGCTCCAATCTCAAACCCTAAGAACGGAATAAAATAAAAAACTATGTCTAAAAGGAATCTGAGATGGCGGAAAGGGGAAGCAACGAACCTCGGATGCTCTGCGGTCGATGGCTGCTTGCAAGCATTGGATCACTCGCTGCCGCTCGGCTTCGGAGCTAATCGGGCTTCCGTCGGAATGACGAATGTAGAATTCCTGAGGGTTTTTGGAGACGAACGAAAATCAAAATTGCTGTTGATTTCAGAAATTGGGGATTAGGAAAAGGAACAGAGCAGTTACTTGATAGGCCTTATCGCCGGTGGTGTCGATGATTCCGTGGAAGACAACGTATTTCATGTCGGTGAGAGTGCAAACGACGTCGAAGAGAAGTTTGGGTCGGTCGGAACACTGTACATTGACTATTGAGTAGCCCCGCTCTGTCCAGTTCTGGACGGAGACCGAGGGCTGACCGCCACCTCCCAGAAGCTCGTAGTCGCGATCGGCGAACATCATCTGATGTAAACGGCGATCAGCGCGGGTTCCTCCGGCTGCCTCGGTGGAGGACGATGATACAGCGGTGGTAGCTCCGCGAACAACGTTACGGAGGCGTGCCTCAATTCGGCGGATCTTGTCGGAGTCCTCAATCAGAGATCCCGAGTCCTCATCCTTGACGAAAAGTAGTGCTGCAATTCGTCCCTTGTGAGTCCAGAGCTTGGCTTCGACCACGCTGCAGCCAAGGTCAGCGAGGACCGCGATGACCTCAGAGAGGAGCCCCGGGCGATCAGTGCCGATGAGCTCCAGGGTCGTGAGTGCCTCCAGACCACAGGATCCGGGGCCGGCTTCGTCGCCGGCTGAACTTAGGGATCGTTCAATGTACGATATGACGCTTTCGTCTGTGAGCTTCTGACCATTACGATCAGTGACATGGAAGACGTCCATGAACCACCGGCCATCGGATGAGATGTAGGCCTTCCTGATCGAAAGATCAAGGTCAGCCAGCACCTGCACGGCTTCAAGAAGAATCCCATCCTTTCTCGGGCTATCAACCTGAATCAAGAACAGCACCAAAATTAGATTCCATCAAAAACTTTTCGAGGTTGTGGAAACTCCAAAAAAAAAAAAAAAAAAATCTATAGCCATTAATCGTACCTTCACCAGAGTCGCTGTGGCGCAAACTGCATTGTCAATAACGACCCTGCAGTAACGAGATCACAATTTTCAGATTCTTCAAACAAAAACCCAAAAAAAAAAAAAAAAAACGATTCAAGAAGCTAGCAATTCAGAAATTATTAGAAAAAAAAACCATGATCTGCAGAAATTTAACCATTAAGAGATCACGAGAAGACTAGAAATCGACATTCATCACCAACCTTGGAGTATTCATCCGAATCACCAGCTTCTCGTACTCGTCGAGAGACTTGGGCCAATCCATCCCTCTGTTTCTCTCGTTGCTCAGGTGAGAAAAAGCCCCGAAGCGGGTTGGTAGGCTTCCCAGAGGATTCTTTTCACGTATTTAAAGTCCGTCCACAACGAGGACGCGCGGATCGGACGTTCACATGGCGTCGGGCTGCGATGGGGGCATCCCTGCCCGCCAGCTATTCGCCCATTCTCTCATACGAACAGTCAACTATCCGTCAATTTCAATCCACGTGTCGACCAGATAGACATCTCCCACCTCAAGGCAAAGCGATCTGGACCGTACAATCGCGACGACCGGGTGAACAGTGGGTTGGTTGGAAAGCGGGTGCGACACAATAGTATTGACGCCACGTGGCTAGCTGGGCCGCTTATGCTGGCCCCTAACTTTTCAGCCAATTGTGGGCCTGGCCGGCCGGTGAATCAGACACAGGGATGGACGCATCTACGTCGTCAGTTCTGTTGCCTTCTAAGCGGGCCAATGGCCAACCGGCGGCCGTCGCCGCAGAATAAGGAGGAATTTACATACATCCAATGCTTATGCATTTACTTATCCCACACCAAAATTTTTATGTTAATTTATTTTTTCATACATGTTTTCATTAATGAAAAAATATACTTATATTGTTAAAAATCTAAGTTTTGGTGTGAGATTAGTAAGTAAATACATAAGAATTTGGTGCTATGTATTTAAATTTCAGTATTATAGTAAGTAAAGTAATTTTGATTCGATGGGCGTATTGAGGAATGTGTAAATAATTAAGATTTGAATTTGTTTTATTTTCAAGTTAATTCAAACCATAGAATTTATTTCAAGGAAAGAAACATATAAGCGTGTTGTTCAGACTTCTATGTCCAATTAGATGACTTTTTCCAACGAAAAAATTCGTCCCGGATAGCGCGGTCTTGAAAATAATAGGATTATTTAATTATTTTGGGAAATTTATATATGTAGCATATAATCTTATGTATTTGCATATGGCATACCTAAATTTTCATATTTATACTGTGAGAGTTCAAGGTAGAATTGAGAGAATTTTTTTTTTTTATTTTTCTCTAAATTGAATAAGAACAGATTACAACATATATTTATAACCTAAAACGTGAAACTATTTAAGATAATTTATAAACAAGAAAATGAATAAAATAAGACATAATATTGGAAAGTTATTATTAGGTGAATAACTCGTAATAATTAAAAATTAATTTTCTCATAATAATTATTAAGATTTTGTAATAATTACAAAGTGATTGCATCTTTATAATTACAAAGATTCTACTTACATATATAATATTTTGATGTTTTACTCCTTTGGATTAAAAATTATTTCATTTGTGAAAATTTTTCCATCAAAACAAAATAAATTTAGGATGAGAATATATCGGCTAGAATAATTCCATTCTACAGAACGGAAAACCAAAAATGTCGTAGTTCATCAGTAATAGTTATTACATAACATTTCAATAGAATAATTTGGTTATGTTGACCGACAGATGAGGGAAGTCTGACGACCGACTGGAGAGGGCCAAATGGAGACGATTGATTTAAGATGACCGAATGAAGAGGGCTAAGTGGATATAGCTAAGTTCAGTAGGTTCTCCTGACAATCTCAACGTCTTGAACTATGAAGGAGGTCTCAATCATACATATTAGTTCTCCAATCTTTTTACTTATTTGAAAGGTGATTGTGAAAAGAATAAGAGAACGATAAATATAAAATTAACATTGCTCGTATCTAAAAGACGAGTGTGATATTCCTTTGGTCAAAAGAATGAAATTGTTAGATTTGTGGTGTGAATGTATCATGTCGACATACGAATGATTGAGATAAAGCATGGCTTGGTTGATTAGTTAAGTACTTTTGTGTTCGTTGAATAGTAATAATTAGGTCGAAAAGAGTGTGTCCTGATGATACTCGACCAAGTTTTACGCCACACGTGCCTCTCATATTCCTTTCTCGGTTAAGTCATTGTCATGGGTAGAATACGCATTACATCGGTCTTATTAAGCAAAATTTGTCATTGTCTTCGCGGAGGTAACCACCTAGAGTCTCTTGTGGGGTAATTCACATGCTACTTATTGTGAAATTGCTCTTTGCAAAGTGGGAATTCTATCCTCCAGGCCCTGACCTATGCTCCAAGGGCGAGAGGAAGATGGGCTTTGAGGTGCTTGGGCATTGAAAGGTGCATAGATGGCCATTATATGATGAACGATCGATCAATTAAAGACAGTAGTGGCTTAGCTAGATTGTCAAAAATCGTTGAGCAATCAGAGGATTAAACAGTGGTCATATTACAACTGATGATGCTGAAAATCTTGTAAGATTTATAAAGGTGTTGAATGGATGAAGGATAAGCAATGACTACAATAGATCCATGATTCTAGTTCCCCAAGTGTTAGTGGCAATCACTTTTTTTTTATATAACAAGTAATATACACAATGAAGAAGTTAAAAAAGCATGAGTGATATAAAATAAGGTACCAACAATAAAAGAGCGTTATAAGAGAATTTCCCTATTGCTAGAGGTTTTCTTGTTGCTTGGTTCTAATCTTTCTTGACTTGTCTTCCCTTGAAGTAATTACTTTTGTAAAAGGTAAATTTTTATATAACTTTTTTGGGAGAGTTATTTTTTTTTTAGTTGAATGCAGGTGGCCGAGTACAGGAGGCTTGGTGGTGGTGATGGTAGTTGTTTTCATTCTTTCTCTTTTTTCGTTTTTTTAAGGAGTCGCGAGTTTGTTCAATTTCATATACTTCCTTTTTCCAAATAAGTATATCTTCTAAATCAAATGAATAATTAAGAGATTAGATGGATAGGAAAAGTAGAACATACAATCAATGTGGACAAACAAGAGAAACAACATGAAGAGCTCTCATGCAACAAATCTTGCTAGGATAGGTTAAGCATATACGTTTGAACATTTTTTTTAGATGTATTTCTCTGTTATGGGGACTAGAGTGCTTCCAAGGGGTCATATCCTATTTGGTTAATTACATCTTAGGGGTTGCTTAGGAATACTCTTGATCCAAGGAGTTCTGCTCACATTTAAAATGATAGCTAGCACAAAGCTAACAAATGACATTTAATTCGCATGGAAATGCTCTGATGCTTTTAAAGCTTCTGTTAAACCATAGGGTGGAGAGTGAGTCTCTCGCGGTCCCCATACAGGCAAAAGAATCATCGACATACGGAGCCTGTGAAATAATCGAATCATTCCGACAGGGAATTCCTATACGCGAAAGCTCATTTAAGTCATAAGGACGGAGGACAAATTATCGTATCCCAAATGGGTGGCAGCTCATCAGCAATCCAACCTACAAAATGATACCAATGAAGGCAAAATGAGTGATAGGGATCAACATGGGTAGTCAAAGGAAGGGAGGAGTTATCTCTAGAAGGTAGAGGTAGTCGGGTCAGGGTTTCAAAAACATGTCATCCCAAGCAACTAGAACCATAAATTTATCTGGTCATGAAGCTAGTTGACCCAACACATCCGAAGATCCTTGGTCAACAACCTATGAATTGCATTGTTTGCGGGGACCTTGGTAGCCCTAGTGTTAAAGGAATGAAATTCTGCCAAATGACTATCAGGTGGAGCTCTAGGAGGTGGGACTTATACCCACCAAAAATGGTAAGGATGCCACTGAAAAAGAAGAGAAAGGGAGGTTTAGCTACAAAGCTAGAAACTCTCACAACAAAATGACTTACACCCCGTTTGGGATGGGGAATCTTCTAAACTTCTAAAATCACTAGACAAGCACCTAAGTAGAAATCTGTGAGGATTCAGTCGGGTTGAATAGGCAAGGAAGCTTCTCCTCAGGACATTGTCGGCATATTTTTTAGGTTGTGTTTTATTTTGAAGAGGGGTCGCCTAACAGAAATCTGTCGGCGAATTTTTAATTTAATAAATAATTTGAAAAGTAGTATTTGATTTTGAAAATAATTTTAAATTTGAAGGTTTTAAGATATGAAATCAAACTGACCTCACATCCCAAATAGTTTATATAAACGAATACCACACCACAAACCGTGTATCTATCCCTAAGGATAGACACACTGCTTGATGGTGGGGCTCGATTAAATAAACTAGAAGATTTGTGACATCCGTTTGGTCTCGCGAACCAATTTTATAAGCCGACAAGTTTCCCTCGCTTAATATGAAAACATTAAACGAGGTTTATATTACACAGGTTCTTTAAAATTCCCTATAAGGGCAAGCCCTCATAGTTAATTACATCTTAAGTGACGGGAATCACCTAAGAAAACTCTCGATAATAATCAATAATTCCGCTCTCAAGAATTTCAAAGTTTAAGGTTTTCAAAGATCGAATTTTGGAGTTTCAATAGGGAATGGATCAAATTTTTGGAACATTTTGTTTTGTGAATCCAAAGGAAGAAAGGTAGGAGAAATCACTGATTCGAAGTGAACTTCGATAATTTCCCGACTATCCTATCGTTTGGCTTGAATTTAGGAAAGTCCTAATGTTTATTTAGTATTTCAATCTTGTCAATTTTAATTAATTAGGGCTTATATTTGTATGATAAAATCAAACAAATAGCTTCAGAAAATGTGAGGGTTTATGTCGTATCGGACGACTACCTCGGAATCCTAAGACCGGTTAGGGCTTAATTTGCAATGCAAATGCCTAACGAAGAGTTGAGGATTTATGTTGCACTGAGCAAGCTACCTCGAAATCCTATGGCTTTGTTGTTTTAATTCTAAGAAGAGTTTTCTTGAAGTAGACTCGGGTTTCGTTGATGACGATGGTCGTGCCGCCCACCATACTCCGAGCTCCTTGTTGTTGCAGAGGTTTAGTTTTAGAAATCATAAATCGGGGATGAGAAAAGTGTTTTGGTTTAGAGGGGTCTTAATTTCCAAGTGTTTTGTATTTCGATTAAAACAAATCTTAAAGTTGATTATAACGACACCGGTTAAGATCCCACGGTTCCATCCTTCCGGCATCATTATTTTTATCGGATTCACTTAGTCCGGATGAATTTGCTAAACTCAATCGAATGAGTTCCACACTTTCATTTAGACCGTGGGAAATCCCGTTAGCAACACGTAGGTTACATCATCCGAGGTATTCCCGATCATCCAACGGGACGTTTTAATTTAGGCTGCAATTGTAGTTTTGTGTTACGTTTGTGATTAAATTTTGAGTTGTTTTATATTTTGAAATGTTGTGGCGGTGAATTTTATCTTGCAATGACTTTTAACTTAATTTTGGTTTCGGTTTAGGGCTATCCTAAAGGTGTGGGTTTTCATGCAACTGTTGTTTTATCATGCAAGAAAAGTAAAATGCATTTGCAATAAAGTAAATTGCAAGAAAGTAAATTGCAAGAAAGTAAATTGCAAGAAAGTAAATTGCAATAAAATAAAAGCGTACCTGGAGGGTCTTCCCGTCATCCCATTTGCACTTAAAACACAATTAGAATATTTAAACAAGTTCCTAGGTAAAGCTGGGGAAAGGTTATGGTTTTCTACCAAATTCCTAATCCTATAGCTAGTCATCTCCTATGACGTCTAGGTTCTTTGGGTTTTGGTTTAAGGACGATTTTCTTCATCAAAGAATAATCGAATTCAATTGTTCTTAAAAATATCCTATCATATTGAGGAAGTGCTTAAGAAGGATCTTAAACATCTTTTCAATATTTCTAGGATTGTTTTAAGTCCAAATGAATTTAATTATATAAATGAATCGATCGTCCGAGGTTTTCAAGTCTTGTTAACTTGCTTCGAGTGAACTGAGACGTTTGAATATCCTATGAGTAAAGTAACACTCCATTTAATGTTTCATTTAGGAGTTACAATAATCAAAGCTTTCGAGGGTAAATTAGTATTCAAATGATTTGATTTAAGTTAAAGAGTTTAAATTTGGAATAGTGTTCAAGTTGTTTTATATTTAATTTCTTTTATGTCTTAGGTGATGTTATATTTAATTTAACTTAATTTAATTGAGTTTTAATTTAGTTTAACATAATTCAATTTAATTTGACTTGGTGTTTAATTAATTTGATTTGATTTAACTTTAATTTAATTATTTAATTTAATTTAATTTTAATTATTTAATTTAATTTAATTTAATTGTTTAATTTAATTTAATTTAATTTTAATTTAATTTAATTTAATTGTTTAATTATTTAATTTAATTTAATTATTTAATTTAATTTAATTTTAATTAACTTAATTTAATTGTTTAATTTAATTTAATTTAATTATTAAATTTAATTTAATTTAATTTTTAAATTTAATCTTAATTTAATTTATCTTTAATTTACTTTATTTTTAATTTTAATTGAAATTAAGTCTTTTAATATTTTAAATTTGAGTTATCATTTTAATTAAAAATTGAGTATTAGTTGATATAATTAATTTAGGGATTTTTAAATTAAAGAATAAATCTCTTCCTAATAAAGATCCCTTATTTTAATAATTCCAATTTTATTATTCTTCCAAATTTAATCTATTATTTAATTAAAGTTTAATCATTTTAAAATTATTTAATGGGTTTCTACCCTTTAATTATTTAAATTTCAATCATCCAAATCAGATTAGGATCAAATATTTTACTTGTTGATTTTTTTTATTAAACCTAAAGTTTTAATTAAGGATTAAAGATTTTAATTACCATTTTACCCTTTAAGCTTAATAATTTCATAACTCACTAAATTGAACTCGAAATGAACTTGAAATTTTTATGTGACTTTACTCATATGTCAATAAAGACATGAGAGGAGAAAATGTGATTTTTCTGTATTTAATTTATTTATATAATTATTTTTGGTGAAAAATAGAGATTTTCAAGGAAAATTTGATAACATGACCAAGGGAAAAGTTTCTGTCCTTAAGAAAATTAGGGGACATTCCTAATGACCAGAGAAGCACTTGGACCAATTTTGGTGATTTTTTGAATTATATTATTTTTATTATAATTATTTTGAGTTTTAGAGTGTTAATTAATTTAAAAATAAAATAAATGTTGAAAAATGGATTTTATATTTTTCAAAAAAATCTCTCTGATATTAAGGAAACCAGAGAAACAAATTTTGCAATTTTCTGATTTTTTTATGATTTATAATAATTATTTTAGTGAAAATGCTAGAAAATACATTTTTTTTAATTTTAAAATTACCCTAGGGCTTTCAAATTTAATATCTCACTAAATAGACCTAGGAAAAATGTGGGATTTGTTCCTAAGTGATTAAAATTCAAAATGTGACATTTTGGTGAATTTTATTATTTTTGTGATTTTTATTATTTTTTAATTATTAAAAATATTAAAATATTATTAAAAATCAACTTTTTAGAAAATTGAAATTTTAATTTTCTTGGGTTCCCTGATATCAGAGAGGCTCCAAAACCAATTTGGTGAATTTTAAAAAAATATTTTAAAAGTTATGAATTTTTAAAGTTTAAAATGGCTAAGTGGCTTAATCGACCCGATTAGTGGGGCTAACCGAGTCCAATTGACTTCAAATTTTTATGGTGGATTCCTCTGATCCTAAAGGTCAGTGGAGAATTGATTTCAAGTCAATTTGATGCCTGGTTAACTCTAATTAATTAAAGACCTATTTTAGGTGTTTAAGCCGATTAGGGTTAATGCGAGTGAATTAACTCAAGTCCTATTTTTCCTAGAGTTCTCTGGTCATAAGGAACATCACCAAATATTTCTAGAATTTATTTCACAACATGCTAATTTTTGGAATTAAAATACTCAAAACAGACAACATGCATTTGAAAAATAAATAACTTTTCACAGAGATGGCCTCCGACCTTGGAAAATTCAGGGAATGTTCCCGAGTTCGAGGAGCAACTAGCTCTATGGTCTCATGCCATGGTGAATTGTATACATGCATGGAGAATTAAATGTATGCAGAGAGTAAATAAATCATAAAAAATAAAATACTTAATTAAATTAAATGATTTCTTTTCCACATTATTCTCCTACGTTCATTCGACGAAGAGGGTATTTTTATTTTATTTTTGTGATTTTTCTACACAGAGATATGAATTTTTGAAGTTTAGGGAATTAAATAAATAGAAAAATACCCTAATTTTCTATTTATCCACGCGGCGCCGCGTCGACCTCGGCGACTCCGAAACGCCGCGTGTCGCGCTCCCATTCGACGCCGCCACCGAGTCGGCGGCCCGGGCCCCGCGGTTCTCGTACCGTCTCTCGGTCCGACGCGATCCTGGCCGTCCGTGCGCGCGTGTATCGAATGGACGGCATCCGTTCATCGTCCCCAGTGTTCTCGCCCGAGAGCCGTCCACACTAAATCCACTAAGATCTCGCTCGATTCTCGGTGGATTTTCATGTTCTTATGCTTCTATGGATTCGTCTTGAAGAGACGAACACATCTATACGGCTAACATGCATTGAAACTAAGGCATTTGAAATGGAGAATCTCCGAAGCTCGGGATGAATAGTTAACTCATACCTTAGCTCGGAGAAGTGTGGCTTCGATCGAGAGTTGTTGCACCTTCGATTGGGTCCCGGCGAGCTCCGGATGAAGTCTCACGGTGCGGTGAATTGCCTAGCTATGAAAGTGACCACGGTCGATCACAAAGCTTGGAGGCTGGAGCAAGCTGAGTGGCTCTGGAGATGGGGCTTTCGGTGGGAAACTTCTCCTCTTGGTCCGGTGAAGGTGTAGGACCGGTCGATTTGAGGATTGGCTCAGCTGTGGCAAAGTGTCCTGGTTTTGGGTGGAATTTCGGTTGAGAAATTGGGCTCTGTTGGTGGGGATTAGGGCAAATTGACACTCGGGGATCAGCTTGCTCTCGGGATGGTGAAGGGTTTGAAACAATTTTGGCGAGTTTCGGCAAGGTTTGTGCTTGGCTCCCCTTTGGCCGAGAGGGTGAGGGGTTTAAATAGGAGAGGGTGGAAGGCCTCCCGGGGGAGTTAGGGCTTGGGATCGAGTTGCTCCGGTGAGGAGAAGATCGGCCATGGTAGCCAGCGGGGATGGGGCGGCTCGGCGAGTGAGAATTTCAATGTTGGCTCACATGTGAACTTTCGGCCATGGTGTTTTCCGGCGGCACGGTGGCCGGCCGGCCGAGCATGGGTCACCCTCGAGGTCGGGTGGGTCGGGCGTGGAGGTTTGTGCGATCGATTGGCCATGGACATGTGTAAAGGCTTTGATCCAAAGTGGAATGGGGCATGGCTAGATTTGAACCTAAATGGGTCAACCCACCCATTTGGGCTAGGTGCACCACCCGAGGCTGGTTTTGGCTGAGGGAAAAGTGATTTGGCTCGGCATAATCGGTAGGGTCGAGTCATCATCCAAGCACGATTAGGCTTAAGCATGGTTTAGTGGAATCATGTAAGTGGTTAACCACCTTTAGGAGTTAAGGAAAGAGCCTCCTCCTTTTGCCCAAAATGGCATGGTGACATGTAAAGAGGCTCTCATGGCTTGCATATGGCTTATGCATGGCTCCATGGCTCCATTTGGCTTGGGAAAAGTAAAGTCGATTTCATGGAAATGGATTTAAGGAAAATTTTGGTATTTAGGGGTGATTTGGCATGAGGCTTCATTTGGAATAATTCAATGATGATTTTAGGACTTAGGTAATGGATTTAATTAAATGGATGACAAATGGAGATGTCATGTGGGCTTTAGGGTAGATTTGGGCTTTTGAATTTTGAAGGAAATGGGCTTTTAAGAAGGTTTAAGGGAAGTGGGCTTTTAAGTTTAAGGATGTGTTCATGGATGGGAATTTTTGTAGAAGTTTGGGCCAAATAGTTGTTGGTTTTGGTTTAGGGATGTTTCATGAATAATTTGAAATAGATTTAAGGTGGTTTGGGTTTGAATTGGGTTGAATTTGGGTTTATTTGGTAAATGGGCCAATGTAGGTCAAATTAGGCTAACTTGGGCCAATGTTGGGCTAGGGTTGAAATTGATGTAAAATAAATGTTAAGAAATGTTTATGGGAGTGTTTCAAAGAGGTTTTGGCTCTGGTTGGGTTTTAATTTTGGGGTTTGGGCCTATTTGGGTTAGATTTAGGTTTAGGTCGAAATTGGGCTTTTTGATTTTGGGTTGAATTTGAGTGGGGTTTGGGTCAAAATCTTGGGCAAATCATGTTAGTGTTTTGTTTATGAGGATGTTAAGGAAGTTTTAGAAAAGATTTGGGGTTAATTGGAGTTGAATTGGGTGAGTTTGGGTTAAGTTTGGGTCATGGGTCCAAATTTGGGCTTTAAGGCCCAAAGTGAAATTGGATCCAAATGTCAATCAAATTGGACTTGGATTTGGTCTAAATTGGTATTGGGAATGTTGAATTGAAGTTTAGAATTGAATTGGACCAAGATTGGGGTCAATTGGGTATGTTTGGTTTGACATTGGGTCCACTTTGGGTTAAAATGGGTCGATTTGGGGGTTTTGACAAAAGTAGGGTAAATTGACAAAATTGGCCCATGGTGTAATTGGACAAAATGAAATTGGGAATATTTGGGATTTTCTGGAATTTTCTGGGAATTTTCTGAATTTTTGGATTTTTAGGCCAAGAAGGGTATTTTGGGTATTTGGAGGGTATTGGGGGGTTTTCTTGGAATTTTTGGTATTTTTGGGTATGGATGATCAATTTGAGTGATGTGGAGGTGTTTGGGATTGATTTTGGAAAATTTTAGGTAATTTGGAGATTTTGCAAAAATTTGGGTAATTCGAGGGTTTTGGGTAGGTTTAGTAGGTGTAGGGTCCGGGGGTCGAAAATTGAAAATTTGGGAAATTGAAGATTGGGTGAATTTAGGTGGAAAGAAATCATTTTGGTTGAGCCATGAAGCCATTTCAAGCCCATATGAGCCATGAAAGGACTCATTTGAGGCATTCATTATGTTGTTCTAACCCTTAGCGCGAGGGCTTAGGGGTTAAGGACCATCCATGTGAATCACCTACATGAGTCGGGAGGTCGAGTTGGGTATGGGTGTGGTTTTAGGAAGTGTGTGGAAATGTAGTGTGTAAGTGTAGTGTATAAGTGTAATGTGTGTGTAAGTCGGCCCCTTCATCGGACACGGACCGCCTGGGGTGATCCTAAGGCCAAAGAGTCCTATAGGAACTCATCCTTTAAACTTCCACATTTGATTTCAACCCTCTAGGTGATTAGGGGTCTATGGTCGAGTTTGTGGAGTTTGCGGGGAGTTTAGAAGTGGTTTGAATTTCTAAAAGGCGGGTCCCAATTCTAGTCCTCTAAGATAGTCGAAAGGAAAAGCCTAAGGCTAGATCCTAAGCACTAAAAGAAGAAGGGAAGACCTCATCAAAAATGAGGTCAACAAATGGACCCCGATAGGTGTGGTGAGTGACGGAGCACACCGCGCGTATTGGTGTTGGCCGAGCGATCAACAAAACCAGCACGGATGTCGAGTGACGAACTTAGGACGAAGTGAAGAGTTTCCGCCTGGGGAGTATCGGGTATATCTGCGGAACCGGAGATTTCTTGAACTCTCGGCGGGGAAAGGAAAAGGAGGTAAATCCCAAATCACATGATGCGAGGGAATTTTGATTTAGATTTTATTTTGTTTCAATTTATGTTTTGATGTGTGAGTTTAAATTTTAGTTTGGAGTTTCGATTTAGATTGAAGTTTGTCGAAATTAATTTGAGGGATTTGATTTGAAATGAAAATTAGGATTTTGAGGTTTTAGATGTAACATCTCCGACCTCGAAAGAAAATTGAATTGATTAGATTGAATCGTTGCGATGAGAAGATATCTCGGAGCGAAGTGGTGTTGGATGTAAAATCCTTAACCTCAAGAGTTTGATTTCGATTTGATGTATTTCATTGCGATAGGAAAAGATCCTAAAGCGATGCGGTCTTGGATGTAAAATCCTCGACCCAAAAGGTTTGAATTTGATGTATTTCGGTGCGATAGGAAAAGGATCCTAAAGCGGTGCGATGCTTGGATGTAAAATCCTCGACCCAAAGTTTGAATTTTGGTGTATTTCGGTGCGATAGGAAGAGAATCCTAAAGCGGTGCGGTCTTGGATGTAAAATCCTCGACCCAAAAGATTTGAATTTTGATGTATTTCGGTGCGATAGGAAAAGGATCCTAAAGCGGTGCGGTCTTGGATGTAAAATCCTCGACCTCAAAAGTTTTGAATTTTGATGTATTTCGGTGCTGATAGGAAGAGAATCCTAAAGCGGTGCGGTCTTGGATGTAAAATCCTCGACTCAAAAGTTTTGAATTTTGATGTATTTCGGTGCGATAGGAAGAGAATCCTAAAGCGGTGCGGTCTTGGATGTAAAATCCTCGACTCCAAAAGTTTTGAATTTTGATGTATTTCGGTGCGATAGGAAGAGAATCCTAAAGCGGTGCGGTCTTGGATGTAAAATCCTCGACCCAAAAGTTTTGAATTTTGGTGTATTTCGGTGCGATAGGGAGAGAATCCTAAAGCGAGTGCGGTCTTGGATGTAAAATCCTCGACCCAAAAGTTTGAATTTTGGTGTATTTCGGTGCGATAGGAAGAGAATCCTAAAGCGGTGCGGTCTTGGATGTAAAATCCTCGACCCAAAAGTTTTGAATTTTGATGTATTTCGGTGCGATAGGAAGAGAATCCTAAAGCGGTGCGATCTTGGATGTAAAATCCTCGACCCAAAAGTTTTGAATTTTGGTGTATTTCGGTGCGATAGGGAGAGAATCCTAAAGCGAGTGCGATCTTGGATGTAAAATCCTCGACCCAAAAGTTTGAATTTTGGTGTATTTCGGTGCGATAGGAAGAGAATCCTAAAGCGAGTGCGATCTTGGATGTAAAATCCTCGACCCAAAAGTTTGAATTTTGATGTATTTCAGTGCAATAGGAAAAGGATCCTAAAGCAGTGCAGTCTTGGATGTAGAATCCTCGACCCAAAAGAGTTGAATTTGAATTTGATTGAGACTTGCAGCCTGGAAAGATTGAATTTGGAAATTTGGAAATTTGGAAGGATGAGTTTGAACTCGATTGAAACTTGATTTAAGATTTGATTTGAAATTTGGAAGATCAAATTTGAAACTTGATCGGGAGTGGATTTAGATTTTGATTGAGAATTTGATTTGTGATTTGAAAAGATTGAAATTTGATTCGGAATTTGGAAAGATTGAATTTGAGATTTGTGTTGATTTCGTTTATCTTTTAATGGTTCAAATTTTATTTTGTTGTTTATTTAATGTTCATGTGAACTTGGTGTTTGTCATTTTTCAGATTTTTTTTTTAAAAAAGTTTTCTTTTATTCTCTTTTTTTTTCTTTTATGTTCTTTGTTCGAAGTTCATTTAACTTTAATGGCGTTTCCCAATCAATTTGCACAAAAGAGGTGAAGGCCGAAAACGTGACATGGTCACTTTCATTCCAATCATGTTGAAAATACGTCGTACAACTCGATGCGGAATATATTTCATACAATCCATGTAGACTCAAAACGGATCGTGTATGATCTTTGTTGATCCATCAAAAGCATCATCCGTCGAAAAATCCATGTCCGAATAGTGAGGTACATGGTCGATAACATCACCTTCCAAGCCATCCTTGGCGAGGATGCCGAGCTGGATGTACATTGGAGGTGTGATATTTCCCATGTAACTCGCGGCTCGTAAGGCGGAGGTTCTCTAGCTCCGGATGCGGTTGGAAATGGTAAGGTATTTTGTTGTCGTCCATCCTCCCGAAAGTAGCGAGATTCGCTCCACTGGCACCCCGGTATGCAATGCTTTGCGATATCTCGCTCCGTTACCTTGCGGTATCATGACGGAACCCACCGGTAAAGGTATCTTTGCTGGCCCTCGGAACTCACCCGGGCTGTTATCCGGAGGTCGGATCCGAACATGATGTTGCACTCATTCAAGAAAGAGACTGTGCGAAAGGTCGACGAAGTCGTGGTGATCAATATGTGGGGGTATGCGGTCACTCTGTTTGTAGATGTTGATAATGCGGCTATTGGGTATGCAGTCTGGCGCGTACCCTCCATGTTATCAATCTTTTCACCATTCTCTTGATAACTAATGGCATCGGATCTACTTGCCCATGACGAAGTATCCCTGGTGGGTTTCCTTCCTGTCTTCGACAAAGTTGTAGCGAGCATCCGCATTGTATTGTGATTCTTCCTTTCCCCGGCATCCATCTCCGGGGTTCGAGTATGTGTTTTCCCTCGGGCGGCTGCTCGGCCCATTCTTTTCGGATCCCGGATACGAGTCCACGATTTCTTCGTTGTTCATACTCCGAGAATACGTCGGTGTGTAGCTCGAGGCCTTCTAGTATGTTGATTCTTCTTCCTTTAATTCTCTCGAAGTATTCGAAAGTTTTCTTTTCAACATTCTGCATCCTCTCCGGCTCGTATTCGGAATGATCCGAGATGGCGAGGCCTTGTGACGTATTGCGGGATATATGGTTCAATCCCTTCACGTTCCCTGCATACCTCGGCTCCTCGGGGATGATGCTGTCGGGACATCCCCGGGGTTGCTTCGCAACAAGGTCGTGCATCCGTGGTGGTTCTATCCGGTGGCGTGGTAGCCTTCTTTCTTCGATCTTACGGAGATTTCCACGGTTCTTTCTGTTATTCTAGGAGGTGGCCTCCTTTTCGAGTTCCTGGTGAACCGGTGTCCTTGAAATGTATGTGCTTGGCATTAGCGAGTGTCTCATCGCGGCGGTCCGCGAGCTAGTTTTGTTAACATTTTACGGATGCGGCGATTCTTATTTCTTCGTTGCGTGGCGCGTGAGAGTAGCCCTCCGAACTTCTTGCATCTCGCGGGCGCGGCGGCGACGAGCTCGCCCTCCGCCGTAGTGACTACGGACTTCATTTTCTTGTCTTCTTCGGTGTTTGCTTTTCTTTTCTTGTTGTTGGATTGGTGGCTTGGGCCACCCACTTTCATCACTTGTCCGCCCGGGTAGTTCTTCTCGGTTAGCGGGACCCGATCACTTTCCTCGTCTTGTAGGCTCGCTGAGTGCGAAATGCGAGTCGATCTCGATTATCGCTCCATCTTTCACCCTCTTTTCATCGAGTGCAGAGGCTTACGCCATTCTTAAAGTTCGAAGACCGACCGCCCGTTCGACATTTCCCTGCGAAAAGACAAGGAAAAGGATCGAGGTACATACTAAGAACAAGAACATTAAGAAAATGTTTATTAAAGATACATTTTTTCATTATTCTTATATTTTGAAATTTAACAGGAATGAAGTAGGATAAGATCCGGAAAGAGATCTTGATTTGGAGAAGGAAACAAGGAAAACTTAATTATCATGATTTTATTTATCTTAGCACATTTTATTATTTTTGGGTTCGGACCCAATCATAAGTAATTACTTCACCCGTGTTTCTTAGGGATGAAGAATTCATTCCTTCGAAACATCGGGTAGCGTAATATTTTTTCAAGTATCGTCCGTTGATTGGAAGCATATGTCGTTCTCCCCGGCAATTCACTAGTCGGTAGGAACCTCCCGAGTATACTGCTTCGACCACGAAACGGTCCTTCCCAAGTGGGTTCAAATTTTCCTCCTATCTTGCGGTGTGCGAGAATAGGTCTCTTGAGAACGAGAACTAAGTCACCGACTTTGAAGGTTCTTGGGCGGACCGGTTGTCGTGGGCTTGAACCATCTTAGCTTGGTATAGTTCTAAATTCGTTGCAGCTGCAAGTCTTTTCCCTTCAAGCTTTCTAATTCTTCGAGTCGTAGTACGGCGTTTTCTTCGTCGTGATCTTGTTTGCAATTGCAATTCCGAGTGAAGGAAGGCTGAACCTCTAAAGGTAACTCTTGCCTCGGACCCATACACCGGAGCGTAAGGTGTAGCTTGAGTAGGGGTTCGAAGGTTGTCCGGTAGGCCCGTAAGGCTTCTAACAATTTCTCGTGCCAATTTCTCTTATTATCGTCCAAGGTTTTCTTTAAGATTTGAACGAGAGTTTTATTAAAAGCCTCGGCGAGGCCGTTTGCTCTTGGGTAGTAAATTGTCGAGTATCGCCGGTCGATTCCGTGTCTCACGACAAAATTGTTGATTTGTGTGCTTCGAATGCTGACCCATTATACGAGATGATCTGCGCGGCACTCAGAAACGGTAGACGACTTGGTTCTTGAAAAGCGTAGCACGTGGTGTGCTTTCACTTCTCTAAGTGGACGCTACGCCGCACTTGGAAAAGTAATCAGTAGTTGCAAGAATGAAACGATGTCCTTTTGAAGATGGTGGTTCATCGGACCCGCTATATACGTGCCCCAACATTCGAAACGGCCACGACGCAATTGTCGGGTGTAGCACATTTGGAGGTTGATGTAGAACCACTCCGTGCACTTGGCATTGGTGACGGCTCTTGGCGATTTTCATGCGGTCGGTCATCATCGAGGGCCGGTAGTACCCTAGTCTTTTAATTTTCATTTTCATCTTTGGACCGTCGGTGAGCGCCACGAGTCCCGAATGCACCTCTTTAACAATTTCACGGGCCTCGGACCCGCTTAGGCACCTTAGCCGCATTTGATCGAAAAGACCTTCGTATAATGTGTTGTTTATTAATGCGTAAGACGAGTTCTTTTCTTGATACGATGGGCTAGCGACCTATTATCGCAGTAGTTTTCCTGTTTGCGGGTAGTCATCAATGGCTGTCGCCGATCTTCCGTGTTTTCTGTCACTACTGCATGCTGATTCTTTTTCTTTTTCGATTTGTGTATCATGTCATGTCGAGTTGTGATAGGACTCGACGTCCGTGAACTGACACTTCCACCGATTCATCTTGCAAACGAGCAAATTCTTTTGCGAGACGGGCTAAAGCATCTCGTTAAAGCATTCTCTTTTCTAGGAATTTTGTAGATTGTCACATTTGGAATGCGATTCCGACAAGCTGTATGGCATACTTGGAAGTATTGTTCGAGTCTTGGTTTAAAAATTCTGTATTGTCCGGCGATCCGTTGAATGATTAGCTGTGAATCCCGTAGATGTTGATGTCCGTTATCCCCATTTGAATGGTTAATTCCAATCCCGTTATGAGGGCTTCGTATTCTGCTTCGTTGTTTGTACACGGTTCGTCAAGTGGTAGGAGTATCTTAACATCCCCGCTCCGGTGTTATAAAGATTAGCCCGATTCCTGCCTTCACAGACACTTATCACTTGCGATTCTTCGTCTTTGTGTGCTGAAGATGCTCCGTCGAAATACAATTCCCAACGTCGATCATCGGGGTCTTCTAGGTTCATTATTTGTTCATCGGCGGATCGTCGTTGAGAGGAGATTCGGCCGGCGAAAGGGTGTCTTTGCGAGGAAGTCCGCTAAGACTTGTCCCTTTACGGCACGCGAGAGCACGAAAGTTATATCGAATTGCGATAATATCATTGACCATCCGGCAAGTACGCGGAAAGTGTTGGACGAGTCATCAAGTATTGCGATGGATTAAACTTCGAAATCAAGTTGACCTTATGAGAAAGCATGTAGTGCACGAGCTTTTGAGCGGCGAAGATCGGGGCCAAACAATGCTTTTCGATTGCGGGATACCTTACTCCGTCGGAAGTAAACGACGGCTTAAGTAGTAAAGAGCATTTTCTTTACCCTCATCATTGACACAGGCTAACGGGGCTCCGAGGAGTCGTCTCAGAGCCGCGGTGTAAAGTATCGCTGGTCTACACGAGGCCAGGGCTGCTAAGACGGGAGGTGTCATTAAATATTGTTTAATGTCTTCGAAGGCCTTACGGCATTTCTCTTCCCAAATAAATTTGGCGTCCTTTTTAACTAGTGCCGAGAAAGGCTGACACCTACCTGACGGGTTTGAGATAAAGCGTCGAAGATATGCCGGCTTCCCTTGAAAAGATCGTAGTTGTTTTAAGGTTTTGGGAGGCGGCATTTCTAAGATGGCTTTAATCTTCTCGGGTCGATTTCAATTCCACGATGTCGGACAACGAATCCTAAGAATTTCCGGAGGTGACGCCGAAGGCGCATTTTAAGGGATTCATCTTAAGGTTAAATTGTCTTAATCGTTCGAAAACAATTCTCGAAATCATACGGTGGTTTTCCTTTACTTTGCTTTTGATGACGACATCGTCCACGTAGCATTCGACTTGATTGTGGATGAGATCATTAAAAATTCTTGTCATTGCTCTTTGGTAAGTTGCTCCTGCGTTCTTCGATCCGAATGGCATCATCGTGTAGCAAAATACTCCGATCGGCGTTCCGAATGCTGTAAGCTTTTCATCTTACGGAGCCATTTTTATGCGGTTGTATCCCGAAGATCCATCCATGAATGAGAATATTTCATGTGTCGAAGCAATATCGATCATCGGTTACTGGAATCGGTAGAGGAATTCATCTTTTGGACATGCCTTGTTTAAATCTCCGAAGTCCACTGAGTTCGATGCGACCATTCTTCTTCTCGACTGGCACCACATTGGTAACCGGGTCGGGTATTGTTCTTCACGGACAAATTTAGCGTCTTATTAGCTTTTTAACTTCGGCTATGACTTGTTGTTCGATTTCCGAGACGCATTCTTCGGGACCTTGTCTGCTGGAACGAAGTAGGATCCACTCCTAACTTATGGATGCGACCTCCGGGGCTAATCTCGGCATTTCATCGTAGCTCCAAGCAAAACGAGTCTTTAAATTCCATTAATAACTTGATTATTTCTTCGGAGTCTTCTTTATTGAGTAAGGAGCTAACAAAGGTAGGTGCAGGCTCTTTCTTAGTACCTAAGTTAACTTCCGTTAACTCATCTATTGTGGATTTGATTTCTTCTTCGAGTTCGGTGGAGCGTCTCCAATTTGTAAATCTTCGAGTTCGTCATCGTAGTTTCCATGCAGTTTTCATTGGACTTGCAAGTGACAACCAAGCAAAATTCGAGTATCGTCAGTCGACCCTACTGTGCCGAATCCGAGTCCATACTTTGAATTGGGTGGACGACCGGAGTTATTCCATAACTTTTCAAAATGTTGTGATTGGCCTTTTGTCCATTGTCGAGGTAAGAAACCACGTTGAATTAAATTTTGAACACGGGGAGAGTACCACTCGAAAAGGTAATTCCATTAATTCGATGAAGTGACATCTTCGAATTGTACATTATTTTCGGTTTTGGAGGAAGAAGCACCACGGTAGAATTTGATCGGCTTTGCACCGTCACTACGTACCTCTTTGACCTCCATACCCTCGATCTTATTAGAATGGATCGGAGTTAGGGTCATAGTATGTACGTAGTGGTTAATCTTCTCGTACATTGATTTGTATTCTTCGTTCTTTTCATCTTCGAGGGAGATCTTGTATTGCGGCTTCTTTCGACTTATTGTTGTTGTTTCTTGCTTGATTTCTTTTTCTTCTTGAACTATCATCCCAATCGACATTGATGGTTGGTTTCTTACGTCCAATTGTCCTAGTGTCTCTACCACGGCCTCGTCCCAGCCTCGACCTCGGATGCGAGTTGTGGAGAAACCTTCACCATCTCGCCGGAAGGGAGTGGTGAGTGACTGTTGGATTAGAACTTCAGGTTCTTCGTTGTCCTGAACTTTCTTTGCTTTATTTATTACGGTGTCTCTGGAGAAGATTGTTTTCTTTGGCGGTGCATAATAAGCTGCATCTTCATGGATTCCGATTTCATGTACGGAGAATGGTTGTAAGTCTCCTTTGATGCACCGTTATTCTCTCCATCGTAATATTTGATGCACCGATGCGAGAGATGATGGTACCATCCTGTTTTCATGTATCCGATGGTCGGCCCGATAGAGCGTTGAACGACGTTTCGAATCGATTATATGAAATTTTGCGGTTGTCTTTGCTAAATCACCGGTCTTCATCGGTAGCGTTATTGACCCAGGGCTCTTTCTCCTTCTACGGTTGAATCCTCTTAATAACATTTTGTCGGCCTCGAGCTCGCGAGCATCGATTTCCAAGTATGCTAGTGTTCGAAGACTCATTATATTGATTGATGCTCCTGGATCCATCAATACTGCGGGAGCGTAAACTTCCCGATTATGAGCCGAAATGTACAACGGTCGGTTGTGATCTGCGTCCCAAGTAGTAGGTCATTGTTCGTGAAGGTAACACCTGCTCGTTGTTCCTTTAACGAGCAAACCTCATCCGAGGAATCTCCCGGCCATTTGAGCTAAGCAAATTTCCGGATCAAGTAAGGCCTCGATCGAGCTTCTCTCATCTCCTTTGATAAGATGAGAGCATCGTAAATGCTCGGTTGGCGGTAGTTTCCTAAGATGGGCTAGCACGTTGTAGTCCACTTTGTTCTCCTATGTCTCGGCTTCTTCTCGAATGGGTATGTCTTCACTGGGGTTGGTTCTTCTTGAACAACCACCGCTTTCCTTTGTCTTTTGGACCCATTCTCGGAGGTAGAACTTTTCCACTTCTTAGGTTGACTTCTGTAATTTCTTCGAATCTAGTATTGAGTTTGTCGGTGTCTCTTCCTCGAATCGGAATGAGCGGCTCTTCCGGATTATCTTCCAAATGCGAAGGCTCTAACTCTATCGTAGTCGGAGCTCCTCGAAACTCGCGAGATAGATCCGTTGCTTGTTGAACTCTCGTAGCCTCCTTGATGGATGCCTTCTTCGTCATTTTGATCGTCGAGATCATGTATGATTTGAGAATTGTTGTTGGTATCGAAATCGACGCCCGGATTGTCGCTAGTTACGTAATCGTTAGAAACGGATCAAAACGTAGCCAACGCCATCACCCTTATCATTATATGATCCCACCGAAGTGAGCGAGATAATCATACAAAATCGGAGGTTCGAGGGATTTCTCCCCCGAATCGAAACAACTATCCTAGGATAAGCGGCCCCTAGTCTAGCCTTAGGAATCTCGGTCCCTCTTCTTCGTCAATTTTCTTCTTCTCTTCGATTGTCTCCTCGTCGAGGTGGTTCTTCTATCGCAAGTGATAGTACCGGCTTAACGAGTCTCGAACTCGAATTGAAGCTCGCACCGAAGCGGTTCGGATGTTGTCTAAAATCTTCTTCGAAGATCTCGTCCGAGGCGGTAGTCCATCCATCGTCGGTTGCATAGGGATCTATCGGAATGACGGGATCGGTTGAGATAACATTGACGGAACCTCCTTTCGGGGTTCCTTCATGTACTCCTTCGGGATTGTTATATTTCCTTTCCGAAGGTTGTCGTTGAGCCAACTTTTGAAGGTAATGCGATCTTATCTTGTGCCCAAGCATCCGATGGTAGGGGCGAAGTTGGGATCACCTTTCTTGTTGACTTCCTCCGGTCTTTTGGGCTCTGGCATTTGGAAATCCGGAGTTTTCATTAAGCTACGGAACATCTTTGGTACTTGCTTCATTTTTGAACGGATATTCTGCTCGCTCGAAGCTCCCTCGATGTACGTTGCGGACGAGACGGTTGTTCATACTGCGGAGACGGCTCGATAGCTGGACCGGGGTTGCTTGGTAATTTTGTTGTGGTTCTTTGCGGCCGTTACGGTGGTATTTGCATCGGTTGTTTGCCTTTGTCAAGCTGCTGCAACGACCCAGATTTCTTTTCGAAAGTCTTCACCGGCTCTCGCTTGTCCGTCTTGTCGGCAAAACTTAATTGCTTCGCCTCTTCTTGCAAGCTTCCGGCCTTGCTTAACAACTTCTCAAAAGTCTTAATAGTGAATCCCTTGAGGAGAAGTGCTATCGGGCCGTGAATGCTTTTAAGCGAGATGCGATCGCATGTTGTTCTTGCGGTTGTGGTTCACACTTCATACTTAAATTTCTCCATCGAAGTATGTAATCCACTAGAGTTTCATTCGGCCTTTGTTTCTCTACCACTAAATCACCTATAGTGATGTGGTGTCGAGCTCCGACAAATCGCTTAATGAAGAGGCTCTCTAGCTACGAGAATGTCTTTACTGCATCCGTTGGGTAACTCGCATACCGGCCGAAGGCGATTCTCGACAGACCGCTAACGAGCCGTCGGAAGAGTAGCGCATCGCTCCCGCCGGCATTGCAACAAGCGGCACGAAAGTGTGCAACATGCTTGTCGGGGTTCCGGTTCCGTCGAAGGTCTTAAACGAGAGGTGGTACGAAGCCCTCTGGGTATTGGACGGCGTCGAATTCTTCCGGTAAGGTCTGCCCGTCCGAATAGATGTCCGTTCTTCGATTGTGCTAGGGCTTCTCGCACTCGTCGTTCTACCGAGTTCTTGATATCCTTTTCGGGGATCATACTTTGTGTTGTATCCTTTTCAGCTGGTCATCCCCATTGACGGATGTAATTTCCTTTCCTCCGTCTACGATGTGAATGACTTCTGGGGGTGTCTCTCTATGTGGTTGTACTTGACTTTGGAGAGTGGCTAGAGCTACGACCATCTCTTCCATCCTCTTCGCCATTTGAGCGATCGTGTCGTCCTTTTCCTGAAGCTGTCTCTTCATCAGTTCCGGCTCCTCTCTTTCTGCGGCTGCAGGAGCACCTGAGAAGTCGATGAAGCTCGTGTCTCAACCATGTTGATTTCCGCATATTCGTTGTCCATGAATTCCGATGAATCGATCTCATCTCCGAACTTTTCTTCTCTTTCTTTTGCCAACCGTCGGATGTCGGCTCTCAGCTTTTCCATGGCATCTTCTAGCGGAGCTTCTGTGTATCTTTGTGGTTGTCATGCGATGGTTGCCGGGTCCTTTTTCACGAGTCCCCTTCATCGCGAGTAGCACTTTCTTCGCATTCCAGCCTCCTGGCGAGACTTTCTTTCTCGAGCTCGTTGTTTCGAGTCTCATCTGCCCGTAGTGGGACGCCACACCATCCTTCTAGCCAGCGAGGGTCTATGACCGAGATGGTCTATCGGCCAAATGCTTGGAAGGTGGTATCCTCCCTAATCTGCAACCACGATACTACGACAGGCGGGCTAGCCTTCATTCTCTTGCTTGGCTTTTCTATCATGACGGCGGGTTCTACTCGGGGCCCAAGACGGGATTTGACCGGCACCCGCCCTATCCTTCGTAGAATTTCCGACACGGGACAGTTTTCCTTCTTTGCTAGCTTTTCTACCAAAGTTTGCGGTCGAGCAAACGGCGTAGTTCGATTCTTTTCTTGCGGCTATCGTTGTAGTATGCGGGCCGTGGTAATGTGGCGACAATCTTTCGAACATTCTCTTCATCCTCTGCGGCGGAGAGGGGATGGAACCTGCTTCCTCCCAAAAGTGGTATGTAGTCGAGCGAGTGGTGTATATTACGGTAGCGGTGTATATTACGGTAACTGCGGAATTTCCTCCAGGAAGGCAATCTCGGCAGCTGCGGCTTCCCGGCGATCCTTCTATTTCTATTTCTTCTTTGGGTCTTTGTCGGCGACGGAATCTTCGAGCTGGACCCGATTTCGAAGACGAGAAGGTCTTACGGGAAGATCCGTACCCTCCACGGTAACGGGTTTACCATAGTTGCGGATTTCTTTCCCTTTGATTTGGCGAGAGTCGGGGTAGGTGCGAAACAACTAGACCGGTGGGGGTAGTGAGAACGGTCCTCTGCGGACAGCGATGCTCCTCCTAGTCGGAACCCTTTGCGGGGAGGAAACTCTTGGGTCGACCAAAGGTTGAACTCGAGCGATGGCTCCTCGGCTTCGGATACCTTGTTTGTCGGTGCGAAGAGGAGACGTCGGTGACCTTGACGTTCGTGTTTTCAAATCCTCGTCCAAATCGGATGACCCCATTGTCGGGCGGTTCATCCTTATAGACGGCGAAGTCCGATCCGTTGGTGAAGGAGAAAATCGGTTTCGGGGCTTCCATTTACGCAAGGTAGATTGCAGTTGTCGATCCCGAGTTATGCTTCTTTTCTTCGGGACGAAAAGAAAGGAATTGAAAGAGTCCGAACTCATTCTTTGTTCATGTATTTATCATTTGTTAAAAGAATTACTTATTAGAGGGTTTGTTTATTTAGAACGGAATGTTCAAAGGTGTAGAGAAGGTAAGGAGTCTGATTCAGAAAGGAAAAGAAAGTCTTAAGCAAGACTTCTCGACTCGAAGGATCATTCCTAAACTAACACCTATTGGGGGTCCACCCCACCTCGGAAATGAGGTAAAAGGATCTCGGAACCTCTCTGTTTAGGGGTGTCTAAACAGGTGGCTCCTAAATCCGAGAGAATGTTGGCTATACTTGTTCGAGATAGAAATGAACATAGTATTCCAACGGAAAGAAGGGTAGTTTGATCCATTAGGGACATGGATACACTACCGATTTTTGAAAGCAGAATTATTTGATTATAATGGAGAGAGGAATATTCCCCAGCGGAGTCGCCAGAAATCTGTCGGCATATTTTTTAGGTTGTGTTTTATTTTGAAGAGGGGTCGCCTAACAGAATCTTGTCGGCGAATTTTTAATTTAATAAATAATTTGAAAAGTAGTATTTGATTTTGAAAATAATTTTAAATTTGAAGGTTTTAAGATATGAAATCAAGCCGACCTCACATCCCAAATAGTTTATATAAACGAATACCACACCACAAACCGTGTATCTATCCACTAAGGATAGACACACCGCTTGATGGTGGGGCTCGATTAAATAAACTAGAAGATTTGTGACATCCGTTTGGTCCGCGAACCAATTTTATAAGCCGACAAGTTTCCCTCGCTTAATATGAAAACATTAAACAGGGTTTATATTACACAGGTTCTTTAAAATTCCTATAAGGGCAAGCCACTATAGTTAATTACATCTTAAGTGACGGGAATCACCTAAGAAAACTCTCGATAATAATCAATAATTCGCTCTCAAGAATTTCAAAGTTTAAGGTTTTCAAAGATTGAATTTTGGAGTTTCAATAGGGAATGGATCAAATTTTTTGGAACATTTTGTTTTGTGAATCCAAAGGAAGAAAGGTAGGAGAAATCACTGATTCGAAGTGAACTTCGATAATTTCCCGACTATCCTATCGTTTGGCTTGAATTTAGGAAAGTCCTAATGTTTATTTAGTATTTCAATCTTGTCGATTTTAATTAATTAGGGCTTATATTTGTATGATAAAATCAAACAAATAGCTTAGAAAATGTGAGGGTTTATGTCGTATCGGACGACTACCTCGGAATCCTAAGACCGGTTAGGGCTTAATTTGCAATGCAAATGCACTAACGAAGAGTTGAGGATTTATGTTGCACTTAGGCAAGCTACCTCGAAATCCTATGGCTTTGTTGTTTTAATTCTAAGAAGAGTTTGCTGAAGTAGACTCGGGTTTTCGTCGATGACGATGGTCGTGCTGCCCACCATACTCCGAGCTCCTTGTTGTTGCGAGAGGTTTAGTTTTAGAAATCATAAATCGGGGGATGAGAAAAGTGTTTTGGTTTAGAGGGGTCTTAATTTCCAAGTGTTTTGTATTTTGATTAAAACAAATCTTAAAGTTGATTATAACGACACCGGTTAAGATCCCACGGTTCCATCCTTCGGCATCATTATTTTTATCGGATTCACTTAGTCCGGATGAATTTGCTAAACTCGATTGAATGAGTTCCACACTTTCATTTAGACCGTGGGAAATCCCGTTAGCAACACGTAGGTTACATCATCCGAGGTATTCCCGATCATCCAACGGGACGTTTTAATTTAGGCTACGATTGTAGTTTTGTGTTCCGTTTGTGATTAAATTTTGAGTTGTTTTATATTTTGAAATGTTGTGGCGGTGAATTTTATCTTGCAATGACTTTTAACTTAATTTTGGTTTTCGGTTTTGAGAATTTATCCTAAAGGTGTGGGTTTTCATGCAGCTGTTGTTTTATCATGCAAGAAAAGTAAAATGCATTTGCAATAAAGTAAATTGCAAGAAAGTAAATTGCAAGAAAGTAAATTGCAAGAAAGTAAATTGCTGATAAAATAAAAGCGTACTCGGAGGGTCTTCCCGTCATCCCAAGCTGCACTTAAAACACGATTAGAATATTTAAACAAGTTCTAGGTAAAGCTAGGGGAAAGGTTATGGTTTTCTACCAAATTCCTAATCCTATAGCTAGTCATCTCCTATGACGTCTAGGTTCTTTGGGTTTTGGTTTAAGGACGATTTTCTTCATCGAAGAATAATCGAATTCGATTGTTCTTAAAAATATCCTATCATATTGAGGAAGTGCTTAAGAAGGATCTTAAACATCTTTTCGATATTTCTAGGATTGTTTTAAGTCCAAATGAATTTAATTATATAAATGAATCGATCGTCCAGAGGTTTTCGAGTCTTGTTAACTTGCTCGATGAACTAGGGCGTTTGAATATCCTATGAGTAAAGTAACACTCCATTTAATGTTTCATTTAGGAGTTACGATAATCGAAAGCTTTCGAGGGTAAATTAGTATTGAATGATTTGATTTAAGTTAAAGAGTTTAAATTTGGAATAGTGTTCGAGTTGTTTTATATTTAATTTCTTTTATGTCTTAGGTGATGTTATATTTAATTTAACTTAATTTAATTGAGTTTTAATTTAGTTTAACATAATTCAATTTAATTTGACTTGGTGTTTAATTAATTTGATTTGATTTAACTTTAATTTAATTATTTAATTTAATTTAATTTTAATTATTTAATTTAATTTAATTTAATTGTTTAATTTAATTTAATTTAATTTTAATTTAATTTAATTTAATTGTTTAATTATTTAATTTAATTTAATTATTTAATTTAATTTAATTTTAATTAACTTAATTTAATTGTTTAATTTAATTTAATTTAATTATTAAATTTAATTTAATTTAATTTTTAAATTTAATCTTAATTTAATTTATCTTTAATTTACTTTATTTTTAATTTTAATTGAAATTAAGTCTTTTAATATTTTAAATTTGAGTTATCATTTTAATTAAAAATTGAGTATTAGTTGATATAATTAATTTAGGGATTTTTAAATTAAAGAATAAATCTCTTCCTAATAAAGATCCCTTATTTTAATAATTCCAATTTTATTATTCTTCAAATTTAATCTATTATTTAATTAAAGTTTAATCATTTTAAAATTATTTAATGGGTTTCTACCCTTTAATTATTTAAATTTCAATCATCCAAATCAGATTAGGATCAAATATTTTACTTGTTGATTTTTTTATTAAACCTAAAGTTTTAATTAAGGATTAAAGATTTTAATTACCATTTTACCCTTTAAGCTTAATAATTTCATAACTCACTAAATTGAACTCAAATGAACTTGAAATTTTTATGTGACTTTACTCATATGTCGATAAAGACATGAGAGGAGAAAATGTGATTTTTCTGTATTTAATTTATTTATATAATTATTTTTGGTGAAAAATAGAGATTTTCAAGGAAAATTTGATAACATGACCAAGGGAAAAGTTTCTGTCCTTAAGAAAATTAGGGGACATTCCTAATGACCAGAGAAGCACTTGGACCAATTTTGGTGATTTTTTGAATTATATTATTTTTATTATAATTATTTTGAGTTTTAGAGTGTTAATTAATTTAAAAATAAAATAAATGTTGAAAAATGGATTTTATATTTTTCAAAAAATCTCTCTGATATTAAGGAAACCAGAGAAACAAATTTTGCAATTTTCTGATTTTTTTATGATTTATAATAATTATTTTAGTGAAAATGCTAGAAAATACATTTTTTTTAATTTTAAAATTACCCTAGGGCTTTCAAATTTAATATCTCACTAAATAGACCTAGGAAAAATGTGGGATTTGTTCCTAAGTGATTAAAATTCAAAATGTGACATTTTGGTGAATTTTATTATTTTTGTGATTTTTATTATTTTTTAATTATTAAAAATATTAAAATATTATTAAAAATCAACTTTTTTAGAAAATTGAAATTTTAATTTTCTTGGGTTCCCCTGATATCAGAGAGGCTCCAAAACCAATTTGGTGAATTTTAAAAAAATATTTTAAAAGTTATGAATTTTTAAAGTTTAAAATGGCTAAGTGGCTTAATCAACCCAATTAGTGGGGCTAACCAAGTCCAATTGACTTCAAATTTTTATGGTGGATTCCTCTGATCCTAAAGGTCAGTGGAGAATTGATTTCAAGTCAATTTGATGCCTGGTTAACTCTAATTAATTAAAGACCTATTTTAGGTGTTTAAGCCAATTAGGGTTAATCTGAGTGAATTAACTCAAGTCCTATTTTTCCTAGAGTTCTCTGGTCATAAGGAACATCACCAAATATTTCTAGAATTTATTTCACAACATGCTAATTTTTGGAATTAAAATACTCAAAACGACAACATGCATTTGAAAAATAAATAACTTTTCACAGAGATGGCCTCGACCTTGGAAAATTCGGGGAATGTTCCCGAGTTCAGAGGCTTCAAAGCTCTATGGTCTCATGCCATGGTGAATTGTATACATGCATGGAGAATTAAATGTATGCAGAGAGTAAATAAATCATAAAAAATAAAATACTTAATTAAATTAAATGATTTCTTTTCCACATTATTCTCCTCTGTTCACTGAGCGAGAGGGTATTTTTATTTTATTTTTGTGATTTTTCTACACAGAGATATGAATTTTTGAAGTTTAGGGAATTAAATAAATAGAAAAATACCCTAATTTTCTATTTATCCACGCGGCGCCGCGTCAACCTCGGCAACTCCGAAACGCCGCGTGTCGCGCTCCCATTCGACGCCGCCACCCGAGTCGGCGGCCGGGCCCGCGGTTCTCGTACCGTCTCTCGGTCCGACGCGATCACCGGCCGTCCGTGCGCGCGTGTATCGAATGGACGGCATCCGTTCATCGTCCCCAAGTGTTCTCACCCGAGAGCCGTCCACACTAAATCCCTAAGATCTCACTCGATTCTCGGTGGATTTTCATGTTCTTATGCTTTCATGGATTCGTCTTGAAGAGACGAACACATCTATACGGCTAACATGCATTGAAACTAAGGCATTTGAAATGGAGAATCTCCGGAAGCTCGGGATGAATAGTTAACTCATACCTTAGCTCGGAGAAGTGTGGCTTCAATCCGAGAGTTGTTGCACCTTCGATTGGGTCCGTGCAAGCTCCGGATGAAGTCTCGCGAGTGCAGTGAATCGCTCAGCTATGAAAGTGACCACGGCCGATCACAAAGCTTGGAGGTCGGGAGCAGCCGAGTGGCCTGGAGATGGGGCTTTCGGTGGGAAACTTCTCCTCTTGGTCCAGTGAAGGTGTAGGACCGAGTCGATTTGAGGATTGGCTCACCGTGGCAAAGTGTCCTCGGTTTTGGGTGGAATTTCGGTTGAGAAATTGGGCTCGTTGGTGGGGATTAGGGCAAATTGACACTTGGGGATCAGCTGCTCTCGGGATGGTGAAGGGTTTGAAACAATTTTGGCGAGTTTCGGCAAGGTTTGTGCTTGGCTCCCCTTTGGCCGAGAGGGTGAGGGGTTTAAATAGGAGAGGGTGGAAGGCCTCCCGGGGGAGTTAGGGCTTGGGATCGACTGCTCCGGTGAGGAGAAGATCGGCCATGGTAGCCACTGGGGATGGGGCGGCTCGACAAGTGAGAATTTCAATGTTGGCTCACATGTGAACTTTCGGCCATGGTGTTTTCCGGCGGCCTGGTGGCCGGCCGGCCAGAGCATGGGTCACCCTCGAGGTCGGGTGGGTCGGGGCTGGAGGTTTGTGCAATCGATTGGCCATGGACATGTGTAAAGGCTTTGATCCAAAGTGGAATGGGGCATGGCTAGATTTGAACCTAAATGGGTCAACCCACCCATTTGGGCTAGGTGCACCACCCAAGGCCTGGTTTTGGCTGAGGGAAAAGTGATTTGGCTCAGCATAATCAGTAGGGTCAAGTCACCATCCAAGCACAATTAGGCTTAAGCATGGTTTAGTGGAATCATGTAAGTGGTTAACCACCTTTAGGAGTTAAGGAAAGAGCCTCCTCCTTTTGCCCAAAATGGCATGGTGACATGTAAAGAGGCTCTCATGGCTTGCATATGGCTTATGCATGGCTCCATGGCTCCATTTGGCTTGGGAAAAGTAAAGTCGATTTCATGGAAATGGATTTAAGGAAAATTTTGGTATTTAGGGGTGATTTGGCATGAGGCTTCATTTGGAATAATTCAATGATGATTTTAGGACTTAGGTAATGGATTTAATTAAATGGATGACAAATGGAGATGTCATGTGGGCTTTAGGGTAGATTTGGGCTTTTGAATTTTGAAGGAAATGGGCTTTTAAGAAGGTTTAAGGGAAGTGGGCTTTTAAGTTTAAGGATGTGTTCATGGATGGGAATTTTTGTAGAAGTTTGGGCCAAATAGTTGTTGGTTTTGGTTTAGGGATGTTTCATGAATAATTTGAAATAGATTTAAGGTGGTTTGGGTTTGAATTGGGTTGAATTTGGGTTTATTTGGTAAATGGGCCAATGTAGGTCAAATTAGGCTAACTTGGGCCAATGTTGGGCTAGGGTTGAAATTGATGTAAAATAAATGTTAAGAAATGTTTATGGGAGTGTTTCAAAGAGGTTTTGGCTCTGGTTGGGTTTTAATTTTGGGGTTTGGGCCTATTTGGGTTAGATTTAGGTTTAGGTCAAAATTGGGCTTTTTGATTTTGGGTTGAATTTGAGTGGGGTTTGGGTCAAAATCTTGGGCAAATCATGTTAGTGTTTTGTTTATGAGGATGTTAAGGAAGTTTTAGAAAAGATTTGGGGTTAATTGGAGTTGAATTGGGTGAGTTTGGGTTAAGTTTGGGTCATGGGTCCAAATTTGGGCTTTAAGGCCCAAAGTGAAATTGGATCCAAATGTCAATCAAATTGGACTTGGATTTGGTCTAAATTGGTATTGGGAATGTTGAATTGAAGTTTAGAATTGAATTGGACCAAGATTGGGGTCAATTGGGTATGTTTGGTTTGACATTGGGTCCACTTTGGGTTAAAATGGGTCGATTTGGGGGTTTTGACAAAAGTAGGGTAAATTGACAAAATTGGCCCATGGTGTAATTGGACAAAATGAAATTGGGAATATTTGGGATTTTCTGGAATTTTCTGGGAATTTTCTGAATTTTTGGATTTTTAGGCCAAGAAGGGTATTTTGGGTATTTGGAGGGTATTGGGGGGTTTTCTTGGAATTTTTGGTATTTTTGGGTATGGATGATCAATTTGAGTGATGTGGAGGTGTTTGGGATTGATTTTGGAAAATTTTAGGTAATTTGGAGATTTTGCAAAAATTTGGGTAATTCGAGGGTTTTGGGTAGGTTTAGTAGGTGTAGGGTCCGGGGTCAAAAATTGAAAATTTGGGAAATTGAAGATTGGGTGAATTTAGGTGGAAAGAAATCATTTTGGTTGAGCCATGAAGCCATTTCAAGCCCATATGAGCCATGAAAGGACTCATTTGAGGCATTCATTATGTTGTTCCTAACCCTCTTAGCCGAGGGCTTAGGGGTTAAGGACCATCCATGTGAATCACCTACATGAGTCAGGAGGTCAAGTTGGGTATGGGTGTGGTTTTAGGAAGTGTGTGGAAATGTAGTGTGTAAGTGTAGTGTATAAGTGTAATGTGTGTGTAAGTCAGCCCCTTCATCAGACCAGACCACCCAGGGTAGTCCTAAGGCCAAAGAGTCCTATAGGAACTCATCCTTTAAACTTCCACATTTGATTTCAACCCTCTAGGTGATTAGGGGTCTATGGTCGAGTTTGTGGAGTTTGCGGGGAGTTTAGAAGTGGTTTGAATTTCTAAAAGGCGGGTCCCAATTCTAGTCCTCTAAGATAGTCAAAGGAAAAGCCTAAGGCTAGATCCTAAGCACTAAAAAGAAGAAGGGAAGACCTCATCAAAAATGAGGTCAACAGACATGTAATGTAGTTATCTAAAGTGTTACGTCGATAATGTGGAGGCCCTATTAACTATGACTTCAATGAGAGTCATGCTATGCAACCCATAAAAAATTTGACAGCGGATCCAAATAATTGGTGTATCGTGGAGGCAATAACCCAAAAGGGTGGCGTATTTTGGAGTTAGTGGCCCAAAAATGGATTTATGTATGTTATTTCTTGTTGTACTCAACCAATTGGTTATCTCTCTATTCTTATATCTGATCATTTTCATGGTGTAAACCCAACAAAGAGTTTGTTTAAGCAACATGAAAGCCTAAATACTAAATGGGCCTCATGGGCTTAATTTCTAGTGAGCAAATCTTCTATTTTATGTAGAAACAAAGAACAACGATGAATTGCACAAGAGAATTCCTGACACAACAGATGGATAAACTCAAGGAAAAATGAAAAAGATGATATAATAAATAAGGTAAGTGGCGTCCAAAATTCGTCTAGAAACCCTTCAATAATTATTACGTGATCATTAGGTTTGGTGGCATTAAGGCAAGTACAACAAAAGACCGACAACCTAGAGAATTTAAACATTGATTCAGAGCAAAGAAAGCCATAGATCCATCATTAGAAGAAGTATATGAAGATAACAGTGATGTGCCATACATTTCCATGGAAGAGGTTATGGATTCCTTAGAAGATGAAGAAAGAGTAACATGAAAAAGAAGGCAAGATTACCAGAGAATGTTTCTTCCAGAGAAATTATTGTAACAGAAACCACCATAAGGTTGAATATCCAAAAAAACTTGTTCTAAATGATTTAATAGTTATTCATTCATAATCCAAAAAAATGATTGTTATTTTTGATAATCTAAAAAAAACAGCATTAGGACAACCTCCGTAGCATAGAATTTTCAAACTTTTTGCATTCCACTCCGCCACTTCTTAGGTGTAAATATATTCTGATGGTTGCAATAAGTCGTGTCTCTCATAACAGTATGTGCTTCATTCCTAAGAGACTCGGCAAGGAAGAATTCTCTTAACATATCTAAGTCATAATCAGATAATGTGTTTCTTCCATTACTTAGAAAGCTATGCCTTCTTAATGAGAAATGGTACCTGAGAGTATTCGCGACTACTCCCTACAAACATAGCTTCCGAGCTCCAAGAGGAAAGAAAGTATGGGCTCAATGGTAAACTCTTATCCATACTCATTAAGCCTAGCTCACAAAGCTTATCGGTGGCGGAAAGTACAGTTTTAATTGAATATTAATAGATTTGTCTTTGAACGAACCCGGTAGAGAAGACCACCTTATGTGATCATCTCATCTCTCTAATTCATAAATGGGGCTTATGTGATCTCTTATTTTTGTTTCTTTTTTTCACTCTTCTTGCAGTGTCCTATCAAAGAGCTATAAAATCAGGGAACTAAATATAAATCCAAAAATGAGTTTCTTTAAACAACAAGATAACCCAAATAGTAAATGACCCTCATGGGTTTAATGGTCGAGACCAACAGCTGTGCATCAAATAGTATGGCACCGATCTAATCAAATCTTAATCGTTACTTGTACCTTTGGAAGTGACAAACTATAGAGCTCCTTGAAGCCCAAAAGGATCTAGAAAGTACCTTTGAAATATGTCGCCATTCCTGCGATTTCCTCGTATCGAGTTTATAAAACTTTTATCTTCAAGCTACTTCTCCCGATCAAGCTCACTCACAGTACCCAAGTTTTTATTCCAAACTCGTACTAGCTGGTTGAGCTTTACCACCAAATTTGTTGACAACTACCTGAGTACACCACCAAGCTCGATTGACATTTCTTCAAGAAAAAAAGAGAAGAGCCCCAGTTTGTTAGCATGCATATCGTTATTTATTAACATGTCAATCTACACCGACAGTCTTGTCGAAAATGAGTCTGTTCAGGCTCTATACAATGCAGCCTATAACCTAGTCTTATGTTTTATTCTATAGTCCTCTGCGTGGTGCGTAAGCTCCATGTCATATATATAAGAAGAAAAAGGGATGGGGTGTACACCTCTCAATTTTAGACCCGCAAAAAACTCTTTGATCATCTTTCTCTCCTCTGTGAAAATCCCTTGGCTTCTTATCGCTCCTTCCTCAAGATTTTACTCCGATTATATGAGTTCACGAATATCTCCCGCTCCATGGAGATTCAACACAAGCCAAACACCTTGAATTAAGTCCCCAAGACGTTTGGATGAAAGAAATAGTGAGCTTTCCTTCTTTCATCCTACTCTTCTTTTTTCTTTGTTGTCTCTTCATATTTTTCTCTATTTTATTTCTATTTTCTAGTTCATTCTTGCTGATAATTGTAAATTGAGTCCTTTTTTGAACTTATGTATCACTCATTTTTATGAATAAAAGTTAGGCGTGAAACTCACTTTTTCAAATAAATAAATAATTAAAATAATTGTTCTTTCTCACTTTTCCCTCTTGGTAGTCAAGTGCACTATTGTGAGGAAGTACTAGATTGCTTGCAAGGTGGGTTGCCCATCGCTTCGCGTTTAAGTTCTGAATGGAAAATGTAAAGCGTGCCTTTAAAAAACAATTTTAGAAATACCATTGCATAATATTACTATTATTTTCTCTGAAAATTTACTTTCAAAGAATCATCAGAGACGGCCACCGCAGAATTTTAATAATAGAGGCGCTGCAATAGTCTTGTCAAGACGTGATTGCATTCAACGACCAACTAAACTCTTCTCGATTCTTGATACTACACAGTTAGTTAGAAATTATTAACATACATTCCAAACTTGAGGGGGAGTGTTAGAAATTATAATAGAAAATAATTTATTCCTGCAATAAATTATTTCCTCATATCAAGAAAATATTTTATATTTAATTCCTTAGATTAAGAATTAAATTATATTTTGCTACATTTAATTATGCGTTAATTATGCGTTAATTTTATTTTCACCTGATTATTGTTTTGAGTATTTTCAAAAATATATTAATTTGTTAAAAAGGAAAATAAAAAATATAGAAAATATATCAAATAAATATATTTTTAGAAACAAAAGAAAAATTAAAAATGAAAAACAAAAACAAAAAATTATATTAATCCACAACATACGCATAGTTTATTTCGAAGCTAAGAGAAAACTATTCCATTAAAACCAAACATAAATGTAACATAGATAGAATGAAGATTTGAATAGTTTTAGATTTTATTCCGAGACAATCAACACTGATGCTTATTGTAAGCAACTATACATCATAAGTTCTACTCTAATATCCTTGTTATCAACTGATCATCGTCACTTGAACTCTATCATCACATCGTCATTTGTTGGCTTTCGTCTTTTAACTGTCCTCCCTCGACATTATCAGCGGCTATCATCTCTTAACTGCTATAGTCGAACTATTATCCTATAGTCATTGTCACCCTGCTGCTATTCATAATGCTCATTGTCTCCCAATTTTCATTATCTCTCAACTTTTATTGTCTGGTCATATTTGATTTTTGTGTTCTGCAATTATGTGGAAGAGTAAATGATATAATCTCACATATTTAATGAATTTTTCTAGCTAAGTTTCATTAATTTTCCTATTTTTCCAAAATTTCACATGTTATGCAGATATCTTTTACTAACCTTTGGTTCTATGGACCATCGAATTAAAGGATGGGTGCAACATGAAGATTTGAATTACTTTAGATATGGAATTAAAGATCATTTAGACTTCTTTCTTATTTTTGGTGTTCAGTTTTTAATGAAAATCAATGGCAAAGCAAGTCAAATCTCTATATGATTCTTTCATGCATAGTTTTTTCTTTATATTAGAAAGCTTTGATTTGGTGTTGAATTTACAACTCTATAATCCGTAATCATCATAGGTAAAAGGAATAGAACATAGCTCTAATTTGGTGCATTTATTATTCTTCACTGCAATTTATGATTAAGTGAAATGTCTCAGGTAGAAGAATTAAACGACATAAGAAATTATCTAATTTGTGTCAAACGAGCTCATATCATACACTTAAAGCATAAAGAGAAGATTTCCAACTTGCTTTGAGAGAGCAAATGATCTTTAAATTTGGCAAGTCTATAGTCAAATCGAGCGTTTTGATGGGAAGAATCCAACGAGCCCAAGATCATCTAATCCCAACATCCTTTAGACATTCAAGTACTCATTAAAGAATATAAGATCAAGGAATCAGTATTGGTCTCTCATGGAGTGTTCTGTATTCATGCATATTTATGAAGAATGCTACTCACAGAATTTATAAATAGTCTCTCACTTTATTCATCAAGGGAGACCTGGAACTAGAGGAGTAGACACAAAGAGCTCCAAGCACTTAGAGGGCTTTCGAGCTAACCCTTGTCGCCACCAGACCACTGCCATCTGGTCGTCACCACCAGACCACCGTCGTTTGGTCACCGATTCCATTGGACCTCTGCCATCTGGTCATCGCCACCGGACCACCGCTACCTGAACACCACCATCGTCGTCGCCAAACCATCGTCGCAGACCGCCGCCATTGTCAGACCATCGTTGCCCTACCAAGATTGTTGTTGTTGTCGAACCATTTCCATTTGGTCGTCTTTGAACCACAACTGCATGACCACCACAGTCGTTGCCACTGGACCAACACTATTGAGTCGCCATCACCGAGGACCTCCACTACCCAACCACCATTGTCAGTCGATTGCTGCTACTTACGATGCTGGCATCATATTTTCTAGCACATGACCTCTACCACTGGTCTTTCTTCACAACGATCGTGTTGCAGCCACTTGACTAATACATTACACCACTCTCTTAGCGGAAGTCATGTCAGTAATCCCCACTTGTGTAATATTGCTTCTGAGTATTCACGAGCTAGTAAGGTTTTGTATCAAACATAGGCATAATGGAATCATTTCAACTGGGCTAGGCCCCATGATTTTTACCATTCGGTTTTTCCACGCAAAAATCTCGTGCACCCTCTATGAGCTGTTGTTTTATCTGTATGTTTGGGTATTTATATAACACTAAGGCATTAACATATCACTCTATCGTCATGTATTTACTGGCAGACAACAATTCTTACTGTGGGAACTTCATTAATGATTAGCCTATTTTTCAATGGATTTTGATTTGTAGTAGATAATTAATATAAAATAAGAGATTTGGAATTCAAGTATTTAAAATGATTTGGAATCAATCGGCAACTAAATTATCAACAAAATATAAATTTACCTAGTGGATATCACTTGTCGTATGACATGTGGGGAGCAACAACAAGGGAGAGGCCAGTTGGTGGTTGGCAGCTTTGACTTTAGTTATTGACCAACACCGACGGAAGTCAGCCAGTGACGAAAGGCAGCTTGTGAAAGCGAGTAAGTGGCGGCAACAAACGACGTTGGATAGCGGTCGGTGGCAATAACGTACAACACATTACACAAAATAGTATACTTATAATTTGCTCAAATTCAACGAATTCAAAATACCCACAAAATGAATTATAAAAAAAATTTCAAATACATTATATTTTTTCATTAATTTTCAGAATTTAGCCAACCAAACACCCAAATTTATGAAACTCCTACAAAATGAATGTACCGCCACATCTTAATATTGAATTATACCATGTTGGACAAGTGTAGAATATGTGCACCTGTTTGACATGTACGACAAATATTCGACAAATTACTTGTGTATCCAATTAAAAAAAATAACAAAAAAAAATCAATAAAAATGCATATGTGTTGAAATTTAGAATAATGTGGAATACATATTTTCCATTGATATGAACATGGGTTTAAATAACCCTTACAAGAGTCCTATAACAAAAAAAAAAAAAAAAAAAGATATGAAAGGAAAAATATCTCTCAATATCTCCAATAATCAATTTATATTAATTATTAAAAGATATAACAAATAACATAAATACGAAAATAAGTAATTCCTAATCTAAAGAAATAAAATAAAATATCTTCTTAATCTAAAGCATTTCCTAGTATAATTCTTAAATGTTTAATAACTTTAATGGAAAATTAAATAAATTCATTGCATACGAATTTCTTTTATTTTTATTGAGTTTTTATAATTAATTTATAACCTTTTTAAAATTAAAATAATTATATAAATAATATTCGAATTCTGTTTCTATGTGCTGTCATATTCTTAATCTGCTATCTATAGTCGTACACCCTAAATCCAGTATATTGGACATGGATGCTGGCTTCGCAAGTTATATCAATTTGCGGGTTATGCCCATATTCTCTATTGAATAAAGGCACATTATAATATGAAGATTTTGTTAGATTTCGTAAGAATTTGCTCCATGCATTTTTATTTTTTTATTAGGGGCTTATAAACATCTAGAACTTGGGGAAAGGCAGGAGAATATGAACATGTCCTTTTTTATAATTTTTTTTACTTTTATTTTATTTTTTTTTTAATAATGAGGGTCACACTTAGCTTTAATGGTGTGAAACACATTAAGCAGCACCATAAAAAAAAGATTACAAAACAATAATGAGTAGGGGTGTAAACTCAACGAACCGTATACGAACGAACATAACTGGTGTTCGTATTCAGTTCGTTTGAAATTAAGTATTTTTGACATAGGCTCGTGTTTGAAATTGTTCGTATAGCTATTGTTTGTATTCGATTTGATTTGTTTGAAATTAGTTTGAAATGTTTGAAATCCTTCAAATTTGTTTGTATTGTTTGAATTGTTTAAAATGTTAAAATGATAATAATTTTTTAGATAAACTTTATAGGATTTAATTTTTTAAAATATGATAAATTTTTAGAGTATATAATTATTTTTAAAATACGATAAGTTATATATATATATTATTTTATATTTCGAACAATAACGATTCCAACACAGTCCAACATATGATTATTCGTGTTTGGTTTGTTTATAAACCGAACGAAAAAGAATTGTTCGTGTTCGTATAGTTTGCTTGTCGAATGAATCGAACACAAACTATCTGGCGAGCCGAACACGAACTGTTCACGAACAAAGAGCTTTTCTGACAGCCCTAATAATGAGTAAAGATTAAAAAGAAGATAAAACAAAAAGAATAGCTCAAAAAATAACTTATCAAATGTATGCCTTCGTTCACGTAGGAAGGAAGGAGTTATTAAGAAACGAAACCAAATTTAACGACATTAGGGGGTCACATCATCCGAAAGGAATGAAATACAAAGAGCACCAAAATGTTGTACATGTTTAAAGAGATAATATGACTCTGTCATTATTAATTTAACGGTTGAGCCATTCGCTAGTGTTGTAGATATTATCACAGCTCTTAAAAAACATTCAAAGCACCAAAAAGAAATTTGAAATTCCATCAAAATCCAAAGATCTTTGGTTGATCATATTAGGGTTTAAAATATTTTAAGAGACGATGGGTATGATTTTGGGTTATCCAGACAACATAAATAAAATTCATAAGCCAAGTGAGATATAAAAAATGTTGTCCTCACTTTAAGAAAAAAACTCTTAAATGAATAAAGAAAAGCAATAATCAAATTAACATGAGGATCCCTATAGTATGCTAAAAATAACATACAGTTACACATTTCATACTAATATGCTCTAAAAAAATATTTTAATTGTGCACGAATCTTGGAGCATTTTGAATAAGGAACAATACCAAATACGAATTTATGATCAACAAAGCCCCAATTCTAGCAAACTTATAGTCTAACTGACCATCTCGATAAGGCAAATTGGTTTGATCTGAGTCTGATCAAGCCTAGATCAAGCCGTTTAAGTGCAATTAGAAGCATTGGATGGGCAATTGAATGTTCAGTTCGATTTCAAATCGGACATGCTTATGTTAAATCGAGCATCGCATCGGGATAAATTCATCCAGCCTTAGATCAGTCGATTTTGACATCATCAAGACAAATCAGATGCTCTTAGAACACCATCTGATCAAATAGATTGATCTGGGTTGTTTGATGGAGTAGTCTGAATTCATACTGTATTTTTAGAGGACATCACTCTCCAAATCTAAAAATAAACCTTGATCTTCGTAATGAAAGGGGGTCTGGGACCTGGATTTGGAAGAAAATTTTGAAGTTGCCCACTTGAGGGTTCACAATCTTTACTACCACTAGATTATCGTCAACCAGTCCCCACCATTGAAGGATTACCATTACAATTAACTGGCAACTGCTATCAAGTCGTTGTCGCAATCCGATAACTATTGCTTGGCTACTGTTGTCAAGTTGTATGTCATCTTTGGAATACCATTGCTCGAGCAACACAACTTGGCCACCACCACCATCAAACCACCGTCACCACCAACGCCATTGATGCACCACGGATACCTTGACACTGACGTCTGACCACAATCATCAACGGACCACCGCTACCCAACCACCATTGCCAAGCTGTCGCCACTGCGCAACCATCATGTGTGACCACTGTTACCATAAAACCATCATCGTCGCCACCAGACTATCGTCATTTGACCGTCACTGACGAATGACCGCCATCATTATTAGACCACTGTTGCTTGGTCACCATTATATGACCTCCGCCGCTGCCAGACCATTGTCGCCTGGCCACCGCTTTTAAACTGCTGCCACTTATGACCATAGTAGCCCGTCCATTGTCGTCTAGCCTCCACCACCATTGGGCCACTGCCACCGCCACCAAACCATCACAGTCTGACTACTGCCACCGTCGGACTAGCACTATCCAACCTCCATTGCTATTGATACTTGACCACAACACTCTCCAATTTGGACTACTGTCCTCTTCGCCAGACTACCACCATTGTCATCACCAAACCTCTAATGCTCAATCGTCACCGTTATGATTGATGCTGACATTAAACTTGATGACTTGATATCTACCAGCGGCTTTTCATCATATTACCACCATTTCCTCAGTATTTTCTATCACTTCCCTAGCGAAAATCACATCCCTCTCATGTAATATTACTTCTGACTATTAAAGAACTTATAAATTTTTTTGTAACCTTGGTGTCAACATAGTAGAATCATTTGAATTGGGTCAAACCCGTGATGTTTGCCCCTTCGGGTTTTCCACATAAATATACATGTAATCTTTTCTATCAGTTTCTTTTTGTTGTGTGTGCGTCTCAGATCTTCATACAATACTAAAACGTTAATATATCACTCTACGGCCGCAACTGTTATAAAAAATATTTAATTTATTAGTATTCAATTCTATTAATTAATATTATAAATTGAAATGAAAGTGTGAAAATTAGTTAGTTATATCATCTAATTATATAACTAACACATTTGTAAGCCAAAAGATGAACACAAGAAAACGTTAAGGATGGCTGTAGTTGCCGGGAACCTTCAATTGTTTCTTAAGCAAAGAAATGCTAAGTTAAAATGAAACCGACACAAACTTACGGACACTGTACTGCCAATAATAAATCCAAAACATAATTAGAAATTTAGCTTGCATGCACGTACTGACCTTAAATCTAATATTAAAAAAAAACAAAAAAGGGATCCTTTACAGTCAAGCAAACCTTATGGGACTATTTAAGTATTCAATTAACAGTCTGGCCTACTTCAATAATTTTGTATTCCATAGAAATAGTTAATAAATTTTAAATTTTAATTATCTTCCTATATTTATGCCCATCTATTCAAAATCTTAGAGCTGGCCATTAACGAACCTATTTTGAGCAGAGTTGGCACCAGCTCGATATCAATTAGAAAAAAATTCAATTCAAAATTTTAGTAGTTCAGCTCGTTTATTTTGATCTGATCTCGATCAGAGATAAAATTTGAACTAATTTTTGAGCCATTAACTATCTTAGAACTAAATTCGCTAAATTCACTATAGCAATCCAATTTCAAGCTGAATTGGGGTCGACTCAGAAATAAATTCAATACAAAATTTTAGCTCATAACTCGACTTATTTATTTCAATCCCATCTAAATTTGAGCAAAAAAATTAAATCAATTTTGAAACAATTAAAGATCATGAGACTAAATTCAAAGACCTGTCAGTTTTCAGATTTTTTATTTACTTTTTATTAAACATTGAGAGAGACATTATTTCTAGAACAGGCGCGCGTGACGATCCGGCACGCTTTCACGTGATGACAGCACGTGCGAGAACTGAACGGGGCACGGAAACTTGTGCGTTGCCGCTTTCCTTCACTTTTTCTTTTTAATTTACAAAAGAAAAAAAATTTTTTTGTTTTTTTGAGATGAATAAAAGTAAGATGGCGGGAAAGCTACCCGCCATTTTTCCATGGACCACCGCAGATGGGCGGTGACCAGATCCGTGTAAGTATAATATTATTCAAATTCGTTCATTTATTTTTCAAGAAGAGTTTGAATGTAACTTAAATTTTATATTTTTATTCATAAAAAAATTAAGCTAAAATGAATATCAGGTTTTAATTAAGAATTTCAATGATTTAACGATTAAGTATTTTTGGCATTTACATATATACCACCCAACTCTTATTTATTTATATATCTAACACCGAAACTTTGCTTCCTTACATTTATACCCCTTAAATTTTCATTTCACAACAAAAATATCATTATTCCAATTTTTTAAAAGGTGAAAAAATTGTATGTAAAAATTAAATTTTTGTGGTGGTTATGTAAATAAATGAGAACTGAGTATTTTGTGTGTAAATCTCCTAAACATTAATATCCTCACAACGGCTATCAGTACAATTAAAATTAAATTTTTTATTTATTAATCTAGCAATTTATGCAATTGTTCAACTAAATTTATTTCTATCACATTTATATATATATAGATCGATTGGCGGAACCGCCGGTCAATCGTTAATACGCTAACTCCTATCAGAACTGAGAGCCGACGCATTGTGCAAATAAAATCAAGTACCACCTGTCTTAAGAATACATTGAACCATCCGAGAATTCAAACCCGGGTCCTGAGAGAACTTACAACCTTCAAAGAAGCTACTCTACCAACAAAGCCATGAATGCGCTTATATATTGAAATAAAATTAAACATTTATTCACATTATATGTTATAAAAATAATAAAGCATTTATTAGCTTATTAATGATGTAAATGAGCAGCTATTCCAATAATATTAATTTGAACAACCGACAATAAAACAATAAAAGTAGACTGTTAAATGTCGCCGTCTACCTCATGCTCCGTTCACGCCTCAAAATACAATTTTGATAGCTTTAGAGATTTATTGCGCTATCCGTTCCGATGAAATGGGTGCAATAAATGATTCCTATGACATTGGCTCCTTAACGACCAGTTGACTGTCATTAATAACAGTATCAGAATCAATACGTTTGTAGATTTATGCTGTGAAAGAGCTATGTTGTTTTATTAATTTATAAAGTGTAAGATTCGAATTCCAAATGCTAAGACAGAAATTTATATATGTAGATTTTGATCGGTGTTTTAAGTGATATAACGGATGCTACATATTGAGATGAATTAATAAGAAAAGGTAAATGGCAAAATGCAATGATTTCTTGTTCCAAAATTTACTGGTGAAAGTCGTTGATAAAGTCAACAACTTTGCTGAAAGGGTCGGCGACTTGAGAGAAGGAAGTTACCGGCTCGAATGAAAGAAGTTGTTGGCTTGATAAAATTTTCTAGAATAAGTGTGAATAATTACCTCTTTGGCTCGAGTGAAAACATTTAATCTTGAGCAAGTATACTTAAGTTTTCGTGGGTACTCTTTAATGTATATTAAAATCAAGGACTGAGTAATCTTTGGAGAGTTCATCGTGATCATGATAAATTTACATTATTCCAAGCAAGTTTATGCTAGTTTAAGCAAACAGTCATCTTTTATAATCTTTAATAGTTCTAACTAAATCGATGCACCTTGAGCCAGCCCGACTTCAGTTGAAAATGTACCTAGAATATTAGGTTACAAAATAATTAGAACCCTTGGTATTACCAATAGACTTAAATTTATTTTCCCGACTTTACTTATAAAGCTCAAGCTGTCATCATTTCTGGTAGAGATATTGATGATAATATCATGAAAGCATTTTATAGAGTCAATTGGTAATATCTCTATCAGAAATGATAACATTATTTCTGATAGAAATATTGCCAATAAACTCATTAATTATTCTGCTCCAAGATTGATCTAATGAAAGCAATTGATAGAGTTAATGTCTCTTTTATTTATTTGAGGGGTTTAGTCCATGGGGTTTCCCTCCACATTTATTAGCTAGATCAAGGGTTGAATCGAATGAGTCTCCTTTTCAATTATTATTACTAATGAACTGCAAGTATATTTTTATTTTTTTATTTTTTCTTTTCTAGTTTAAGGAAGGCATTCTATCTATCATCTTATCTCTTTATCATAATTATGTATTATTTATCTATGCTTATGGATCTTTACTTTTAAAATTATGTTATGGACTCATGTAATAGTCACATCAACCTCTTATGTATGCTGATGATTTTTTGGTTTTTGATAAGGCTTCTTGCTGTTCTACTGAATGTCTATATTTTATCCTCTAAATCTTCAATGACACTACTAATCTCTATGTTGTTAATAATACATATTCAAATATTTGCTTCTCCAACATCATGGATGCACAATTCATAAAACATATTTGTAATACTATATGTTTCAATCTTGGTAAGCTTTACTAAAAAGAAAGTTACTAATTTCTTTAAAGTCATGGACAAAATCAATCTCTATATTAGCGGTTGGATGCAAAAATCTCTCCCATTCATAGGTAGGATTCAAATTATCAAATCTATTATTTGGTGTTATTTATGATACTGTAATCATCCCTAAGGGCTAAAAGATGAAGCTATCTATCTTTTTGAATAACTTTCTTCATCATAATGACATGGTGAAAAAACTTTAAACTATTATATGGGATACTAATACTAAACCTAAAGCATATGGTGATCTCGGTATCCCTAACTTTGACAACCTTAAATCCTTTGAAAAGCTAAAGTTGTTTGACGCCTCTTCAATTCAAATTTATTCTAACAACTTAGTCATACATTTTTGGCTCTCTTTTCTATATGACATGGAACCTAATATTTGATGTTTTTGGAGAGCTATTATGCAAATTGGTATGAGATTTAAAAGTTGTCTTTCTTTTGAACTTAATTGTAAAATCAGACTCTCATTCTTCTTTGACCCTTAGCTTAAAGATGCATCTTTATATGAGAAGTTTGGAGGCAACATGTATAAATTTTCTCCCAATGTTTTTCACATATGATGACTAAAGTTAGATGGATTCTTCATCTTACCCTAATTGCATGTACTGTGTGCCTTTAGCTCATCCTTTACACTCATATTGTTAATCCTCTTTAGATTGCTTATGGAGATGTTAATTCCATTACACACATGAATCTATCTACAATTCCTCCATGAAAAACTATAATGAAGTTAAAGTAAGTTTGTTTGGTTCAAGAGTAGCTCTTTGAAATATGTCATATTTGTTTGAAAAAAAATTTTGTTTTTCTTAAAACCAAAGATGCTCTCCAATGTAGACGTGTTGATGTTAATCCTACATGTATCTTATGTGGAAACCATATGGAATTTCATTCATATCATTATTTTGAGTGTCCATTCTCTTTCATAATCGTGCTCAAACTTTGAATTCCTTATGGAAATGTTTCTCATATGGGTTGTACATTGACCCAAATTCTAGGTTATGAAAACCATCCTTAATGCAAAATCACCAAGAAGGTTCACATTACCTCTTATTATCTTTAATTGGAAAGAAATAACTGAATATTCTCTAATGTGGTCTTCACTTAAAAACTCAACTAAAATAAAATTCACACTGATGTTCGACTTAAGCTTCAACACTTGTTCTATTTTACTATGTTGATACTACCTCTATTGTCTTTCCTTTCTTTAACCCTCTACTAAGCAGTATGATATATTGATTTTGATCTACTCATTCACGTTGAGAACTCAATTTTTTACAGATACTACACTCTTGTTCTTAGCTATCTTGGAGGTTATACTTGATGAGTTCATGTCTTATGCTTCAATCTTGATTTTAGGACTTATCTGCACATTGATCATTTATTTTGTTGCAATATTAGATAACGTTGGTTGGAATTAGCTTCCATATGTTGCAAGGATTTACCTAAGCTCATTTTCTTCCACTTTATGCCATATTTTATTGTTTTGTTAATAGTTGACAAATCTTCCCCTTTTCATTTCATAGTTTTTAATCATATTGTCTTAATGCTTTTTGTATTTTTAAATTTTCATGTAAATATTTTTTTTCATTAACAAATAACTGAACGCAATCCTCAAATCTCCCAAAGAAATCATATTTTCTTACATGAATATTCCAACAACCATTTTAAGTCATAGTTTCTAACATTCATATGACACATAATTCATCCTCTACTATTTCGATGCCACTTTTAGTTATTCCAGAAAGGGCGATATCTTATAGCTCACATTTAGAAGATATTTAATTTCAGAGAATTTCCTGTAATTTTTATATCTAGATTTTTGTAAAATTGAGATAATTTAAATTGATCTCTTCAACTAGAGAGCACGATATGATTTTTCCTTCAAGATTTTTTAAATAAAAAATTATTTGTCTTAGATAGAAATAAATTAAAATTATCGAAATCAGTTCTTATTCTCCTGGTTAAAATTAAATTTTCAAACCAATATTAAAAAAAATAAAAGATCAAGATTAACTCACTCAATCACAAACTTTTAAGCCAATCAACCACCAATACTGCAAAATTGATGCACCATAATTTGGCTTATTACTGACCTATCTATAAAGCCTAAAAATATTTTTGTCCTCGAAGAAAATTGATTATATTAAAACAAAAGGCCTTCCAAATCATTTGCTGATTTTGAAGTATTCATGAGCTTGCTTGCCCCCATCATTGTTCTAAACAAAGAAGACAGCAGATTGGTCAAAATATGATTATAAAACCAATGTAGAACGATGCCTTTCTTTGGCAGCTTCTTATGCTTAACACCAATCTTTCGTACTCTTCTTACGAGCACTTCTCTACATGAAGTTTAGCAGATTAGCATATTCTTTCACCATTGGCTTTTTATAAGTTCTCATTATCATGTCATGAGAATTTTTTAAACTGCTGGATAATATAGTTTTGAGATCTCTTAGGCAACTGGCAGCAATACAAGAGTTGATGCTTCTATTGGTTAGTTTGACATTAGTCAAGTTAAATATTTTATTTTGAGGGGGTTTTCTTTACAAAAATGATTATTTTCTCATATTTTGATCCATTTGTAATGCTTAATTTCAAATTTGTGTTGGAAGAGAAGAGACTAAAGCTATTGGTGTATTTTAATTTAGAAACCATTGGGATCATAAGACTAAAAAGTCAAAATCATTGCATGACTAATTGAAATGTTATTATTATTATTATTATTATTAGAATTATCTCCACTTGCTTAGTAATGCCAAGGGAAAAAAATAATGTTATTAATCATGCCAATTGTCTCATGATCTCACGATAACATATTATTTTTTTTTTAGAGAGAATACAAACCACCTGAAACATTGATATTTATAAAATTGACCCCCAAGATAACTTTTTTGAACTGTCAAACTAACATATTTACTCGCAATGAAACAATTGAGAATTTTATAAAAAATGAAGAATGTGGATTAGGATTTTACCTTGAATTTTGATATTTGTGTGAGAATTTGGAAAATGGATGAAAGAGGGTGGTTAATTTGTAAATAACAAGTTTTGGGTGGTCTGCATGTAATTGCACCTTTTTTTAATATTTAATTACATGCATAGTATTCAAATCTTTAATATCATATAAAAATATCATTATCATATACATTATATTATTTATTATCAATATAAATATAAAAGAGTAGCGAGGTGAAGACTTGATTTGGCAGGCTATTGAACACTAATAACAAATTGAATAAATTAAAAATAATGTATCCACAACTTAAATAATGTTTATTGTATTTAATTGATCAGTGTTCATGAACATGTATCAAATGACTTCTATGGGGGGACCCTAAGCCCAACATTCTAATAAACTAGTTCAGTAGTTCAGAATCTTCTCTAATTTAAATTGTAAAAGTTAATTAAAAGTTAGGATTTGTTAATTAATTCAGATCAGCTTGTTATTTTTGTTAAATTATTGTATTTTTTTTTTATTTGAAATGAATCTTCATGTTGTACATTGATTGATAAATTATATTATACAAGTGCTTTATTTATTATTTGAAACCTCTTAGTGGGCGCAACGGCATTATAAAAGTTGTATTTCTTATATTATCTTCTCTTAGGGCTGTCAAAAAGTTCTTTGTTCGCGAAAAGCTCGTGTTTGATTCGTTTGGTACTGTAACGAGCCAAATACAAACACTTTTGTTGTGCTCTATATATAAACGAGTTGAACACGAACAAAAATTTGTTCATTAGTGTTCGAATAGTTTTGTCTCGAAATAGCATTCATCAACTATGTGTGTGTGTGTAGATTGATGAGTAGTATCTTTAAAAAATTTAATTTAATACAAGACCATAAAACTTTATATTGAATTAAAATTATTAATTTAAAAATATATAATATAAATATATTAAATTATATTTATGATGTTTTAATATAAACAATAAATTTTTAAACTTGCCCCAACTCTTAACATTAGAGTTGTCAAAATAACTTTTTGTTCGCGAATAACTCGTGTTCGGCTCCCTAAGCAAACGAGCAGAACATGAACACATATGTCATGTTTGAAATATAAACAAACTGAACACGAACATAAATATTTTTAACGAGCTGACCAAGAGCAGAGCCTCGTTTACACCCCTACTTATCCACACAAAGTAACATTTTAAATGATTAGCAAATTTGTAAAACATGTAAAAGTTATATTTAAATGGATATAATAACATTTTTTTTTCTGATTTCAAAAAATTAGATTGAACGGATATCTTGTGAAGCATTACAATAATTAGCAAATATGTCATTTTTCTAAAAAAAAACAAAGGATGGCGTATTACGATTCTCAGTAGTTTGCTCGCTTGTAGAAAAGATAAACTTTGAAATAATAAAATTTTGTACATTGTTTGATAGAATATACTTAGGAACTTAATTTGCATTTGTACCCACAAACACAATGTTTAAATTTCACATTTAAAATAAGAGGGAAATGAAATCATTAATTTTAAAAAGTAAGTTTTCTGCCTTCAAGCAATCAAATGAGGAATGTCGGCCATTTATTTATATTTAATTTTTGAAAATCATTTGTGTGGAATCTCTCTGTCTTAGCTTTCATGCAAATAATGGGTAGGTTTCTAATTCATCATTTTTGGGATCCAAAAATGGGTTGGCTAACTCAAGAATATAGAGATAATGTCAATCGTGAAGTAGCATTTACATATATACCACCTAACTCAAGAAGGTTGTATTCACTCGAAATATACTCTTAACTTGGTTCAACATTTATTAGTCAATCATCTAAGGATATATATCAAGTAGCATTTACATACATATATACCACCTAATTTTTATATATTTATATATCAACACACACAATTAAACTTTGCTTTTTATATTTATTATGAAGTGCTAGCGCTCTAGATTTTCAAATATATTATCCATTATTGTCATGCCACATAATTGGATTATAGTCTTAGGCCAATACAAATTATTGACAAACACACTTTCGTTGATAGACATCATCGACTGATGCTCACCACCATCATCAACTGCATTTACATCCATCACCATCCATTATGATCTACATATAAACAATATTGTCTATGAACATTCCATATCACTATAGAAGTAGACTATCTCTATAATTAAAATCTTATAATTCCGTCTCCATCAATAAAAATGGACAAATCTTTTAAATTTTTTATTGATATCATAAAACTATTAAAGCTCAGTTATATTTTATGGATATTCACTTCTACAAAGTTTTAATACAAAAATAACACATCTTCTATATTTTGTATAAGTTATGTGCACAAATTTAGTTGCAATCTAACAATAAATTCTATCTCTATAATTGTAAGCATTCCAACACCCAAAATAAATTAATGTACTTGAAAGAGGATGATTGAGCTCCAAACCAATTTTGTTTAGGGGCAACAATTAAAGTATGAAAATGATTAATTATTGATTGGTCCACACAATTTAATTCAATAAACCTGTTCCTCAATCTCATTTTCTTAATAATTTTTAAGAGAAGATAAGTTTTTTTTTTAAATATTAATTGACATAGCTTTAACAATTCTTTGATAAAATTTTGGGCGCAGAAAAAAAGTGAAAAAGTAAATCCAAATAATTTATATAAATGAAAATGACATTCATTTTAAGAAAAATCTATAGCATCTTTTCCCTATCGGTTGATCATACCACTGACTACTTCTTGATCAAAAAACTCTTTCAATCAAGTCACGATCATCATTGAAGAGGAAAAGGACTTAATATTACTAGTGCAACTTATATGTTTGTTTATGGCTATCAAACTTCTTTAATTACAATAATGCCAACAAATAATGCTTAAATTATTCTTAAGAAGGAGAATAATCAATTCAAGGGAAAGATTTTTACTTTATAAAATTTTCATATAAAAATTAATGCTACTAATAAAAAGATATTTATCACCTAAACAAAAAAAGCATAATTATTCATCATTTTTAAATCTGATTAAACTTTAATGAGATGTCAAATGCCTAAGAAATGAGGAGTCTTAAAAGTAAGTTTAATAAACATCGGCAATTTCAACTACATTGCTCACTTTTTTCCTTTTCGAACTTCTTTTTTCATAGATAAATCGTAAGGACCTATAAGAGTTTTAAGTTTAAAATAAAATAATGTACTTTACTTTGTAAGAAACATTATTAAATTATTTTTTTGTATTTTATTACATAAATTTAATTTTTTTTAAAAAGCCCAACAATTTTAATAATGATAAATAATTTCTCCTATACTTATAATTTTATTTTTTAAAAAAATTTTTATGTCCTTAAATATTTGTAGTTGAAGCGAGTTTATCGTCTTAGGATTATTTAAAAACAGAAAAATAAATCACAAAACATACATAATACATTATTTTATAAAGGAAAAAATAATTATAAAACATAATGAAGTAATAACTTCTATACATAGTTGAAAATCATACAAATCTATAATTCTTTGTAGTTGTACAAGATGAAATATAAGATTTGAACTATAAGGGATATCTATTGTAGTAAAGAATTAGCATCAATTGAAGATAATAATGGGCATGGAGATCATGGAATGGTGATGCAAGAATCAGCATCAGCGGATAGGCAACAAAAGATACTAGCATTTGAGAATTAGGGGCCTTGGAAGACAGACAATGACATGTATCATATCTAATCTTTGACTAGGAATTGTGCGAACAAGAGGTGACGGGCATTAATGTTAATTGATGATACAGAGTGACATGTGAAATTAGGAATAATGAGACAAAAAGTAGTTCTATGTATACTTTTATAATCAAAGGAAAGATCATACGACATGAGGGATGGGTAAAGAATCTACACCGGCAAAAACTCCAAAATGATTGATAGAGGTTGCAAATGGCTAATGCTAGAACTTTTTGGATTCTCTCCATAAAAAGCCGTTCATAATTTATAAAGACATGTTCGACTTATAAATTTTTGCATAGGGTATCCTAATCCTTCTGAGTACAAAATTAATATATAAAATAAGATGGTTCAAAGGAGCCCTTTTTCTCAATTATTTTTAAAGATATTTTTCCGGATATTTATTAGGCTTAATGAACTAAAAAGCGAGTGATTTTCAGCAAATTAATGAGTTAAAAGTATACTTTCTTATATATCAAATATATTTTATTTTAAATCAAAAAATAAGTACAATAAAAATAAAAAATAAAAATAAAACAAAATTTAAATGACCTATTAGTCATTGACTTGAATGCCAAAAGCTCTTTTCTTAGGTGATGCAACGGCTATTGAGTAGTGACATATGGTCTACTACCTTTTAATTGAGGAGTACACGTAACGAACACCTCAATTGATGCCAGGCTACGAAGTAAAGTTGGGAGAATTGTTCATATCTGCCATTTGTGCAAAATAAAATTATTTTCAATTAGTTGATTGGCTGCATTAGTTATTAATTCTGCAAGTAAAGAATGAATTTGAGCTAAAGGCATCCTTTTTTAGAAGATGCTTGGCTTTCCAACGTTCAACAATGTTTTTAGAAAGGGACATTTACATACACACTAACTAAACTTTTATCTATTTACAAATATAACCGCTAAATTTATTTTTTGCATTTTTGCCGGTCAAAGCATTCATATTACGTAAGAAAAAACACCATCGAATAAAGGGTGTTATGGTTATATAAATATAATATTGCAAAAACAACAATAGAACTTTGGCTTTGATTCGTGTTCTGTTTTGCTCAAAATTGATTACTGTTTGAAATTACTAGTGAGCAGTGTGTTCGGCTTGATTTATATATTTTTGTTCTTGTTTGGCTATAATACTGTATTTAAATCTGTACTATTCATGTATATTAAAAAGAACAGTGCCACATGACAGCATGAGTTAAAAGAAATCAAGTACGATTGAATAAAGTGTTAATTATATTCAACTTATTTATAATTCAAACTTCAAAGAGTTGATCGTATCCAGCTCACTACAATAACGATTTAGATAGATAGAATAAAATGTTGCATACGGAGAACGTACATAGCGCTGCGTGCCGCAGCCAATTAAATAGTGTCATGTAGAACACATCGGGCCCACCTCATAATGGATCCGTGGAGGTTTTAGAGGGTTATTAGGGGTTAAAACGCAGAGATTATTGGTGGGTTATTACGGGTTATTGCGGTGGTTATTGCGGGGGTTGTTAAAAAGGAACTGCGAATGTTATTCAGGTGTTATTTTCGGATTATTACAGGGTTATTAAAGTTAATACCCAATAAAATCGAAATAACCCCGTAATAACATCCGAATACGGTATCCATTCCACTGGAGCCGTTTAAGTTATTGAGAGGTTATTTACAGGTTATTGCGGGGTTATTAGAGTTAATACTAATAAAACAAAAATTATCCTCCAATAACCTTTACAGTTCCGCTCTAAAAGCCTATGCAGATCCATTATGATGTGGGTCTGATGTATTCTACGTGATAATATTTAACTAGCTGCCGCACGCATGGCTGCATACGTTCACCGTCTGCAACATTTTCTCAATAGATAGGGGCTTCTTGCGAATAATATGCTTGGATCATGTCAAAATCTTTTTTCTGTTAGCTAAAGATCCTGGCCATTCATCCAATCTACCGATCTAGGGATCTGATCTGTTGAGTTCATGAGTCCTACAATATCTTCTCTATTTACATGCAAACACGTTAGATATTCCAACAATCCTACCTGTTGGATCTTGGTCAATGATTTGCTTTTCCTTTATTTGACCGAACTAATCAAGTACACCTCATCAGCCGATTTGACCCAAAAGCCAGCTCCGTGTTTTGAGCCAACGTCAACTCGCTTTGCTTTTTATGCGCATATATTAAATTCTTGCATATTCCATAATTTATTGTCCTTCCGTTAGTTTTTTATTTACCTTTTATTTTTTAAAATTTTTTATTAAGTGAGATTTCTGTCCCTCGAATGAAGTCTGGACCAATAAATATATGATGATCATACTTTATAGGCTCATGAGATCATGCATCTGACGTACGAACTAAAATATAAATGTTTTGAATTATATTTTATGTAACTAAAAATTATTTTAATAAAAGAAGTTAATGCAAAGAGAATCAAATAATGATTCAATAAGTGATGCTTTGTGTGATTTGTCTGTCGGTTTCTCTAAGAGGCTTTACTTTGGAGAATGGATTGGATGCCATGTCTTATGGCACTTTGGGATGGAATCAAAAGTGGGGGAATATTTTTTGCACGTTGTATAATGCTAGTCATGGGTGCTGCAGGTTATCATTTGATAACTTTGTTAAGGCAGTCTTGCGAGGAATCAGATAACCCTAGCTTTTTATGCCCATATATATATATATATATATATATATATATATATATATATATATATATATATATATATATATATATATATGAAAAAGTGGATTAACCCTATAGGATGAAAAAGCTAATATTTTCGCAATGTTCATAAATGAAATAATAATTGAAGAGTAGATGATCAATTTCAGTCCGATTAAATTAGTAATTAATTAGCTATTTGAAATTACTTTCAGAGTTGGCAATTGGCGGTGGCGACTACCAGAGAGGGAGTGATGCAGAAGCAATGCTAGATCTTAGCCCCTCCCCAAGCTTTCGTCTTCTTCTCGCTCAATGTTTAGGTCCCCTTTCAATAGGAGGGTGAAGTTCAATTTATAAAGTAGAAATTTGGACTAAGGAATAAATACAAACCACTCCATTGGACAACTCAAAGAGATTTTGTCGATATAATGGCGTTTGGTGAACTTTTAAATGACTTAATGATGTAAGAATTGAGTGATTATGGAGACGTTTGATTTGCCTTTTTAAGACGTTTGATTAACTACAAACATGTCTCATTTGGAATCAGTTTGATTTCTAATTATACCCTGAAAAGTTTCAAAAATGGCTTTACAGGTTGACCTGGGCTTGATTTGACTCGATTAGATCAATTTTGGTATCGTCGGGTTCGTCTCATTGACCCAATCAGTTAGACTATAAATTTGTTGAAATCGGTGTTATGACTTTTAATCATAGTTTGAATGTTTTTTATTCAAAAAAAATATTATGAGATTTGTGCTAATTGTCCCTCGATTCATGGTAGACGACGACAATATGTTCATGACAGATCAAAAATAAATGAAACTATATAAATTACCATCACTTTCTCTCCATGAATATTTCACATTAGAAATTGTGACTCATGGGTATGGTTTTTAGCTTTTTATATGTATGTGTGTATTAATATTTCATCTGGAGCCAAAGGGATATATAATATTTCTATATCATCATGACACATGAGATTTTCTAAACTAATTAACGAAGATGATTTTTTTATATAATTACATTAAATATTATGATTTTTAATATATATACATATCAAAAATATCAGCACGAATCTTAAAAAGAATGAACGAACAAAATGAAAGAGTCTTCTCTTGAGGTAAACAATCAACTGACGATTCAAGGCCGTACATGAAGCCGTACTCCAAAACCCATGATAGGTTTAAAGCTCTGAAGATGAGCTCCTTCTCTGTAGCGGCAAGGTCCTCAAAATTAAGGCGTAAGCAAATCTAATTGGATGCCCCACATAGGCTACGACAAGATCTGCCAAAGACATTACAATATTAGGATATCAGACCGAGGCAACGAACCAACAAGGCAGGTGAGACACGAGCCCTGTAAGACTCGAGCTGAACGAAAAGTGAGTCACAACTTAATGAAAAAAACCGATCAATCAAGTTTGAACAACCAACCTTAGGTCCAGGCTGAACGGACACTTCACAATCGACAGCTCTGGTCAACCGTGTCGAAAAATACCAAACCAGATCTCCATGCTACCAAACAGCCCCACCAACCACACGCATTTCAAAAGGCACAGACGTCACTCGACCGGTCGCCTCAATCGACTAACTTCAAGCCAGCCGACCTGTCAATTACCTCTAATATTGAAATTCAAACTGTAATGCAAATTTGACATAAAATCTACACAATCAATTAGAGCCTTAATGACATTAAGAATAGTTTTCATAAATGTTTCCCTTCTTTGTGCAATTGTACAAAATACACTTCTATAAGTACAGGACAAAAATATGAATAAAGAGACTGCTCCCCAGTCTTCCCTACAAAAAAATTCTAAATTTATTATGCTCTCTCTTCCTCTTCTCTTTCACTCGCTCAAACTCTAACTCTTGGTGAGTATTCACAAGGAGCAAATTAAGATCCAACAGTATCCTACATTGTGTATATAGATTAGTTTAATGTTATCTAGAGTTTTAGGCTGTTGCAGTATCGTACTAACTTTTGACAAAGATAGAGAAGAGCTGATGAATTTGGATGACGCTCCCTTCATGCAAACGAACAAGAGATTCTTTTAGGGAAATTTTAATTATTTTTTAGGGGCAATTACATAATGACCTCCAGAAACTACGTTTTCTCTCTCTGAAAAGTCATGGTCCCAATCTTTCTTATTTTTAATTAATGCAAATTTCATTTATCATTAATAAAATTCGATTGTTTTCTTTTCGTCGTAGAAAAATAAAAAAAACACTGCTTTTCTGTTGAATTATGTTGGTCTAGAATAAGATTGATTTGAATAAATGAAGAAAATAATCTGTGTACTAAAGGAAAAAGTTAATAATCTGCCGCAAACCGTGCCGTGATCAAGATGTCACGCATTTATGCGGGGTTATGTTAATCAAGCAGTAGCACTTGATCAAAATTTTAACCCACCAGACCAATAGATGAGCTGTATTTGTAGCTTAAGGTTGGAAGTTTGGCCGTCCTGGATCCATCAAAAGTAAATGTGAAGGGCCTAAAAAGTGGGAGAAAGTCAGTGTTCATTAAATTTAATATGAATTTTCTTTTTTTTTTGGAAAATTGACTAAAAAGTTTGACAATCTCACAATCAATTAAGTGATTGATTAAAAAATTTCCCAATCAATCAATTAAGTGATTGACTAAATAGAAAATTTCTTTTGAGGAAAAAAATGTTCTTCAATAATAATAATAATACTGTTTGAATCACAAAGGGTTACCCATACTCTAAGTTTAGAGAATTTACAATTATATAGCTAATAAAACTCAACTTATTGCCAATACCTTCCATAGTGGAGACAGAAGATTGATGGTTAAGGGTGGTATTGTGGAAATCATAAATGGCGAATTATAACACCCACTTGATAAGAGGACAACAAAAAAGAATAATCCTTCGGATATGTGTATCATAATTGAATTACTTGTAACGTTGCAAAGCATGTAATAGCAATAGCGAGAGCAAATCTCCACTTTACTAGGGCTTAGGATCACTTAGAAACTAAATCACGCCACGAAATAACAATATCTCATAAGATTTGAGAAAACCAAAACAAAATCTAAGTGGAAGCATAATAAAAACAATAAGAAAAGCATGCGACACTTGGAAAAATTCGAGAATGGAAAAAAATCATGGAGTCATACCACTAGAAAAATTTCACTTTGAAATCAAAGAGTTTTACAGAGAACTCACATCAATTTCCTCTCTAAACACAAGAAATTTTGTAGGACGCGCTCCACAATCTTCCTTCTCCGATCCGACGCAAAAATCTACCTCTTCGACTCTTCTCAAATTATGGCGGATCCTTGTCGAATAACACTAAAGGAAGTACAGGTTAAGTCGCTCGAAATAGGCTTAAAACCAAAAAACTCACCTACTAACTGCTTGAGGAGCTTGAACGCCCAAAATTGACTCCTAAGTGACATGCTTACAGGAAAGAAAGGAGCCGCGTCCAGACACTTGGCACTTGAGTGCCCATAGTTTTGCACCCCCCAACTGTCTGCGCTCAAATATTAGGCGCTTAGGCGCCTAAAGGTGGCGCAAAAGTGCCCCCCATACGGTTAGCATTCCAAAGTGGATGCTTAAGCACTCCCGACACAACACTTAGGTATATGGCGCTCGGCCTGGAGTTTGGACATCGGGGTGATTTGGCTCCACAAACCCAATAGTATGAACTTATTGACTTATAAATAAAGGTCATTACCATAAAATAGATGGATCCCACTTAATTTCTTTAGGATTTCCTCTCTGATTCTAACTCCCAGCACAACAATTATGATTGTTCTATATTAATTAGGCTTTAAAATATGAAGATAAATACATTTTAGACTTCATGAAATTATTCTTAAAAAAAAACCGTTTGTAATCCATTTCTAAATAACCACCAAAATGAATTTTTTTCAACCGTAAGTAATAAATTATAAAATATGTAGCGGCTTCAATCAATATGATACGAATCCTTTTTAACTATCATTTAGCGGGAGACTTTTAGATAAGCCGCAACCTGTAAAGTCAATTGTGAAATTATTGAAGGATAAATTGTTGTTTAAGTTTGTCAATCATATTCTATGATCATCGAAATGTTGCTTATAGAAAAATTAATAATAATTTACTTATAAAACCTGAAAATTTATCAGGGAAATAAATATGATTTTGATTTGAAAATAAAACAAAAACATATACTAAGAGTCGCAAAAAATTTATCTGAACATATTACCAAACAAATAAATAAGTATCATTTTATTTTTTCTTTCACTTGTATTTATAACTAATTATAGATCTTAATTAAAGGGTGATAACGAAATCGAGAAATTATTGCATTAGGAGTATGATGCATCATGACTCAAATCAGGGTCCGCCACGTGTACAGACAAACTCCCAATTTAATACATGGGCGAGACTGCTTATACATTTGATAAGTCCGGACTGAAGTTCTGGCGCAAAACTCTTAACATATAACCAAGCATCATAATAAGTATCATTTTCTTTTTTTTTTTTTCACTTGTATTTATAGCTAATTATAAATCTTAATTAAAGGGTGACAATGGCATCGAGAAATTATTGCATCAAGAGTCATGATGCAATTTTACATCAGAACTCAAATCGGTGTTGTCATGTGTACAGACAGACTCCCAAGTTAATATATGGGTGAGTCTGCTTGTACACGTGATAAGTCTTGATAGAGGTCCTGATGCAAAACTGCATCAGGACTCCTGATGCAATAATTTTTCCAATGCCTCGGACCTTTTCTTCAATTTGATTTTTTACACACTACCTAATTGGGCCATTATAGTATTTCTTATGCTTAAAATAAAAGAGATTTAAGAGATTAAAACCCTTATTTGCCGGATAATGATTGGGAAAAGTTGATGCCAGTAATTCACCAACATGCTAAAGCCAATTTGAGCACTAAAAATTACAGATATGGACAATTAAATGCATGTTAATAGCTGTTAATTTATCGCATTGCTTGTTGCTTTCTAAAGTTTTTGCAAAAACCTCCAAAATAAAATGCACAATTCTAACTGATTCTACAGTTTTCTTGCAGAACAATTATTTGGTAGTAAAATTTCAGACAATCAGAATTGATTTCTTTTATATTTGTTTGTTTGGTGTACTCTTTTGTCTTTTAAATTATTATAGTTTAGTATTTACATTTTGTAGATGTTTCATGCCCTAATTTATAAGACAAATGCCACTGTTGCATCTGATTAAGTCCATGTAATTTGGAGGAAAGTTAAAGTATCTGATTCAGAATTTTTATTTTTTTGCCAATTTTTTATGTAAATCAAGGCCATTAGAGTTAAATAATTGCCTTTTCAAACAATTAATTTTCTATAACTTAATTCAAATCTTTGTAGCCTGCTTTCTTGACATTTGACACAATATAAATCAGTTTTCTAGAAAATTGACAATTTTGTTCCATTGTTTCATTTTGTCCAAATCTTTTTTTCTTAACTTTTGAGTGTAAATGTTATGTTTATATCTTGGCTTTGTTAATTTAATTTGATAAATTTGTGTGTTTATGAATTAGATTAGTGAAATACCCTTGTTTTAATCAAGTAATTATCATCTGGTGGTATTAATATTTAAGGATTTCAGAAATTTTTATGATTAGTGCACTTAATTAGGATTATATCTTCAAAATAGGTTTTTCATTATTTTATGTATGTACGCAGAGGTGTACTCATATTATGTTCAGGGTGGGCAATTCTCCCCCTCGGTTCATAACAAAATACTAGTTAATAGTTATAATTTTCTTTTTAGTTGATTATTTAGAATTTATTAATTTACCAGGACCATTGAGCTATTTATAATTAGTTAATTATAAGGAAAATTTAAATACATACCACTCAATTTTATGTATTACATATCTATCACTAAATTTCTAAACTTCAGTTCTTATATACATACCATCTTTAACATGATTGAAATGGTGTAATTTACTTGTTGAATGTTAAAATGGTGGTGTTTTTGAAGTGATGTAAGAGATTTGGGTAAATGTAAAATCTAAAGATTAGGTGTTAGATGTGTAAATTCAAAGAAATTGGATGTAATTAAGAACTGATTGGTAGGGCTGTCAAAATGGCTCGTTGTTCGAGAACAGCTCGTGTTCGGCTCGTTAAGAAGCTCTTGTTTGGCTCTTTCACTAAATTAACAAGTCTTAACGAGCCAAACACGAACAAAGATTTGTTCGTTCGTGTTCCGCTCGTTTTGGCTCGAAATACTATTCCTCAATTATATATATATATATATATATATATATATATATATATATATATATATATATATATATATATATATATATATATATATATATATATATATATATTTGTGTGTGTAGTATTTCTAAAAAATTTAAAAGATTTATAATTAATTAAAATTATTAATTAAGTAAATATAATAAAAAGTATTCAATTAGATTCAAATGATGTTTTAATATAAACTATAATTCTTAAATCTTGTCTCAACCCTTATCATCTTATGGTTACGTGATTAGGATTGTCAAAACAACTCTGTTGGTGAACAGCTCATGTTCGGCTCGTTAAACAAAAGAGTCAAACACGAACACACTTTTTGGGCTTGAACTATAAACGATCCGAACACGAGCTGAGCCGTTTACACCCCAACTGATTGGTAGTTAGTAAATGCGCCTAATTATGAATGTAATTAAGAACTAAACCGATTACCTTATTATTAATAATTGATCGTAACTTATACTCGTTTGGGGTAGCTTATTTGATGCGGTGAGTTTTGAAAACATACCTAGGTTGTTTGTTTTGGCGGCTTTTTCAAAAGACTGCATTTTAGAACCAATGAAATAAGCATTTTCACAACGTTTCTGGCTTGTGTGGTGGCAGCTTTCTGGCAGTTCTCTAATTTTTTTTTAAAAAATTAATTGCAATAATAAACCGTAATTTTTTAAACAATAAATTATTTTTCAGCAGTTTATTAATAAATCCTAACTGCCCAAACAGAATAATTTATTAATCATCAAACGCTTAACTGTTATTAATATTTTTGTGAATGATCTAATAATTAATCTTTATTAGCAATTAGTGGTAAAATATGCAGCCAGTTATTTGATATATGCACTACAGATTACGTGTTTTATGTCAAACAAGCAAATGAATTTCGGGTGCTTATGCTTTATGTAGAGTAGAAAAACTTTAATCAGTTTTAAACTTTAAAAGCTGATTTGTCAGAATTAATGTTGGGCTTGAACGGCCCCAATTGTAATGCGAAATTAGGCATATGGGCCACTGAAGCTGTCTAATAGCCGGACTGTGGTTTTATCAAATCTCTATGCTGGATATCCCGTTTTCAGCTTTTTTTTTTTTGCCTGTTATTTTTTTTAATATGTTCAAGTTTTAGTGAAATTTTTAATGTTTATTTATTTATTTAATTAAATTGGATTATTAAAAAAATAAAAAACAAAATTTAATTACTTTAAATATTTAAAAAAATAATTATATTGTCTCCCATTGTAAGACATAAGGCTGCAAATGAACCAGTGCACTCAATGAACAACTTGAACTCGGATCGATTAAGACTTGATCATGTTTGTTCAAATTAGTAAATAAAACAAATTTTTAAAACTCAAATCTTAAATGAACCATGCATGAATATAGTCAAATTTGTTCATTTATGTTCAGGAAAAAATTCGTTTGATTTTTTAACAAGTAACTTGTTAAATACTCAATATTAACTAAAGTTTATTTAATTATAAATTTAATAGTAATATATTATTATATCAATAATGTTTTTAGATTAATTCTTAATTATATTTACTTTATTATTAATTATGAACTATTTGAAAATTAACATGATGGAATTTTGCAAGTGAACATTAAATTTTTTCGTTCTTTCTTATTATGTTTGATGTGATTTTATTTGATTTTTTTTCAATTATTTCTACAATTGATGAATTATTTTACATTAAGAGTTACTTTGTAAACTAGTTCATTTAATTAGTTTGCTCTTGTTTCAATATTTTTTTCTCTCTTAGAATTCATTAGTGTGAGAAATATATCTATTGTTTAATATGTTTATATGATTTATTCAATTATTTATTAATTTAGATTTGTAAAATTATTTATTATATTTTATATGAAAATTTAGATGTTTGTTTGAATTTATAGAAGTTTAATTAGCCTGTTCAAATACTCGCTCAATTAAAAAAAAAAAATCAAGTGCAAATCAAGATAAAACGTTGAAAAATTTATATAAGTCATGCTTGAATAATTTGTGAAAACTCGACACAAGATCAAGCTGAACACAAACAACTTATAATTGTACAAGCCAAGCCCAAAGTATGATATACTCGGCTCAATATCCTAGCGAGAAGCTTACTAATGTCCTTCTTTAACAATGTTAACGTGTATATTGCCACCAAAATAAAATAAAATAATGAACAAGTTTATTTTAGGGGCCATTATAAATCATTTTTATTTTTTTTTCATTTTCTTAATTATTTTATTTTATTTTGTTGTTTAGATTTAAAATAAAATACATTTTGTGTTTTTGTTGTTTTTTAAAATTTTTAAAACACATAAAAATTTTTTTGAGTGATTTTTTAAATATTCAAGTTTATTTAAAAAAGCATGGCAAAATTATGCTAAATAAACAAATTTTTAACAGTTAAAAGAAAATTTAAAATAAAATTTAAAAAAATTGATCCTAAGTGTACAATATCAAATATATTGATTTCTAATCAAAATATTAAAAAATATATATATAAGTTAAAAAAAAAAAATCCAAAGACACCCCTTAAGCTTTGCTTAGCTAGGGCAAGCGTGCTATTAACTTTGAAATGACTAGTTATGCATATACAAATGCAACCAAACAATCATATATTGCACAAAAAAGAGAAAATTATCCAAGATCAATTACTAGAGATATTGGTGTAATGGTGGCAACGATAGTAAGTTGTGGATTTCAAGCTTTAATATATATGAAGATTAATTACGTGGTATGTGCATTCCAATGTGTTCTAGAGTTTAGATAAATCAAAGGCTGCTTCCTCAAAATGCACAAAATTTTTATTATAATTAAGAAAGTCTCATGCAATGGTCACAACAAGTATACATGCACCCTAATTCTACCACCTTCATGCTCATGTATCAATCTCAATCCAAAGGCCCAAATATTATGGAGGCCCTATATGAGTGCAAATAACTTCTGAAGGAGAGTGAACAGTTTTTATATGATAAACTATTCCATGCTTTGGATGGGCTTTATGAAAAAGGAGCAATGGGTTTTAATTTGTTGCATGGGCCAGTGTAACAAGCTTTGATTGGCTGTTGGTAGAGTGCGACAAGAAAATAGAAGTGCTATTATTTTTTTTTCAAGGGCCACGCCTAGCTTTCCATTAATAAAAGATCAAACACAAGACATCACAAAAGCGAAGAGACTGAATACTTCATAATCAAGACATAACAAAGAAAAGAAAAGGAAGAACATTAAGACATAAACGAAAAGGAAAAAAAGCTTAGATTTTCTCCCCAGTAGCACCATAAGTGGCACCATCCAAGGTTATCTAATGGAAGAAAACAGGTGAAGTTCACCAAAATAATCTAGAAGCAGATAATCTTGAAGCACCAAAACCCACCAATTGAGTAGCGAAAATTAGAAATCATTAAATAAGTCCTATAGAGAGACAATCCACAAGGAACCATAATAACATAAAAATTTCGTTATTATAGGAGGGAGCAACATCGTTGAATTTGCATCTTCTACTTTTCTCTTTGATAGAGAGATGAATTTTGAAAATAATATTTTCTTTGTGTTCGAAGGAATTATTTGAATATCTTAGAATTTCTTTTCAACCATATAAAATATGAAATAATATGAGTGGCAAGAAGAAAGAATTTTGTAGAAATTCTGCAACTAATCGTTTCAGCAAATAACCAGTAGCTGCCCTAAAGAGTATCCTTGATCGAAAATTAGCAAAAATGAAAACTATGCTTTAGGATATTGAAGACAAAATTGCGTTAAAAACATATATGAGAATGTGACTCTTGGTAGCTAAGTCATAAAACACATTGGGAAGAAACCAACTTACTCCTAGAGGCAAGAACACACATTGTTTTGAAGCCCCCAACCAAAAGTTTCCACACGAAGGCTGCAAATTTGGGAGAGTGGCCTTTAAACCATATATTTTCATGCCAAGAAGCCAGAGGAAATATGTCATATAAATAAAATAAATGCTCTTGTAGAATAAAAATTTTTGCCCATCCAAGAACAAACAACAAAATAATCCAATATAGATATTTGGAGGATGAGAGCAAAGCATTCAGCCGAGGTGTTTCGAGAAGTAGGGAGATTCCATGTATGATTTATAATCAAGTGAAGCAATAATGCATCCCTTGGACAACTAAACCAACTAAAAACTTGTTCCCCAAACCTTTCATAAAGAGAAGTGCCTTCCAACCAAAGGTTGTAGAAGAAAAAAAATCTATTGTTCAGCATGATAAAAGTGCTTGTCTATGATTTTGTTAATTCTTAGATTGATTGCATGTTAAAGGATAATTAAGCTTTTTTAAAGTTTATAAGTTAAGCAAGTTTTAACTTAAGGCTCGATTAAGAGCTTTTATGGTTTAGATAGTTAACCAGTTGAGCTCACATAGAACCGGATAGAAATACACTTATCCACCAATCCTTTAGAATATGTGTAGTCATCATAGAAGTTGAAAGAGTTAATGAAATATTGTAAGAGTAGGAAGATGAGAAATGTGTGATTTTAGGATGCTTAGCTCTCCCAATATGATATTTTGATAGACGACATATCCCTCATTTCAAATTTCACATTTCACGAGCATATCAACTGCATTTCTCCATTTTTCACACAACTATTAGCTATAGCAAGTGATGTCAGCATCAGTATAATCATTCAAGATTTAAGACATTTTTCTCTTAATTAATCATGTTAACCATTGAACCTTGAGATCTGCTAAAATTTAAATTAAATTTTGGTTCTCTTAGTTTAACCAAATTTTGTAAAGCATAATCCTATCAAAAAAAAAATCAATAATTCAAGTAGCTCAATTAATAATTAAATACATATCTTCAATCAAACTAAATTATTCAAATAAATTCGTTTTCGGTGATGTAAATTGCGGAAACTGATTTGAGAGATCCGAAACAAAACTTTGAACAAAAGCACACAAAGCAAGAAAACATAAAAACACAAGATTTAATGTGGAAAGACTCGAGAATGGGAAAAAACTATGAAGCCACACCAAGCAATCCACTATGACGAAAAAAAAGAGGAGAATAGTACAAATTACACAACGCTCAAGCCTCTTCATACTTTGAATACATAAAGACACTTGCATTCCACTTTTTATGCAAGAGAATGCAAAATTCCTAATGAAAAAGCACACTATTAAAAATCACATGGAACTGTCAAAACTAGCATGAAATTATACTCCTAGTTAGATTGTAGCAGTACGACAGTACCATAATGTAGAGTTGCTGTGTTTTTTGAAAGATTTAAACTATTGATAAAGATCTGAAATAAAATTGAAGCAGTACACAAAACAAGAAAACTACAATAATACATGATTTAATGTGAAAAAACTTGAATGAGAAAATAATCAGATAGACGCGTCACATCAAAAAATTAACTATGAAGAAAATAAGAAGGATACTACAAATTACAACACATTCAAACTTCTCTATACTTCAAAAACTCCGAGACACTTGTCTCCTCACCATTGTCCAAGAAAAAATAGAAACCCACCCTTCCAATCTTAAAAATTAAATCCCCAACCTGTTTTCTACTCTCTTTGCAAAATCACAGCAATGACTTCAAACGCTAATGTTGATGCTATCCACGTGTGAGTTTCCATGAAATGAAAAACAATTAAGCAATGCAATGCAAGTCAATGCCAAAACAAAACAAGTTAAGTATATATGTATAAATGAAGATCAAAGCAGGAACATGATCTTGCAATTGTGTCAGCACTCATAAAAATTATCTTATATATACATAATCAAAATTTCAAATGAAACCAAAAGAGTTCATAATCGGATGAAACTGAAAATTTGTTAGCGAGTCCCTCAAATTTCCTCAATTACGTGACTCACCTCATATACTTATTGACATTGATACTGAACAACAACTCAGTTCATCAAAAGAGTACTTGTGTTACCTCTTATATCTCACTCCACTAAGAATTCGTGAGACATTCCACAAGTTGAACTAGAAATAAAGAGAAAAAAAAAATAAAATTTTTGATTAACTAATCAAAATTTGGGATCTCTGGATCTGCTTCTCGACCTTCCATACTTCAACCATTCTTTGTATGAATTCCTCCGCTCTTCTTCTCAGCTCCTCTTCATCCTCCTTCTCTTCTTCACTATTGTCCTGTTTCTTAACGTACGTATTGATTTCCTTTTCATATCGATCCATAGATAACTTCACTGGCTTTTCAGGATTCTCTGTTTTCTCAGTCTCTTCATCGTCTTCATCACAGGCTTTGCTTCTCGGTTCTAATTCTTCGTAAACTCTCACAGCAGCTGTTGCGCGACCAAAGTTGAGAAGTAGGAGAATAGCAATAATGAAATTGCAGAGACAGAATGCACCGAATGACTCGTTCAACAATGGCGACGAAAGCTCTATTGTATGCTGCAACATTTTTTTCTGTTTTGAGGGGCTTTGAAGTGCTTAATTGCTTTGGTTTCTCTGTCGTGGGGTTTATATAGTCTTCTATAAAATAAAGGCGTGTCGAGGAAGACTTGATCAGATTTGATTAATTACGAGGAAAACCTATTGTAAATAGTATTAAGTATAAGATGATATAACGTAGAGCTTAAGATTTGTTTATATTTGCTGTGAGTAGGTTTTGGCTTTTAGTTCCGCAGGTAGTCCTCAAGTGACACGAAAACCTTATTCATGGCTTCCTCTGCAAGTAAAAGGGTCCTCTTTTTTCGGAAAAAATATTAGGTGTGGGTCTTACTGACGGGCCCACTTGCCATGTGGCTCTCTGCCACTGGACTCTGGATGCATCCAGAATCCGTACCTAATATTTTTTCCTTTTTTTTATCAACTTAAACCACTTTTTTAACGTCTTTTGTTAGTTTTCCATGGAATATCTTATATGTTGATACAATTAAATCATTGAGAAATATAAGATCATTTTAGACATTTGTAATTGTTGAACCCATATTCGCGTGGGAATCACACTCAGATAAGGTAAAAAAAAATAGAGAGGGTTGGTGAAAAAGAATGAGAAAATGATAGTCTTAAGAGTTTTGGAAGTGTGAGAAATATATTCTTAGACTTTTCTTTTTCAAAAAGGTATCCAATAACATGTCACTATCTTTATATTTATAATAGGTAAGAATTACATTGTGAAATATCGATAACGCTTTTGAAATTCTCTATCATCGGTGGCCATCGTAACTGTTATCATGAAAGACTCGTTATTTGTTGAAACTTCGTCTCACTTATTCCTAGATTAGCGAATCATTCGGCCAGTCTTTTCGGCTCGGTCGGTTGGATCGCTTTCTTTGTGTCGATTGGTAGCTTTTGGTGCTCGTCGGGATTGACTCTTTGATTGACACCCGCTTGATTTGGTTTACTATACTTTGATCATACATATTGTTGTTTTTTAATTCTCTCATATATTATGAGACAATAAACTGTGATAAGATCTAGAGAATTAAATATAGGAGAAATTTGAATTTTAATAACTTTCAATTATTGATACTTTGATTTTTGTTAATGATTTTGAACAAATAGGCTGCTTACCTTGTTCCTATGATTTCATTCAAATTAATAATAGTCCATACAATTTAATTTAGGTATCCTAATAATACATAATAATTTGTAATAATACATATTCCAAATCTAACCCTTCAGCTATAAGGAAAGAATATATAAAATTAATATACAAAATTCAATAACAATTTAAATAATGAAATAATATTAACACAAATACTATTGATTAAGAAGATAATGCAGCGAGGTGCATAAGATTTTTTATTGCATATAAGAGGGTTGGACTATTCTTAAGCATGCCGTCTAGCAAGGAGTGAATGGGAACTGGCTCTTTAGGTAAGGAAATGAGAATGTGACGAAAATGATATGCTTGTTAAGAAAAAATAGAACTATTGTTTTTTTGAGTTGATTTCAACTTCTAATATGATTTGAGAAAATATCAAATTTATTTCATGTTTTGATTCTCTATTAAACATATTTTGACTTTGTCTTAAATTTTGATGAGAAGCTAACAAAGTAGGCAATGTTTCATATAACTTGTTTAGTAAGTGTAGAATCATCTACATGTTTGATCTTTAAGAGTGGTTAGGGAAACTTCAGTGATGATTGCATCCAAAGCTTGTTTAACATACAACGATTTTGCAATGATTGATAAACTCTTGAGATTTGAAGGATCCATCACAATGATCTACAATGGGCATCTTGTATCTCACTGTAATTGGATTTTTAATAATTTCAATTGGTCGAGGTAAAGATTCTTAGAAATTGGGTCAAGAATTAAGTTGAATCCTATCTATCATAAAAATTCTTCTCGAATAAGGTGTTCCGATTCACCTCTTATGGTATCTTGAAGCGTGCTATGAGGCATGGTCAAACCAAGTCTGTCAACTTTTTGGGGAGTTGAAAGTTAACCGAGCAACACAAAAATAATGAGTTGAAGTAATAGTGTAGGAAAGATCTTAATTTGTTTTAATGACAGAGAAATTTATATTTGAAGATAAAAGGACTTTACATGAACATCCATTGTGTCATTTATTTTTTGCTTGTCACTAAATCCTTATTATGTTATCATTAATAGTAGCCTCTATAAATCAACATATATATATTCTAAGATGTGATTTTATCCTTTATGCATATGCAATTCTCAAATAATAGGTCTGAGGTCATACTTCTAATTAGTTATGATGCCCATGATTAAAATTTTGGATCCCAAAGTAATTAGTGTTAGAGAATAAAAAATTTATTATTATGGATAGGTGCACATTGGAATATATATATATATATATTGTTGTATCTATTAAGAAATTTATAGATACAACAATATATATGGATGCAAGTGACATTAAAAGTTTCTATATAAAAAATTAAAAAAAAAATCATACAAATTAGCTTGGATAAGATAATTCTCTCAATTGGTTAATATTATAAAGGTTTTTAATATGGCCTTTCATTGAAAAAGATGAACATATAAAGTTGATAACACATTGAATACCTGTAATATTAGTTTAAATTTAATTAAATTATATTTATGAATGAACAATAATGCACAAATCAATAGCGACTTTAAAGAAATATAATTAGCTTCTAATTAATTAATATGTCATTGATAAAAGATTAATATAACTGAAAATAGTAATATATTAAATGAAATTAAACCAACTGATTTAAATCCTAAAAGAAACTATCAAATGGTGTCCAAATCTTGTTACAAACAGTTTCTGGGATGTAATCATCCCAGGTTTGTCTTAATCAATATATGTAGTATTTACTAAAATCCTACTAAGAGTTGAATCCCAGATGTTATCAAATAGCCTCTCAATGATCATAATCATTTCACTTCCTGCAAAACTCGATTCATTTATCACTACAGGAAGTTGATTATCCTTCTCCATTAAGAGAATCTATGAATGTTTCTGTAACTAGAGCTAAAAAAACAAAAAACAAAACTTAGGATGAATTAGCCTCAATCTGGTTTCTCTGGATTTGCATCTGTACCTTCCATGATTTAACCATTCTTTGTATAAACTCCTCTGCCCTTCTCCTCAACTCTTCATCCTCCTCCTCCCCGTCTTCTTCTCCATCTCCGCCTATCTTAATATCTATAATATTAATCTCCATTTCATCTCGAGCCATTGTTGCCTTATCAAGCTCTTCGTCTTCATCATTGCAGCCTATCTCTTTCGTCTCATTGCAGACTCTCAGAGTTGTCTTTCGGTGTCCAAAGCTGAGCAGTAGAAGAAGCCCAACTATAAAATTTGTTGAGAAATTTAGGGCGAAGAAAACACAGATCGACGCAATCCAGAAGAACACACAGAGATTTAACGAGGTTCTGCAAAGATGCCTACGTCCTCGGGAGCAGAGCAGCGACTTTTTTTCACTAATCAGAAAGAGTACGAATACGAGATTCGATATTCGACATAAGTCTCAGGGTTACAACGAGGCCTATTTATAATCATAGAGTACAATATGTAATTACCAAATTACCCCTCTACTAAACCTCGGGGCCTTGCCCCCGCACCCCCAACCCACATAATAAACTCCCCAGATTCGCTCGCTCCACTCCAATATTAATTCCATATTAGGTATATGAGCCATACCTAACAAATCTCCACCTTGGCGAATATCCAGCGCCTTAGGAGATAAATACCTGGGAGTTTCTCATGCACCAATGTGGGTTGGGCCACCATGCTTATCTAGCAAGCGTGAATGTTCAACAAGTCCAAGCAATGCAAGAACTTGTTGATAATAAGCTAGCAGTCAACATATCGTTGCATTCTCATCGGTATGAACCTTGCATAACGAGTATCTCACCGAAGTAATCAATTCTCCGATCTTATGATACCGACATCGATGTGCTTGGTCCTCGCATGGTACACACGGTTCTTAGCCAAGTAAATAGCACTGCGACTATCACAATGCAAGCTGAACTCCACCTTGCTCAACGCCTGAGTTCCTTCACTAGCTCTAGTAAGCCATAAAGCTTCTTTAGCGGCTTTAGCCAACTGCCATGTACTGCGCTTCGATTGTAGATAATGCCACAATAGGTCGAGCTGTTGATTTCCGGCATATAGGCCCTCCACAAGAGTAAATACATACCCGGTTGTAGACCTTCTGCCATCCAAATCACTCGCATAGTACGAATCAACGTACCCCATAGCCGAAGGATCATTCTGACATTGCTTAAAGATAATTCCATGTCCTACAGTGCCCTTCAGATACCTGAAAATCCACTTGACTGCTTCCCAATGTCGCCTTCCTGGTTTAGACATGTATTTGCAGACTTGACTAACAGCATGAGCTAAATTAGGACGAGTACATACCATTGCATACATCAAGCAGCCAACTGCACTGGCATAAGGAACCTTTGTCATATCTTTGATTTCCTCATCTGTCTTCGAACGCATTATTCGAAGAAAGCTTGAAATGATTTGCCGATGGAGTGCTTACGGAGCTTAGCATTACTCATCTCGAGCACATCTAGCACTTTCTCGACATAGTCTCGTTGAGATAGACACAATCGTCTTAAGCCTTTATCCGTCGAATCTCCATTCCGAGAATCTTCTTTGTAGGACCCAAATCTTTCATGTCGAATTTACGATTAACAAAGCTTTCAAACCACGGACATCATTCATATTCTTTGCAAGCAATCGAATATCATCAACATACGATAGCGAGAAAAATAAATGTACCATCATCGAGGCTCTTAACATAAACACAACAATCATACTCACATCGCACTGTAGCCAATCCGAATCATGTAGGAGTCGAACCGCTTGTACCATTGTCTCGGAGACTACTTCAACCCATACAGCGATTTCTTTAACCTGCAAACCAGATGCTCCTGTCCAGGTTGAGTGAACCCTTATGGCTTCTTCATGTAAATATGCTCCTCCAAATCACCATGTAAGAAAGCAATTTTAACATCCATCTGCTCCAGATGCAGATCCCAAATAGCTACCAATCGTAAGCATCGCCACGATTGAAGTATGTCGACTACGGGGAGAAGATTTCATCATAATCTATCCCCTTCTGCTGAGAAAATCCCTTTGCTACCAATCGAGCCTTGAACTTTTCCCCTTCTTTTCAGATCTTCTTGGCTTCCTTCTATAGACCCACTTGCACCCAATAACCTTCTTTCCCTCAGGAAGCTGAACTAGCTCCCAAGTGTGATTCTTCTGCAAAGACTCCATTCCCTCAACCATTGCACCCATCCACTTCTCTTTCTCCTGGCTGGTAATAGCTCCTTGAAAAGTGACTGGATCGTCACTGCTGGTGAGAAGTGCAAAAGAGACCAAGTCTTCGTAGCCCAATCTGTTAGGAGGCCTTATACGCGGTGCGTCTCTGTCCATCTGCGGCTAGATTGTAATTCGCGGATCATACGGAATGGAATCACCGGGTATCGGATCCGAACATTCAACTCTCTCGAGTGCAACTGCGAACGCTGCTCTAGATCCATCTGCACCGTCTCCGAACCGGAGCCATTCCCCAGCACCTGTCTTGATTCTGTTGCAACAATGATTGCTCGTCGAAGACCGCATCTCTGCTCGATCACCGCCTTCTTTGCAATAGGATCCCAAAAATTGAATCCTTTCACACCTTTCTTATAGCCCAGAAAGATGCACTTCTTGGATTTTGGATCAAGTTTTGATCTTTCATCTTCCGGTACATGCACATAGGCAGGACAACCAAAAATTCGTAAGTGATCAAACTTAACTGGATTACCTGTCCATACCTCTTCTGCAACCTTGCCACCTAATGAAGCCCGAGGTGATTTATTGATGAGATAGCATGCCATATTCACGGCCTCTGCCCAGAAGTTTTTAGGAAGCCATGCATTCAGTCTCAAGCATCTTGCCCTTTCAGCTAAGGACTTGTTCATCCTTTCTGCAACACCATTCTGCTGTGGTGTCTTTCGCACTGAAAAATGCCTCTGAATCCCATGCTCCTCACAAAACTTCTGAAACTGTGAATCTGTGTACTCTGTGCCATTATCAGATCTCAGATACTTGATCTTTCTACCAGTTTGGTTCTCCACCTCAGCTTTCCACAGCTTGAATTTAGAGAAAACATCGATTTCTGCTCAGAAATACACCCAAACTTTCCTAGAAAAATCATCGATAAAGGTAACATAATACCGAGATCCTCCCACTGATGCTTCCACGGTAGGGCCCCATACATCGGAATGCACATAATCAAGAATCCCTTTAGTTTTATGCTCTCCGGTCATAAAGCCGACTCTGTCTCGTTTTCCGAAAATGCGGAACTTACGGAAATCCGACTTGCGGCTTTTCACACCATGCAACAAATTCCTTTTATGCAATTCGTCATCCCACATTCATCGAGATGACCCGGACGCATATGTCATAGCTTTGTACTTATCATCATCCGACTCGACGAATGAATTCCACCTACTAGTTGTATTCCCTAACGGTTTGTAGATATTACTGCAATTAACTTTCCTTTCATCACGGTCGAGTGCACCCTTCACAATCCTGATGGTTTCCTTATCCTCATCTGCCTTAGGAATAAAACTATTTCGATGTAGAGTGCCCAAGGAAATCAGATTCTTTTTCAAATCTGGAATGTTCCTGACATCACATAATGTTCTAACTGTGCCATCATACATCTTAATTCTGACTTCTCCAATACCAGTAATATTGCAGCATCTATCATCACCAAGATAAACTGAGCCAGAATTAGTTGACCTGTATGATGTAAACCACTCCCTGTTAGGTGTTATGTGATAAGAGCATCCTGAATTAAGAATCCATGCATCCATGAACTGAGTTGCTGAAACTGAAAGCATATCACCATCACTGACATCTGAATTTTCATCCTGCACCACATTCACAGACTTCGATGACACATCACCTTTCTCATCGATCTGTTTCTTCAGCTTTGGACAATCCGCTTTATATGACCTGGCTCCTTGCACATGTAGCAACGAATCGTCTTCTTGCCTTTGGACTTTGATCTGGAATTTCGCCTTCCAGATCCCTCCTTCTCTTTCTTCCTTCCACGATCCTGTTTACCCTTAACATATAAACTGTCGCCATGAGAATTTTCCCCTGCATTCTGCTTCCGCTGGTTGTGAGCCAACAACGCTGCAATAATCTCATCAACTTTAATAGTTTCTTTCCCATATGTCAGAGTAGTCACCAGGTGTTCATAGGAAGAAGGCAACGAACACAATAGAATCATCGCTCGATCTTCATCCTCAATAGTCACATCAAGTCTTGATAAATCCGTGATTATTTGATTGAAGACATTAACATGCTGCGCCAGATCAGAACCTTCTTGCATCTTCAGCCCATACAACTTCTGCTTCAGATACAATTTATTCGTCAGGGATTTTGCCATAAATTGAGCTTCCAATTTCTTCCAAACCTCCCCTGGAGATTTCAGATTCATCACGTGGTACATAACTTCATCTACCAGACATAGTCGTATAGTTGCCGCCGCTCGTTGTTGCAATTCTTCCCAATCTTCATCCTCCATGGCATCTGGTTTCGTTGCCCATGAGCGCCTCGGGATCCCTTGTTGTGTCAACAAATTCTTCACCCGTGTTTGCCACAATCCGAAGTTACCAGTTCCATCGAACTTCACCACCTCGAATTTCGCACCAGAAATCGTCATCTGAAAATTAATCCTACAATAAAATTTTCCTGCAAGAATGAAAATTGCAACGAACTTTTCTGCAAAAAATTCCTCTGCAATTACTGAAGCCAAAAATTTCTTAGAATCTTTTTCAAAAAATTTCTTCTTCAGTGTCCAGCAGAAAAGAAAATAAAATTTTCTTTCTTCACACCCAAGAATTAATTAGCAGAAATTAATTCCCTTTTCCTCCACGTCCACAGAAATTAGATTCTTAATCATAAACTAATTAACTGATTAAGCAAAAAAAAATTTGCTGAGAATCTTTTCAAAACCGTTATTAAATTTCCCTTAATCAAGAGAAATTAATTAACCTTCCCAGAACAAAACCGCGTCCAGCAGTTGCCTTTATTGTCTCCAGATTCCTTAATTAAGATTAATTCCTTAATTAAGCACTTTTTCCTTAATTAAGCTTCCTTGATTAAACTTTTCCCAAAAGGCAAGAAGAAAATTTCCTATCAGGGATCCGTTTCCTCCTCCGCGTGAAGCTCTCCCGCTGCGTCGAACTCTTTGTGTCCGGTCGCAGATCGTCGGAAGCTCCGCCAAACCTGATCTCGCCCGGGCCGAAAACCTACGCCCAGGCCGAAACCTTCTCCGAACGCCTCGAACAGTCGCGAGCTTTGCCCGATGTCTGTCGCGGAAGAAGCCCGCCGCGATTCACGAACTATCTGTTCGTCCGAAGCCTGCCTGCGCTGCTGCGGATCTGCTGGAGCGAACTACTCTTCTTCGTGCCGCTGAATAGGTGCGAAACTCTAGCCGCCGCCAAATCTTCTTCGTGGTTCTTCCTGCGCTGCTGAACTTCTTCTATGCCCTCGAACTAGACTCTAATACCACTTGTTGAGAAATTTAGGGCGAAGAAAACACAGATCGACGCAATCCAGAAGAACACACGGAGATTTAACGAGGTTCGGCAAAGATGCCTACGTCCTCGAGAGCAGAGCGGCGACTTTCTTTTCACTAATCAGAAAAGAGTACAGAATACAAGATTCAACATTCAACATAAATCCTAGGATTACAACAGGACCTATTTATAATCATAGAGTACAATATGTAATTACCAAATTACCCCTCTACTAAACGCAGGCGCTTGCTCGCACTTCCAACCCACATAATAAGCTCCAGGATTCGCTCGCTCCGCTCCAATATTAATTCTATATTAGGCATATGAGCCATACCTAACTAAATTGCAGATGCAAAAAGCACCAAATGGTGAGAAAAACTCCATTCTGCAACATTTTTCTCTATTGAGGGGCTTTGAAGAATTTAATTGACGCTTTGGGCGTTTATATATATATTTATACAGTACTTAAATGCGTGTGGGAGAAGATTATCTGACGTAGAACTTAAGATTTGTTTATTTATTTTAAAATTAGTTTCTGGCTTTTATTTCTGCAAGTAGTCCAGGAGTGGTGTGAGCATTTTTATGAGACTTATTGAGCAAGGAACAGTGACCATGCAGACATACTAAGCCGACAAAAAATAATTTTAAATTTACTTAATTTTGAGTATAAATTTGAAATCATACCAAATTGATTTCTTATTTGTGGTGATTCATTTGAAAATAACTAAAATTGGCTTTAAATCTTAAAATAAAATTTGTAGAGATGTTAATATCGAACATATATTACGTTATATTTAAAAAATCATACTGAAAGATGAACTGATAGAAGAGAAGGTTCAACATTCAATGGCTGAATAAAAAGTTGAAACGATTAAGTCATAAATATAAAAAAATATTAAATAATAAAACCTGAAAGATAAAATTAATAATGATATAGTATGTGACTATAAAAAATATAGCATAAAATATAAATCATTTGTGAATTTAAATAACACATGTAAGTAACTGATCATTTCTTTTGTAATTATTAACTATGTTGATTTTTTGAATTTTTTCATTTTATTATTTTAAGCTATTGTTTCTCTGAAAGAGAAATATAAACAAAAAAAAATGTTGGCTTCAATCAAAATAATTTTTAAGTGAACAAAATAATAATAATAATAATAATAAAGGTCTCCCAATCAATATGAATAAAAGTGTATAAACTAAAACAATAATAAATCAATATGTGTGATATATTATTACTGTACGAAAACAAGGAAACAAGTATTAATAAAATACTAAAAAAATAAAATGGAAATCTAACTCCGAAATTTTATCTCAAAAAATAAAATGAAAAAAATAAAAATAAATTTGATATAAAAAATATTTATGGTGTTTCTTTGAATGTTGCATCTCCAATAATTTCATCCTCAAAAGCCGCTGCCTTAAAAGTTTGTCTCCCTAAAAGCATCTAAATCCATAAATTCAATTATATTATCAACAAGGTCACCTACATCCATAAATCAAATCTATAGAATAATATTTTTCATCAAAATAAACAAATTAAATATAATTAAAAACTTAGTGTTTGTTTTTCTATTAGTTTTTTTATTCAGCTCTTGAGCGATGAAAAATGTATCATTTTAATAAATTTTACTTTTCAGATCATCATAATTAAGTTCATAAGTACATTCATCTTCAACAATCCAAAATGTTATGAAAATTCGGAGCGGAGTGAAACAAGAATCGACACAAATCAAAAGAAGAACATAGAGATTTAACGATGTTCGGTAAAGAATTGTCTAAGTCCTCGGGAGCGAGTCGGCGAATTGCACTATTTCAGAGGAGTTCAAATTACATCACATAGGGTTACACATATACATAGATATAAAACTCATACAAATATAATTACCAACACGCCCTCGCTCCCCCACCTCACTAACTTCCAAGAGACACTTCTCTTCACCAGGGACACACATCTTCATCAAGAAACTCCAACTCCCTAAATATGAGTCATACCTAACACAAAAATGTACAACCTCACTCTTTATGTAACTCAATGGATCATAATTTATCTTTTTGGAGATTAACCTGTACTAAAATATCATAAATTATACTCATAGTTAAAAGCAATATAACACAAATAAAAGAAAATAAAAATATTAGCAAGCATACAAAAATATCATCATCGAAGATTGAAAAATAAGCTTTCATGACATGAAGAAGATTAAAGGAAAGCTATGTATATTTATACAATCCGAAGCATATAAAGATCAAAGCAATAACATGTTATTCTCATTGAGATAATTATTCAAAAAGTTTTGAGGGTTGTTTGGTAACATTTTTAATAGGATTTAGCTTTGGATTTAACTTATACCCTGTCAAATACAACAAAAATTAAATTAAATCTAATGCTCCATTAATAAAAATTTTCTATCGTTTCGTTTAAGTCTCCCATCTTTTCTTTTTTACAACATAAATCCGGATTTAATGAATCCGGTTGAGAAGTAGATTACACATTTTATTCTGTAGCCGCTAGCAAGGTTCGTCTCCATCGACACAACAATCGGACTTACAGAATTTGATAAATTCTATTTAAGGAAAATCCAAGTTACAGACAAACACGGCCTTGAAGTAAAGATATGTCAAAACGTGAAAACTTACAAACAAAGTTGGGAAGGCTCTTACAGTTCCTTAGTTACAAAACTTACCTCTTGCATCTATTAACATTGATACCAAACAGCAAAATTCATCAAAGAGTACAATTGCAGTACTCTTTTAACTCTTATTTGTACAACGATTTGAATATCTCAATCCACTAAGAATTTTTGAGACATTCTGTAAGTTATGAAAAGATAAAAAAAGGAAAAACTCATGATGAATTAGTCACAAATTGGGATCTCTGAACTTGCTTCTCATCCTTCCAAGCTTTGACCATTCTCTGTATGAACTCCTCTGCCCTTCTCCTCAATTGCTCGTCATCCTCCTCTTCGTCTTCCTCTACTCTGTCTTCTTTCTTATTGACGCTGATAACGACCTCAATCTGATCTCCATCCATAGTTTCCTTCTCATGCTTCTCAGTCTCTTGAACATCATGGACATTGCAGGCCGCCTCTTTCAGTTCATCGTCGACTCTCGCAGCTGCTGTTCCACGGCCAAAATTGAGCAGCAGAAGAAGAGCAACAATGAAATTGCAGAGACAGAAAGCACCAAAGGACTCGGTCACAAATGGGGAGGAGAGCTCCATGGTATGATGAAACATTTTTTTCACTATTGATGGCTTCTGTTGAACTTAACAGCATCAGCCTCTTTCTTTGGGGCTTATATAGTCTTCCGTAGCTTAAAAGTGTATGGAGGAAGACTTTATCTCATTTAATTAATTAAGAAAAAATATATCACAAATATTATTATACAGGACTACGAGTGATGAGAGCTGACTTGGTCAGAACTTCTAAGGCAAGGAAATGGGGCTACTAAAATTCCTGTGTTTGCCAGAAAGAAATGAAATTTTAATTTTATTTCGAGTTGATTTTAACTTTACTTTAAATTTTATAAATCTCCAGCGATTTCGAATTTTTTATTTTGAGATCAGTTCGAGTCAAAAATACAAATTTATTTAAGAACACGAAAAATGTACATGTGAGCATGATAGACATAATTATTGACGCATCTCCAAAAAATATTTTTATCAAATTTGAATCTTGAGATTGGAAGCATCAATATCAAATTAAGGTTCACTTACATTCAAATTTCAACAAACTTGCGATAAAATTAAGAGCGTTAAAAAAAGAAACCCAATGACGTCAAAGGTGACCCAATTCAAACGCAAACGAGCCTAAATTGAGTATTTGGAGTATAGTTAGAAAATTTGAGACATGAATTGAAGAATTAAATGGTCTTCAAATCTAGCACTCATAGTCAAATTGAGCATTTAAATAAAATGGATCCATTGTTTAATTTCAATATAATTAAGATACCCAAATATTCAAAAAATATCATGTGATCAAGAAGATCACTCTGAGTCATGTGACAGAGTGGTTTAAATTTAAGCAACATTTGCGAAGTATGGCATATTTAAAATCTATAAATAAACTCACATTATTTTCATTTTGAGAGAAATCTAAACTTCAATAAGAAGACCCAAAGGAACTTTATGGCCCATAGAATTCTTAAGTTTCACTTGTCTACCACTGTCTATAGGAGTGTCAATCGGGTTCACTCTTCGTGTTTGGGTGCAGTGGAAAATTGAGCGAACACAAAACTAGTCAAATCGATTTGGATTTTTAGGGGAAGACTTAACGGAACAAGTCGATTCTATTACGCCGCATAGGGCTGATAATTAATCATTCGGTTCAATTAATGAGACCGAACATATCGATTCACTTTCTATACCTCACACAACTGGTGGGATGTAATCATATATATTTCTAGAGCTTCAATCAATTAGAAATTAAGAGCACGTTTGGGGCAACTTATTCGGGTGCAGCGGCGTTTGGCGTTTTCCAAACGCCGCCGCTGTGTTTGAAAAAGGTGTTCGAGCAGCTTATTTTTACAGCTCCTATACGCGCTTCTCCATTTTATTAACAGGAGGCGAAGCGGAGCTCTGCCTGCGTTCGGCTTCCGCTTCTAGCGTTAGATAAGGAATTGTCTCCCTCGCCCTCCCTGATTCTTTCTGACTCTAACATCGTGGAAAGACAGATTTGCTAAAATGCGAGCTCCTCCTTCGACTCCCCTCCAGCTGAGACGCTTACGCCTCCATCCCGCCACCTTTGCTGCCCATATCCCATCCGAGTAAGAGACGAAGCCCAAGCCGCTGCTCTCTAGCTCATGCGACCGAGAACTTCTCCTTTCTCCTCCTCCTTTCGCAACCTCACCTTCCTCCTTGCCGATGGCCTCCTGTTTTCGCCATTCTTTTCTCTTTTTTTATATTTTAAAAGGAGTCGCCAGCTTGTCGATCGTCGTATACTTCCCATATTCGAATAAATCTCCCTCCCGAATCAAATAAGTGATTCGAAGAGGAGAGGAACCGATTAAGAAGGGACATACGACAAAGTGACAAACAAGAGAAAAGAAAAACATGGAGAGTCTATGTGCGATAAACCTCGCAAGGATAAATCAAGCATGTCTGCCCAAACAAGATCGAGCAGAGGCACCTTAAACCAATATCCGCGAAAGAAGTATCTACGTAGACTACCCATAACCAGAGAGTCAAGTGGATGTACATGTTATGGGATCAAGAGCACTCCCAGAGGAACGTATTCCTGCGGTTAATTACATCTTGGGGATACCCAAGAATATTCTCGATAAAAGGAGTTTCGCTTTATATTATCATAGACCTGGGGTATAGGCAATCAAATGGAGATTATTCCGTGTGGGAAAGTCTCGACGCTTCAAAGCTCTCGCTAAGCCATCAGACAGAGAGTGAGTCTCTCACATCCCAAATGGGGTAGCGGCTCATCAGCATACGAAACCCACAAAATAATCTAAATCATCTTGACGGGGGTATCCCAACACTTCAAAGTACGTCCGGGCCATAAGTGCAGAGGACAAATCGTCGTATCCCAAACGGGCGGCAGCTCATTGGCATCGGGCCGTCAAAATGATATCAACGAAGTCGAGGAGCGAAAGGGCTCAACGGGGGTAGTCGAAGGAATGAAGGAGTAATCCTAAAGGGGTAGAGGTAGCCAAGTCATGGTATCACGAGCCCGTCATCCAAAGCGATGGGACCCTAAGTCTACCCGAACGTGAAGGTAGTCGACCCGACACATCATGAGATCCCGGTCGGCAATCCAAGAATTGCATTATCCACGGGGACCTCGGTAGCCTCAAGGTCGAAGGAAGGAAACTCTATCCTGTGACTATAGTGCTGAGCTCCGAGAGGTGGGTCTCACACTGCCAAAGTGGCAAGGATGCCTCAGGAAAGAAGAGAAAGGGAGGTTCAGCTACAAAGCTGCAACCGCTCCAAACAAAAGGACTTACACCCCGTCTGGGTCGGGGAGCCTGTGCACTAGACAACCACCTATAAAGGTATGCTGGGCCAGTCAGATTGGAGAAGCACGGGGACTCCTCCTCGGGAGATGCAAATATGAATGCAGTTATCTAGAGCGGTCCTTAAGTAATGTGGAGGCCCTATTAGTATGACTTGGGTGATAGCCATGCAATGCAACCCATTTAAAATCTGGCCCGAAGGCCATGCAAGAAAGTAAAAGTGCATATTTTAAAATCTTAAATATTTTAATCCTAAAATTCATTTATCTTAAATATTTTATTAGGACTTTTTAAACATATAAAGTTTACAATTTTAGGGTCCTTAAAGAGCCTAAATGATATCGTGAAATCCCGGATCACGAGAAGAAACAAGGAAAACACATGCGGGCATGCAAATATGCAATAAAAGCAAGAAAGAAAGCACTCCATAATAAAATAAAAGAGGCCAAAATGCCGCTGGACCAGCAACATAATCCGAGAAAAAGAAAAATGCGGTCGGACTCCGCATATACATGCCCGGTCCTAATTTTATACATCAATATAAAAATGCGAGATTAAGATACGGGGCACGAGCATCGGCTCCTAGTCCCCTCCACGTGGTTCCTACGCCAAACGCCTTGGAACCCGTGCCCGTATCTTATTTCTGCTACAGGACTCTCATAGACTCTAAAAGTACAAAGAAAAAGAAAAAAGACTCAATCCTGCATGAAAACAAGTGTTAGCGGGAAAGCTCACATGCAAATGGCGTATAATGAGCCATGCTTTATAAATGGGGGAGCTAAATGGCACCTGCAAGCAAAAGGATTAGAAATCATCACTTGCTCCCCCCATAGTGGTACCTGTGTGTGTGTATAAATAAGCATGGCTCCCTGCAAAAAAACGCCCTAACACACTACCACACATATGCAGCATGCAATCACATCACATGCAAAGTGCAGAAGAAAGATACCTGGCTAGAGGCAACCAATCCATCAAAGAACAATAGCCAGGCATCAAAAAGACTACCTAGCAACCTAAGTCCTAGCACAGCACACCATCTAACGAAAGTGCACAAACCTAGTGCCTAAGTGCAGGGTAAGTCTGGGTTTAGTATGACTTTGATGGGGTCGCCATACCGGCCCCATCCTAAAGATCCGAAAGATCTAAAGGGCGTTACGAAGAGGGGTGACACAAGTTAGATCCAATGGATCCTTAGCACGATCATACTTGTGTCGATCCCGATGACTTAACTCGCATTGCTCATTGGGCTCGACCCGACGAGCAATGCTCGTTAAGGCATCGCGACCGACACATGGTCACTCTCCTAACGAGTAGGACAAGTCATCGAAGAATGGGTAAACAAATAGTCATGCAAGAAGCCCGCATTGTGATTGCTCAACTGAAGTACGGAACAATCACAACGGGCGCCCAAAAGGGCAGGCACACACATCATGCAAAATGCAAGGATGCTACATGCGAAGAGGATGCACCAAAGTGGTGAAGGTGGAGTATACCGTGAAGGCGGTGACTCGAAAGAGGCGGCATGTCGTAGTGGCGGCGCCCGAAAGGATGGGTATGCGGGGAGGCGGTGACCCGAAGGTGGGCATGCCGTAGTGGCGACGGCCCGGAGGTGGTCATGCCGTAGTGGCGGCGGCCCGGAGGTGGGCATGCCATAGCGGCAGCGGCCCGAGCAAATGAGTATGCCGAGGAGGCAGTGACTCGGAGATGGAATAATTCTCACTAGGGAGAATCATAAAAGTGCGGTGCAAATGCAATTGCAAATGCAGAATATGGTGCAACATGCAACCAGACCAACATGCACATGCCAGAAAACATGCAATAAAATGCAAAAGCATACAAACACGAGTGATCGGTCGACCGGACCGCGGTGGCTGGTCAGACCAAAGAAATGGGTGGATTAGTTCGGGGTAACCAATCCGACCCTAAAGGATTGGTGATCGACTTAGGACGATCTATCGAACCCAACTGAGGATCGGGGATCGGCCCGGGACCGCCGATCAGCCCGAAGTGCTCAAGCGAACATGCATACTAATGCAACAAATGACCACATGCAAAAATGCAACAAGATGATCCATGCACATGCGATGAAACCCAAACGGTCGACGACACGTCGAACTCGTCCTAACGACCTCACATAGGTACCTAGGGTTGACGCACTTGGATATGCGACATCGCCGCCTCCAGTTTTAGCGTGGCTATGTAGAGGGTTTCCGCTCCGATTTCTCGTAGGGAAACTCTCCACCGTTCGTAGGGCGGACTAGCTACAAAGCTTTTTCCGCTCTACGAACACCCCGATCTTATAGGACGGACTAGCTACAAAGCTTTTCCCGTCCTCTAAGATCGAACTCAACTAATCCCCGAGGGAGTTTAGGAGCGCCAAAACCGGTGGAATTGGGATTCCAACCCAGGCGGGATTAAGATCTAAAGCTCGAACGGGGAAAATCGCTAGGCTACGAATAGGAATTGGCCAACGCACAAGATTCCCGACCTATAGCTCACTCTGCAGGTAAATCAACGATCCATCACATAGGCACGTCGACACGCCAACTCACGCTGGCGCACGCATCCCGTGTGGGCGATCGAACCCACACGCCTAGACCGGACTAACCTAGGGTCGGCTAAGGGACAGAGAAATCTCACCACCGTGACGGTTGAAGACGTGTTCTCTTTATGCTGAAGAAGAGCCCTCGCAATAAATCATGCAACGAGAAAAATACGACGCAATGAGGTATGCGATGTACCAAAAAATAATAATAAATAATTTTGGCATATAAAAAATATGACCAAAATATACCTTCGCGTTGCATCACGGCGAGTTCGCCGCCACCCGACGATGATGAGGAGACAATGAAGTCTCCAAAAGGAAGTCGGCGAGGAGGAAGTGGTCACTGGTAAGGTGGATTGCCGTCGAGGGAGCCAAAAAGTATGTCATGTGTCACATTTTTTGGCCTGAGTGGGGGCTGGTCCGCACATCGCCGGCAGGAGGGCAGCTAGCCGGCGGGAAGCATGTCGAGGAGGCGTCGACAGCGAAGGGGACGCACCGGCGTAGGTCGGACGTGACCCGGAAGAAGGGCTTTGCTCTATATCTCGCACATGAAAGGGAGGCTACACGTGAGGAACGTCGCCGGCGAGAGCTAGGTCGCCGACGAGAGCTTCGCCGGTAGGAGGCCGACGAAACAGAAGCTTGGCGCGTGAGGCGTGGCGTGCACGAAACCGTGCGGATCCGGAGCTCCGCCCGCGAGAGGGGTCGGCGAGCAACAGGCTCGCCGGCGTGAGGAGAGGGACGGCCGGCGTTGGGGAAGATGCGGCATTCGCCGGCGAGGCTCGTCGGTCGGAGAGGAGGCGGGGTGGAGAGCTAGGGTTCGCAAAAAAAAAAAAAAAGAAGAGGCGGCTGTGTCGCGATTTTGGGAGAGGGAGCGTAGTTTTTTTTTTATATAAGATAATATATAATATTATATATATTATATAATAATAATAATAATATTATTATTATTATAATTATCCTCACGTCCTCGCAGCGAAGTGAATGTCCTCTTGGCTAAAATCGACGTTCGGACGCGATAGTGCGAGTTCGTTTCGCCATCCGGTGTCGTTCGGGCCCGTTCGAGCCATTTTTTGAGCGATTTGGCAAAAGGATAATTTGCGTATTTTAAGCTCGTTTACGATGTCAGTATAGAAATGAACATCCTCCGTAGGTCAAATCGACGTCCCAGTACACAATCGTATGATCCGTTTCGTCATCCGGCTCGTTCGAGTAACTCTCTCGACGATCGAGCTAAAAACGATAATTTGCACAATTTTTTCCCCGCCTTCAAAGCCGTAGCAAAATAGATGTCCTTCCTAGGTAATATCGACGTCCCGGACACACTCGCGTGGTCCGTTTCGTCGTTCAAGGTCATCTGAACAAGCTCGTCTGTCGATGGGCCAATTTGAGCCAATTTCCCGCTCAACGCGTAAAGTAACACTTGTTGGCCCTGGTATACTCGAATGGACATCCCATGCATGTAATATATAAAAAAAACGATGCCAACACCTCCTTGCCCCTGCGAGGTCCTTCACCTCTTCGTCTTGCGGGAGAGCCGGCTAGGGAGGCAAAGAAAGGTTTCGGCTTTTGCTTGTTTCCTCAGTTTTGTCGTTTGTTTGCTTGATTTTCCTGCTCGATCTTCCTGCTTCCTTGCTGGTGCACTCGATTTTACTGCTAGTTAAAATTATGGAGGTTATAATGCTATGGCTGTGTTGATTAAAAAGGTTGAGTTTTTTTTTTATATATATTTGCACCAATGTTAGAGTTGATGCTAGCTGTTGATTGCTGCAGTTAATTTACATTATTAGAATAGATGGAGTGTTTCTGCTGTTTGTGAGATATTTTGTTGATTTTAGGTACTTACAAAGGGAAGTCTTTGGCTTTTACAAAATAGAAGAGGTGTTGCTATTTTTTTTTATATATATATTTCCTTGTGTGCATCATTCATTAATGGAGGCTAAAGATAGCTTGTTATTTTTTTGAACTGCTATGTCATGATTTGGGATTTCAGTTGTATATATTACTTTCATTTATACGAACTTTATCAGAAACAACATCACTAAACGAGGCAGAATAGTCGTTTATCCAAATGACAGTACCGATAATGTCCGTTCGAATAAGCTCCACAGAATAGTGACCAGACCATCACGATAATCTACAGATTATCCTGATATCACTAAACAAGGTGCATGTGACAGGAAGGATTTCGCAGATTTAGCGGATTAGGTCAGGTTCAAGGCCGGAGGTTCCTGCAGTTGCTGCCAGTTTGGGCAGCAGGCTTGTCGACAGGCGGTTGGTGCGATAGCCTTAGTGGTGGATGCGCGCTGGAATTTCGCGAAGGTGTTTCATTAGGTGGAGTTCGCTACCAGGCGGACTGGGCGTCGATTTCGCGAAGGGTTTTGAGGAGGTATTCTGCGAATAAGGTGCGAAGGGTTTTGGCGCGGCGATTTGCGATCGACGAGGAATTCAAGATTCGCGGGACAGTGGTTCGGCCAAGGAGTTGGCACGAACAGTCGGGCAAAAATTCTGATTTGCAGATTACAAAAAAAAATTGCCGAAAATTGCTGCATTGACAGAGCAAATTTCAGATTTCTTTTTATTTGCGGAGTATTTTCTTTTATTTTTCGAAGCAAGGCAAGAAAATACGGTGCATGATTAAATTCGGATGACAATGTCTGGTGCAAAATTCGAGATTGTGAAGTTCGCTGGAACCGGGAACTTCGGATTGTGGCAAAAAAATGTGAAATATTTGTTGACACGATAAGAATTTTGAAGGCATTGCGGGCTTCGAAATCTGATGGTACCATCTATCAACTGTTGGAGAGTACAATTGTAGGTGGAGTACACTCTGTCGGATCATATGATGGAATTGCAGCAGGAACTTTGACCAAGTCATGTTAGATGGTTTGGTTGCTCAACCCATTTAGTGTAAGAAACTTCATGATCTATTTCTCCTAAAGGGCTGGATATTCGCAAGGTGGAGATTTTCTCCTAAGGGGCTGAATATTCACAAAGGTGGAGATTGTTAGATGTATTTTCTCCTAAGGGGCTGAATATTTGGTAAGGTGGAGATTTGTTTGGTAGACACATATACCAGGTGAAACATTTCTCCTAAGGTGCTGGATATTCGCTAAGGTGAAGAATTGTTAGGTATGGCCCATATCTAGGATATGATACGTTTTGCAGGATTTTTTCTGTTAACGTGCCAATATTTCTTCTTCCAATTTAAAGAAGCAATGCATTTGATCTGGGATATAATACGAGATGTCACATAAATTCAAGCATCAGAAGTCAAAATGAATGCCTAACTCGTGACAAAACCCAAACGAGATGAAAGCCAGTAAGAAAAAAGGGTAACAGAGAAGACAAAAGAAATGTGGGCATACAGAACAAGATAAAAATAATGTGCTGCAGAAGAAGAAAAAAATGGGGAAGGGAATGCTACCGCCGGGCTACTAGCGAAGCGTTCTGGGCCAAACTGTGCAACACATATTAGAGTCGAGAAGATACACTGATAGGGAGGAAAAAATTTATTTTTAAATTGAGAGATGATACATTGAGCCCAATAACCCCCAAAAACTTGGAAATAACCTCCCAATAACCTCCACGTTTCCATTGAAGTGGAAACCGCGGAGGTTATTACCGTGTTATTGCAGGATTATTTTGGTTTTATTGGATTATTAACTCTAATAACTCCGCAATAACCCCGGAAATAACCTTGCAATAACGTCTAGGTTCTATTTCAAGCAATAATCCCCAACCCCCACAATAACCCGCAAATAACCCCGCAATAACCCTCAAATAACATCCACTGTTTAAACCCCAATAACCCTTCAATAACCTTCGCACATCCATTATGTGGTGGGCTCGGTGTAGGACACATGGTAATATTTGATAGGACTCCGAACATAGCTCTACGTCCGGTGTTCTGACAAAAAATTTTCCTTTCCAAGATTTGTCTACTGTCGGTGTTGGAACAAAGATGGGGTTGGGGATTTAATGGGATAGTATCATTTCTGTTTTTATATCAATGATTTGGGTGTAATCTGTGTAATATTCAAAGTTTATATGCGAAATGGGTAAAATCTAAAATTTTGCGGGCAACATATGTAAATCCATCTAAATATAAATAAAAAATTTAGGTGTTAGAAATATAAATACATGAGAATTATGTGGTATGCACGCAAATTTCCCAAAAATAAATATAAATGCCATGTGAGAGATTTTTAGTTATAAACAGCCAGCAATAATTATATTTCTTAATGTTTTATTTAACACTTATAATTATTAAGATATTTTTATGGTTATTGTATTTATTAATATACCATCTTAATTTATGTTTATCTTAATAAAATGTTTTTGAGATTTAAGTGAAGACTCTTTTTTAAAATGTTTATGTTTATTAAATTAATGTGAAAATTTTAAAAATTGTGCAGGTCATTATAGATGAAAAACCAAAATTCATGTCCCCTTGTTTCTTCTCATCATATTTTTGTCATACATAACTTCTGAGGTTGTTGAATACGAAATTATCGAGGAGATACGTCTTAGTAATAGAGCGAGAAAAGGAAGAAAAGACAAGAGAGAGCTTAGTATTGAACAGTAAAATCTCGTCAACTCTATTCTTGAAATGAGTTTTTATTTATAGGAATGGAGGTTGTAATGTTGCATTTTGTACTTCTAGTAAAGTAGGTACAGTAGGAGATATTTTGGTCAATCTATAATTATAGGGTCGGGAGCCCGAGATGGCGCCCGGTTTGGTAGTGTCGAGAACCTGAGATGGGGCACGACCGGAATTTGAGCTAGGCGGCCACACTTTGGGAGCCTGATGGAATGACTGGCCGTGTCATTCCCCTAGTGATTATGGCCGAAGGGTGGACCGGGAGGTCCCTGACGAATGCTTTAGATCCGAATGGATTTTATCAATCGCTCGACCTAGTTAAGAAATGTTGATGAATTCCTCAACGCAAGCTTTGTACCAGTAACACTTTAGGAGGATGGCTGAGCTTTGTCAGTCTAAGGACTATTTTTTTCCGACCAGCAGAAGCTGGCCGGCTAAATATAGGGCTTTGAACTGCCCGGGATAGTTCTTGGACTGCCATGTCATCTTCTTGGTCAACTATCAGATCTTTTTGAGATTCGTGCTGAGTCATTTTTTACGTACACCCTCAAATCAAGAGTACAAATAAAGTAATATGTTATATGTATTTTTGAGTGTTACAATATAATCATATTGTAAAATGTTTTTTTATCTTCAAGCAACAAAATTATCCTTAGTGCAATAATTCCTTTTCCATGGACTATAATCGTTGCCATCATCATCCATGACCGACAAATAAGCTTTCATGACACGGATAAGATTAAAGTGAAGCTATTTATATTTATATCAAATTCACACAATCTGAAGCATATAAAGATCAAAGCAAGAACATGTTATTCTCATTGAGATAATTCTCCAAAAAGTTTTGAGGGTTGTTTGGTAACCTTTTTTTAATAGGATTTAATCATTAATTTAACCCAAATCCTGGCAAATACCAAGAAATGAAAATTCAATCCAATGCTTCATTTGATAAAAATTTTCATCTCTAAATCTCGCATTTCGTCTCTTTTAGAGCATAAATCTGGATTTAATAAATCTGATTGAGAGGTCACATATCGATTTTATTCCGCCGTCACTTATGAGGTTTGTCATCGCCATCTATACAGCGATGGGATTTACTGGAGTTGATAGATTTGAATAAATCCTTGTTACTGCCAAACATTGCTTTGAAGTAGATACGTGAAAACATGAGAACTTAAAACAGAGTTGGATAGTCTACAGTTCCTTAATTACAAAACTTACCTCTTGCATCTATTAACATTGACAACAAACAGCAAAATTCATTAAAGAGTACAATTGCAGTACTCTTTTAACTCTTATTTGTACAACGATTTGAATATCTCAATCCACTAAGAATTTTTGAGACATACTGTAAGTAATGAAAAGAAAAAAAAAAAGAAAATCTCATGATGAATTAGTCACAAATTGGGATCTCTGAACTTGCTTCTCATCCTTCCAAGCTTTAACCATTCTCTGTATGAACTCCTCTGCCCTTCTTCTCAATTGCTCGTCATCCTCCTCTTCGTCTTCCTCTACTCTGTCTTCTTGCTTAATATCGCTGATAATGACCTCAATCTCATCTCCATCCATAGTTTCCTTCTCATGCTTCTCAGTCTCTTCATCATCATCGACATTGCAGGCCGCCTCTTTCAGTTCATCGTCGACTCTCGCAGCTGCTGTTCCACGGCTAAAATTGAGCAGCAGAAGAAGAGCAACAATGAAATTGCAGAGACAGAAAGCACCAAAGGACTCGGTTACAAATGGGGAGGAGAGCTCCATGGTATGATGAAACATTTTTTTCACTTTTGATGGCTTCTGTTGAACTTAACTGCATCAGCCTCTTTCTTTGGGGGCTTATATAGTCTTCCGCAGCTTAAAAGTGTATGGAGGAAGACTTTATCTCATTTAATGAATTAAGAAAAAAATATATCATAAATATTATTATACAGATCTTTGGATTATTTCAACTCGTAGTCCACGAGTGATGGAGAGCTGGCTTGGTCAGAACTTCTAAGGCAAGCAAATCGGGCTATTAAAATTCCGGTGTTTGTTAGAACGGATTGAAATTTTAATTTTATTTTTTAGTTGATTTTAACTTTACTGTAAATTTAAAAGATCTCCAAAGATTTCTAATTTTTTCTCTGTCAAATTTGGATGCGAGATGCATAACAATAAAATATAACGATGATATAATATAAAAGTGTCTTATATTAACTATTCATAATATATTAATGTTTAAAATTAAATACAGGTGGATTTCGGGTGGACTAGAAATAAAGTGACTTTTAGTTGATCCGACTCAAATTACTTTTGATTTTGAGATCAAAATTTGTGTCAAAAATACAAATTATATGTGAGCATGATAGACTAGTTCTGTGTTCGGTCAAGTTTGAGGGGAAGACTTAGGGTCCGTTTGGCGCAGTTTATTGCTGCATCCGTAGTTATGAAAACACCCGATGAATGTTTGGCTCGGGCGTTGGGAGGGCGGGCTGAAAAAGCTGTTCTTAATTTCTTAAGAGAAGCGGGCCGTGGGATCGACCCCGCATCCCGCTTCTATGAATTACGTTTCGCGAAAAATCCCTCTCGTGCCCTTCTTCTCTCCCGCGTGGTCCTCTCGTGCCCTTCTTCTCTCCAACTTCTCTCCCGCGCGATCACCCCCGCTTCCATTGGTTCCACGGCAATCGCTCAGACCGCTCTCCAACTTCACCGCCATCATCGGTGTCTCAAAGAGATCGCTGCTCCCCCTCCACCTTCAGCACCATTGTCGGTGTTTCCACTCGACAGCAGCGTCGCACACACGCAAAGCTCCTCTTCCTACGTTAGGGCTCGATTCGTCCTATTTCCTTCGCACCAGTGCCGATCGGTAGTTCCTTTTTGCCTTCCTATGTACGTTTTGCAGGATTTTTTCTGTTAATTTTGCTGACAAGCTGTTTAAATAGGATAATTATCTGTCATGAGATTTGTTCAGTTTTTTGGTTCGCAAATTCATGTAATGTGTATGCTAAACCATAATCAATTTTTGCTCACCAAAGTTTTGTACTTCATTATTATTGACAAACACTATAATCAGTGAAAATATTAATTCATCATTACAAAGACACAAAGATACAATTGAATTCATTAATATTTTGAAAATTTTGCTTACAAACTTTTGTTCATGATTGAAAAAATACCATCAACATTTTACTGAAGAAATCATGTTTAGCAAAAAAAATTATTGTTTTATCAATTGTTTTGCTCATACAATTCTATTGCAAACAGCTTCACTAAACAAGAGCAAAATGATCATTTATCCAGCAACAGCTGCTAATAAGATGTTCTGCATAAGCTCCCCCAAACAACAAAACAGTTTATCATGATAATCTACAGATTATTAGATTATCAGATTATCAGAATATCAAGATTATTAATAATCTACAGCTGCCCCAAACAGACCCTTAACTGAATACGTCAATTCTCTTATATCGTACAGAACTGATAATGGATCATTCGTTTCAATTGATGAGTCAAAACATATCAATTCACTTTCTATCTCTCACATAACTATTGGGATGGAATCATATATATTTATAGAGCTTCAATCAATTAGAAATTAAAATCACATCGCAAATAGAAACACACAGGTGTAAAAAATTTGAAACATAAATTCAAATATAAACACAACAAAAAAATTTTCAAAAAAAAAAAAAAAAAAAAACAAAACACACCCAGATTTAACTTGGAAAGACCGACAACAAGAAAAAAATTACAGAGCGACACCACCAAGAAATTTCAACCATGAAGAACTAGAAATGAACATAATTAATCACTCTGACATTCTCTACAATTAATAAATCGTATAGACATTACTCCAAACTCTTCTTCACTTCATGGAAAACCTATCAAGTGTACCGCACACAAGAACTACATTTTACGTCGCTCCAATCTCAAAGTCAAGAACTAAACATAATGAACCATCCGAAAGTGTGGCACATCGTGAGATGGTGTAATTATTTCACGCACTTGGGAAGAAAGAACTGTGTTGAGCGACCAACCGATGTAGCTATGTGTGGTTGAGGCGTAATCATGGAGCTATATAATTAAACACGCTATATAATAATACTATAATTTTCAAATATAAGTTTTACAGATTTAACTAAAATTCTCATAAAGTTCTTACCATAGCTTCTCTGACAATTGCGCCAAAAACTTGATGCGACCCTAGCGTGTGCTGTTTTTCTGCGTATTTTATGTCAATTTAATTCCTCTGAGACCCGACTTACAATTACACAATAATTTAACTTTCAAAATATGGTCAAAACTTGATCCAATTTATATTTAGCGGTTAATGTGCAAAATCAAAATGTTATAAAATATAAATAATAGTTCACACATTATGGGTTCTACGCAAGTGCATGTATCGTTTCAAGTAATATAGGGCTTTCTTTAAAATCCTATTATCGATCCTATAATAAAATGAGGTAAGAAATCTCTTAGGCTAATTATAGTTTACTACTATCAGTTCTTAGTTTGGAAGATCGATTTAAGTCGTTTTTCTAACAAGTACTTCTAAAGGCAAGTCTTACGTTTAAAACAACTAATAAATATTTCTAAAGGAAAATATTAATTATAAAGATAATCATTTCTGAATGAATTGGTTTGGAGAATTTTGAGATGTTTAAAACTACTATTCTTATGTAATTAATTAGATAAAGTTTAGGATACTCCACATCTAAAGTTAGTCACACAAATCTCTCAAAAAAGGTAGAAATTACATTTCTATTCATATTCTAAGATCTCTCAACATTCCTCTTATTTTTTCTAACATACCAAAATACCAATACACACACACCATAACATTCTCATGGGAGGCGCCAGCCCCTCTAATTTAAAGAGACACAAAATCCCTTCTTTTTCCCAAGAGACACATCCTTTCAATCCCAAAAGACAAATATCTTTATTCAAAAGCCTTCTCCAAGTGTCTAGATGCCAAAAACTGCCAAAAATCCGTCCATAACCGTCACTGGAGACGTTTCTCGCATTTCTCTGGACTCGGGTGCCGTCGATGCCGGTCTGCAACAACTCCACTATTTGGCTCAGTTTGGCTCTGTTTTAGCTCCATTTCGCCCTGTTTCAGTTGTGTTTCGTTCCTAACAGATATACCAACAAAATAAACATGAAAATAATATTTTTTAAAAGTGTAATTTCATTCAAAAACATGTGATAAGTGTAAAAGGGATTAAACATAGAAAAACATATCGAAATGTGTCAGACAGAATTTTCTTTCTTGCTCGTTTTTACTCAAAATTGCATCATTTTTGCTTCATTTTCACCAAAAGTCTATTTCTTCCACCTGAAGACAAAAATATGCAAAATATTTTTCTTTATATCACTAAAATTCAATAAATATAAACATTAAAAGTATATGAAAAATTAGACATTTTTTAGGTGTATCACTCATCCATGTCATCATTCACAAAGGTTAATAAGCCTTTTATAAAATCTATTTTTTTTGTACATTTTTATGACCACATCAATGGGATTCTCTACACATTTAAATTTGATTAGTTGTAAGGTATGAACATAAAGCAAGCTGTGCATATGGTAATACGTAATTTGTTTGTGTTTTATTTGAGAATGAAATATATGATATTCCTTGCTAAATATTGAATAACACTTTCAATGTCATAATTTTAAGATTATTTTTGTTCTCCAATAAAATCTTTCAGCCAATAAATCACGGTGCTAACTTTAGATGTGGATGAAAGTTTGACTATATTTCAAAGTTATAACATCCAACTGATAGTGGTGTCGCCCAAAATGTAAAATCTCCATTCATACTATTTTATGTAGACATCTTACTAGATCAATGTAGTCCCCTAATTTAAATTATTTTCTTAAATTTCAAAGGATTGTTAAATGTACCTTTTAGATAACACGAAAGTTACCTCAGAGCTTACTAATATTCCTTTTCCAAAGTCATAAAGTTTGGTTTATTGTTCCCACTAATTTTTTAATTGTTGTTTGTTTGCAAATCATTACATGCATCATAGGTTTAATGGTTGATGTGTAATGGACTTTGGTCATGCACTTTTTTGTTTTTCCCAATTTTTAGCATATGTTTTTTTTTTACATAATCTAAAATGATTAGTAAACAACTCACATAAAAATTTTGTCTTTATAATATTGAAAATGTATAACACATTTTCATTATATTGTGATTGCAAAAGAATTATCATACATGTGACATTGTGGTCAAATCTTTTTTCTACTCAAAAATATTTTAAGGCAAATTATTTTTTCAAGCCTTTTAAATTTCAACTCATTTATACATATTATCTCATATAATAATAAAATAATGTAAGCTCTTTTTGTTTTTTTGTCATATCAACAATGGCTGAAATTCAATCAGCTAAATTTAATCCTAAGCATTTGTGTACAATTGGCAACACATCATTTTACTCATAGTTTTTTTAACATATATAAATGATTTTAAAAAATAATAATAATGAAGCCATTTTTTTATCATATAGATGTATTTAGATAAATCATCATTAAAAAAATCATCTTGTTATCTACTTGTTAAATGTATAAATCTTGCGTTGTTACAACACATAAAACTTATTAAATTATTATTATCTAATTATAAGATAGAATATCTTCATAAAATATATATCTTATTGTTGAAATCTCTTAACAACAAATTATATCTTATATATTTTAGTTTTTGTCTGCTTTTCCTTCACTCTATTTTTTCATTTATTTGGAATATGTTATTATCATTGAACATCTTGGCAATGGTAATGTGTTATTCTTAGAAAAAAATTTCTACTTTATTGCAAGTTTCTAATTGATAGAATATTGCTTTATTAATGAACCTGAGTTTTGTATTTGTCAGCAATAAGTAATAAAGTGAAGGAGAATCATAGTTGTTTTATTTATGGGTTTTCTTTTTTTTTTTAAATATTTCACAAATGTATTGAGCTCATATTGCTCCTAAGTTTCATGAGCTATTTTTTGCATGTACTTTAAATTGGCACCTTTTATTTTTCAAGATAATATTTCTTTGTCAACCAATTTTATTACTTTTATTATTCTAGAATTTGCATCCAAACTTATCTCTATTATATCTAATGAATTAATACTTTTTGAATTTTAAGTCAAGTTTATCTCTCATAATCTAATCAATATAAATATATGATAGCAACATTAAATCATTAAAAATAAATAACATATCTACTTTTTAGTTTAGTCTTGTTTAAGAAGCCTAAAGTTGAGTAAAATTGATAGTCATAGTTAATCAAGTTTGATGTTAAGTAGCCTAAAAAATCTTTTAGAGAGTTGCATGTGATCCCAAGCTACTTATACATTCATTGGGATGAGTTCAGTTCACATTCTTAGAAACTCTATTTTGTATTGGACTTCGTGTGATTATTCTTTTAGAGAGTTGCATAGCAATCTTTTACTTTCATAAAAACATACACTCCACCATTTTCAGATCATATGCATTTAATGTTATATCTAGATTTATTATTTATCATGATTTTCCACTTCATAAAAGTGATAATCATAATGTTTAATGAAATAAGCCCATAATATTTTGGTATAATCATTAATAAAAGTTAATTAGTATAATGACCTTTTAGATGAGCGATGATGGACGATCCACTATATATTTATGTAACTAACTTAAATAATTTTGATATGTTATCTCTCTTAAGCTTTAGTAAATCGAATTCAAATTTTTTTTATTATAGCATATTCTATACAAAAAGTTGATTTAAATGATTTTGAACTAGGAATTTTTTGTATGGAGTGAAGAATTTATAAGTCTTTCTTTATGATATAATCTATTCTTAATGCCATAGATTTAAATACACCCTTATATTAATGGAAATTCTAATTACCCTAATGTTCATGATGATATAAAAATTGCACGCTTATTACTTTAAATAATTTTCAAAGCAATATTTATCATTTATTATGTATTAGGTATATGCTATGAAAAATAAAAAGATTCACTTGAGTCTAACATTGATTTCTCTATAGAACTTTTTGAACTAATTATTAGTGCACACTTGATGTCTTTCATGATAATATATATTATCTCTTATTTTGTATTTTGGCTTTATTCAAAAAATTTTCTTTTACTTTGTTTTACCATATGATCGAGCTTATCACAACATCAATATCCATTTGCGTGATCTCGAGACTTGAGTTTAGTATGATTTGACTAATAATTTTTGCAGCAAGATTTTGATATGAATATTTATTTATTATTATGAATTTTTATCAAATGCTAGTATTGTCTATAGTTAAAATAAATAATATGTCATGCATCATTTGATACATTCTCGAGGATAAGAATTCTAACATCACTAAGATTCATTATAAATGATCAATAAAAATCATTGATGATTGTTACTATGTCATCCCAATCGTCAGACAAAAATACGAGCAAGCACAATCCATGTATTTTATCATTAAATTTGTTGTTTACATGGTTCAGTAGTCTGCTGCTCGAATTCATATATATGATTAATGATTGAACCCCTTTTTTAATATCATGAGATTGAAAACTTATGCATACATATGCATGGCATATATCTTATTGAATATGAAATGCTTTTGCATATATGTTAAATATCACCATCACAATGCACAGTGTTACACTTTCATTAGGAATGTTGAATATGTCTAATTACTCCCACTTTTCAGTACTGAGATATCATGAATTAGATTATGATAGTGATTATGATGAGGATCAAAAAATATAATTGGCAAAGTTAGATGAAGGAAAAAGAGAAATGAGTATTAAAGGGGAAAATTTTGAATAAGGAGGGCGTACGCGAGCTGCGTACGCCCTCCAGTAGGAGGCGGCCACTTCAGCATATACCGTCCATATACCATCCAAATAACAGAGAAGGTGCATGGATGGTACACAGAGGTTACATGAAATAACACATGAAATCCTCCATATACCCTCCATGTAACATGTAGACCGTACGCAGCACTGCGTACGATCTACGTACTCAAATTTTTCTTGTATTAAAGAGGCAAATTTTTCTTGTATTAAAGAGGGATTTTGGAGCTAAATACATCAAGCGTGCATACATGTCATATATATAGCCATTCAAGTGCATAGATGTCATATTATATATTACAAGGTAAGATCTCAAATTCAAGAGCGAGTGCCACACTTGGTTCCACCATTAATATAACTATGCACTCCTATAATCACACAATAATTTATGTATTTTACATTTAATATTTCTCGATTAGGGGCGTGCTTTCTCATGGAGGAGATTTTTGTCGTTTGCATGATTCGAACCACTCTAAGCTCTAAGCTGTTGGGTTGGTCAAGCCACATGGAGCTAAATGTGATTAGGGGTTAAACGAACCGAACACGAACGAACAGAGCTTGTGTTCGTGTTTGGAGCCCCAACGTTTACTTATCGAACGAATCAAACACGTACTTGTTGACAAACCGAACACGAACTGTTCGAGAACAACGAGCTTTTTTGACTGCTCTAGATGTGATCAACCTGAAAAATTTAAGACACAGTGCATCAAGTTGGATATGGGCTATTTGGGCCAGTTTACAAAGTCCTCGTTTGAGAGCTCTTTATCATTCAAAGAAGTTTGTTTTTCCAATGATTAAATAAAATCCGATTTGAATACAATTTTTGTTTTTTATATCAGCTTTTCAGCACCATGAGTTAAAATAAAAGGCTAACATATCCTTGAAGTTTGCTTACCATGGCATAAAAATTAAAGTGTTGTCTTGGATGCATCTTATTTTTCGGAGGGTATGGTGGAGAGCTCCAAGCTTTTCTCCCAAGAACCAACCTTTGCCAAACACTTCCAGAGGTCAGTGGAGGTCTCCTCACCGCCGTCTCTGGGGTGGAAGAACACGCTTCCTTTTAAAAACTCTGAGCTGAAGTTCGATCAATTCCTAGAACCATGCTCTTCAACTGGGAGAAAAAGCCTGATCGGCCCAAAGATAGCTCCCTCGCCACAAAAATTTGACCTGAGTCCAGTTGTCCCAAAACTTCCTTCTGTTTAAAGCTTAAATTGGTTGAAAGGTGCTTCCTTGCCCCTGGAATTTGAGACAGTATTTGGAGCCCCAACTTCAATAAATTGCTTGTTGGGTTGGCACGATGAGAAAAATATTGAAGATGAGGAGGAAATTTATTCAATCGTGTGCGATAAAGATTCCGATGCATTCTCTGACGCACGAGATGCTTTTTCATGTATTGAGCCTTTTTTCATGAAGCGTGGTGTGAGTGAAACCAAACCAAACGGGGATCTTCGGGCAGCATAGGAGCTTCTCCCGCAGTGAAAAGGGTGGTGATGGAAGCGATGGAGGCTATTTTAGACATTTTTATTTTCCAAAAGGCGGAAAGCAATGGCAGTAGGTTCGAAGTAGTTGATCAAATGAGGCCAAAGTTATCATATTTATCTAACTTCACGTTGGCATACGTAAATCAGGGTTTAAATCTCATACTTTTAAAGGAATCCGTACATTTAACGAAATTGCATAAAAATAAATAAAGCAATAAATGCTTACTAGTTACCACACTCCTATTAAGTATATTAATTATAACTAGTTTAAAGATAACCTTCCACGCCGGGAAGCAAATATTCAGATACAATTGACAACTCATATGATCCGACTCACTCTCCTAAGAGGATTTGATATTTTCTTAAAAATATTTTAGCACATTATAATGTAAAGGAATATAAATTATATAAGTTTGAATGTTTGTTCCTTATTTAAGAAAACTATAGTTTTAAAATAATTGTAACAATTTTATAATTAAGTTTGTAAATTAAACATATTTTAAATATATTATTTATACAACGAGACTATGATCAAATCAAAGTCGGCGCACCAACGGGCCGAGCCAGCACAAGTAGGCTCCACGAAGCGACCAGACTAGGCTTCTTCCTCTTCCTTCAGCAGAAAGCATCGTCGCGCGGCCGGAGGACAGTGTGAGCCTTATTAGATGCTTCAGAGAAATCAATTCATCGGTACAGTATAACCATCATGTGGATCGAAATTCTTTGTGGGATTGTTGTATACAAGATTTTCGGGCGATTTTTGTTTGGCGAGGCGGAAGTCCCCGACGTTGACGACGGCAGCTCCAACCTCTACTTCGCCGTCGCAAACAGGTTCTTGAAAACGCTGTTTACGTTGTTGTTTCCGCCTGATTGTGAAGCTTACCTTTTGAGTTGACTCGCTTCACTTAGGCTTGAGAAGATTTATGGCGGTAAAGCGTATGTCGGGCTTAGGATTCCCGATCCGGAGACCAGTTCCAGGCAGCACATCGACGTTGTTCTGGTTACTAGGAGGTTAGGTCTTCTTGGTTCTGTAACGCCCCCTTTTTATTTTAATCTCAAGCATAATCGATGAATGAATACTTCTGTCTCAGGGAAGTGATGGTGGTTGCTGTTAGGAACTTTTCTGGTTTTGTGGTGGTCGGAGATGGTGGAGACTGGGTTTGCAATAAAGACAAGAAACATAAGCCCGAGACTTTTCCTGATCCGGTGAGGTTCCATGTCCAAGTATTGCTTCTTTTCAGCATGAAGTTGGATTCATTTCGATATATTTTTGTTAAAACTCCAGAATAGTTTGGATATTTATTATGTTTTTTTTTCAAGCATGATAAAGAGTCCAGATTAACAGGTTTCAGTTAGTAATCCATAAATGTCAGTTCAGCTTTTTTTGTTGGGTTTGATTCCTGTCTTGATTTTGCTAATTTATCTGCTCCGTGGTTTCCGAGATTTTGTTGATTTATGCTCTTTGTGGTTTTTCTGATACTGTGATCTCAGAAGTTTAAACGTAGCTTATGTTTTCTTTTTCCAAAATAACATTGTTTAACTTTATTTAATAAGCTTCTTACTCAGCCATAATGGATGTTTGCACACTTAATGATTCCCGACTAATTGCTTTTGAAATATTGGTATTAGTATAACTGAGATAGAGTTGCTAATCATCAAATTGATTTTCAAGGCATCACTGTATGGCTTCAACATTTCATTGACTGTATTTTGGGTGAAGACTATTTTTCTGAATTTGAAATTAATTTGTTCTGGTAGGACGATGAAATGGCGCAGGAAATAAATTTTCTATGGAAGTAGAGTTGATAATAATTGGATTTTTAATGACTCATTGATATGCATTTCTCTCTTTTATTATGATTATGATAGATTTTGGATGCATTGATCGTTATTTCTTGGTGTTGGTAAGGGTAGATTTTCACGTGCCTCTTATGCTAGGTTTTGGAAACTGCAAGACAAGTTGAAGTTCTTCAGTCTTATTTGGAGCTACGGGGAGTATCTTTACCCAAAGGGTGTTTGATTGGCAAAGTTATTCTCCCAAATCCAGAGTGCAGGTAAAGCTAGCAAGAACAAGTCTGTAATTTTCAGCAGTTAAGCTAAAAATTAACGAAGTAGACTGTCAGTTCGATTCTCCAGGATTTAAATCAAAGGGTGTTTGATTAAAAGTTTATTTTCCTTATTAACTATACTTATATTGCTCTTAAAATCTATGCCTTCTACTCTCTACCTATGTTTCTTTTTGTCATACTTTTAATTACTCTGTAATGTAGAAAATACTATAATTGAATACATGCAATATATTATATCACAAAAACTTTTATATTTCACCCTTCTTCTCCTTTTATAAAGCATTATGCTACGTAATAAATGTTTTTCATTTTGTAATTTTGTATTTTTGTGTCAATTCAATAAAAATTATTCTAAGAACTTCTTACATTCACCAGGCCAGCTTATTCTATTACTTTTCAGCCGGAGGTTGTTTCTTTTGACAAATGGGTGGAACTAAAATCAGATGTAAAACCTGGGATTTTTTCTTGGATCAAAGATGTTTTCCCTGGGAACAAATGCGAAGCACAGGATGACTGTTTCCAAAAGCTTCACTTTATTTTAAACACAGCTCCAAAGTGGGACAGGTATTAGATCTAAATTTATCTTGCTATTTTGAGAATGTGTGACTTAAAGCTTCTGCTGTGGAAGGTTTAGGAAAGTTGAAAGCTTTTGCTGTGTTTCTGATTCAAAGCCTTTTCTTGGATAATATGTTTGGCAGTATTTTCCTTGGCTTCTGCTTGTTTGGTTTTTCACTTTAAAACTATGAAATTGCTGTAAACTTCGTTGCATGGCCAACATCCATGAGAAGTTTTAGTATCAGGCGACTGATTTTTTTATTTCTTATGAAAATTTGAGCTTATTTTAGGCGTTGGTTTGGTGCTGTGGTTCCATGCGAAAGATTATTTATTTATTTATTTTTTTTGTGGTCTGAGTGGTGCTCTGCTGTTTTGCTGTTTGGACTTATCAAACAAAAGATGGCTGTTTCCTTTATTTCCTGGTGTGGTTGCGCCAGTTATCTGTTTTTCAGTTCCTTAAGACTGCAGATGAAGAAGAAGTATTTCTGATCGATCCATTTTTTTAATCCATAGGATTCTTGAATTAGCAATTTATGAGGAAGTGTTTGTGCCAGAGGTGTGACTGGTGGAGTGATGGACGATGTTTAGAATTACTGGACATCCACATTTGGTATTTAAATTAACAAAAAGCTTGAAAGTTGTGATTGATAAGATTTATTATTTTTTATTTTTTTAATTTTTTTATTAATCCCTAGGGTTCGTGAATCAACAACTTTTGCAAAAGAGTTTGTTTCAGACGAGTGCCTGGCTGACTGCTGCGTTGCGAGCTTATGTTTAGAATTAATACTAGTTCAAGGGGCCCATCATATATTAACCTATTATTTTGAATTGAAGGAAATTGAGAGTCCAATAATAAGATCAATCATCAACCTTAAAGGCTGGTCTGGATGAAAGAACTGTAATCGATGTACCTTTTGCATTTGAGAAAGGGGTAGCAAATTGTGCCCAATACCATCTCAAATTATATTGCGTATTTTAAACCATCTCTACAATTAAATCTTTTACTACTAATATCAATGAAATTGCAATACTTAGAAATTTGTATGAGGCACTTCATTTACCAAAATGGAAGGACATCTTTCGAGAAATGAGTACTCTTAAGAATGATGACAATTGGGATATTATTAATTCTCTAAAACAAGAAGGTGGGCGTTTTATATGAAATTTACTCTTAGTAATGAAATTGACGGGTACGAAGCATGTTAGTAACCCTTTTTTTTCACTCAAAATTATGGATCGGTACAAGTAAATATTTGCTCTAGTTTCAAATTTGGTTAGTATTCATAGCTTATTATCTTTAGTTGCAAACCTAAATAGGGAGCTTACTTAAAATCGATGTAAATATATACAACAAAAATGCCAACATGAATCTCAAAGGATCGAGTGGTTATGAGGGAGTTTCAGTCCCGTGCAAGAGCGAGGTAGACTCGCGAAGTGGTTGGTCGACCACGTAGCAAAGTCGACTGACTGATCATCTATCGACTAACCATCATCCGAATGACTAGACAATTTTATTCGATCGATAGTCAATCCCTTGAAAGAAGCGATCTGATATATATGGTCGATTAACATAGTTGGTCGAACCCAAATCACTTGACGATCGACAGACTTTGTATTTTCTTTGTATTATAATGTAATTTTCTTTCGACAGACACATCGAGTCAGTTATTCAGGCGGTTACAATATTTGTTCTCTCCTTTTTATGTAAATGTATTTTGAGACTCCTATAAGCAGGTGGTCAGGACATAAATGAAAGACGGAACATTCTCTCTCACTCGACTCTATGTCTCTCTCTCAGCTCTAACTCTCGGGGCATGTTTATGAGAAGACACTTTAGGATTCAACAGTAAAAAATACCTGTTGAATGGAAAACAAGAAGTGTAAATTAAGATTCCTTTTGACATTCATTCAACATAGAAAAAAGTTTGAAAGTAGAACAAATTCCTCTATCTAAAATAATTAACACGAGCCTGGTTCATTAGATACAAATCTTCCATAATTCGGATAAAAATAAGGAAATATTGATCATTTTTTCTTGAAATTTGGATATTAAGGTAACAATTCTATCTAATTATATATGTTGATAATATTTTGATAATACATAAAATCAACAAATTAAAAGAGGAGTTGATGAAGGAATTTGGGATGAAAGATTTGAGAAACAAATATTTTTGTCGAATGGGCTTTGCTAGTAATAAAAATGGTATTTTTTCAAACAAAAAGTATGCTCTTGATATGCTTAAAAATGCAATATAATTAGGATGTAAATTTATGGTTTCTTCACTAGAAAAAGATTGTAAGAAAATGGAAATGGTGATGAATCAATCATTGATAAAGAAATATATCGGCAATTGGTAGGTAGGCTCATTTATCTATCACAAAATTGACCAAATATTCCATACATAATAAGTGTGGTAATTTAGTCTATTCATTCCCACACTTGAAAGCATTTGGATTTTATAAATGATTTATTGAAACACTTTAAATGAATTTGAAAAGAGACTTAGGACTGTTTGGTTGTCTGAAAAATGAGTATACTTTTGAAAATTTAGCTGTTTAGTTGACTGAAAAAGCAATTGAGTGTAAATTACAATGAATTTCCAATGCAACTTGTAGTTCATTTTGAGGATATTTGAAATTTGTTAGATTTGAGTGCTTTTCAATACATTGCAAATTGTGACACTGTCGCAACTGCTGTAGCCACCACAATCATCTACTGTACTTTCGAGTAGTAGTTGCCCTTTGACTCTTGTTGGTTTCGACAGTCATTGCCGTCACCACCCAACTTTTTGTCGGCCCACCATTGTCGCCACCGCCCGTAGTCACCAACCACTGCTAACCTGGTGCCTTCCGTTCACATGGTCGATCGCTTGCAGTACTGCGGCTTGCCACCACTGCTAGCATCGGCCTTTCGGCTGTCAGCTTGACGAGAGCACCAGGCTGTAGCCCATCCAACAACTAGCCATTGCCACCTGCCTTTGGCAGTTCACGTGTTATTTGTCTGCCTGTTTCCTGCCATTGGCCGCTAGACATCAATTGTATTTTATATTGATGTTATTTTTCTTCAAATCAAACAAGAAAATGTAAACTTTTGAATTTCTTTTACACGTATCTAAATTGCTCTAAACCACACTATATTTTTTTTACACTGCATTCCTTTTTTAGCAAACAAATAGAACTTTAATGTTTCACAAAATAAAATAAAAAAAAGAACATAGAAGGATATGCTGACGTGGATTGGGCTGAAAGTGAGAATAACAATTCTAACTCAATTTTTTTGCACAAAATTGTAGTGGGATATTGTGTCATTTGGAGAGGTAAAGAACAAACGCTGGTGTTTAGAAGTAGTGTTAAAGCAGAGTTTTGTGTCATTCTATGAAGGAGTTTGCAAAGTTACTTAGCTAGAAAGATTGATGGAGGATTTACAAATGCATAATACATCTCCTAGAATGACCCTATGTAGTGACAACTCATACCCATTCTATACTGAAAATATTCTCTTTCAATATGACATAATAAAGCATGTAAAAATTAATCCCTTATTTATTAACAAATAGATTGAAGAGGGCGGGATAAAACTATCTTATGTTCATACTACCTCAGAGCAAGTTGATGCCTTAAGTAATTCCCAAACAAAAGAGATTTCATAGGTATGTTGAGCGAGTTAAGAATGCTAAATATCTATTCCTTGATTCAATGGGGAGTGTGGTAAATTTAAAAGAATGTATATTTCTGCATTGAGCTTCAGCAAATCAGGTAAGACTGTAGGCCATTTTAATTCAAAGTTCTCCAAGCGAATTTTATCAGCAAGAAAGTGTCCATAACTGAAGGGTAAGTATGATAAATCACAAAATAACTATAAAAGAGAGATTATGAATATAGAAAAAGTAAAACCAAAGTTCTTATGGTTTGGTTTAAATCTACACCCATAACTACATAGAGATCAAATAGTTCAACAAGATTTAAAAATAATATATGAAGAATTTTAATTCTTATAAAATTACAGATATGATAAATATATCATTTTGTTTAGTTGAGAGAAAGTGCTCGCCTATTTCAAAGACGAGAGATAGACATTTTTTTTTCTTGAACAATTTGAAGAACATCACTTTCAACTTGCAAGCACTTGAAAGAATCTTCTTGGATAACTACTATTTTCTTTCTCTTCCTCTCCTCTCTTTATTGCTTCTCCTTGTGGATACTATACAATTGAGAATTATATCGGTTTATATAGGGAATTATTCACCATTTAACATTAATTATTAACCACTATTAATTACTTCTCTAGTTTGCCTTGTAGATTTTATGCAACCTAGAATTAGGATTGGCAACCACTAATCTTGAAAATTAAAGATTAAATTTTAGCCAAGATAGTCAATAAAATTAGAGTTCAAATTTAACAAATCTCTTTATTTTTGCCTCTTCTACCACAAGTAGGACCGTCAAAAAAGCTCTTTGTTCGCAGACAATTTGCTTTCGACTCGTCAAGTAACTCGAGCCGAATACGAATAAATTTTTAAGATTGAATTATAATTGTGTTGAACAAGAACAAGCCTTTATTTAATATAGTTCGGTTCGTTTTAGCTTGAAATAAAAAAAATTATATATATTATTTATATAATAATATGTTATATATATTTATATCTAAGTTTAAATCACTACAACTCTTGTGATCATGTGGTTTTGCACCCTTTATCGTATAAGAATGGTGCAGGTTTGAATCCATCACTCTACATCTATTTTTTTAATTAATTTAAATGAACCAATTCAAGCTGCACACAAGCTAAAAGTGAATACGAACATTTTTTGAACTGAACACAAGCAAATTGTTCATGAGTCCATTTCGAACAAAAAAAAAAAAAGAAAAAAGAAAAAAAGAAAAAAGCTAGCCAAACATGAATAGATGTTCAGCTCACTCAAGCTCGGCTTTGATTACACCCCTAACTGCAGCCTATGCCTCTAGCCCCTGTTTCCTTTGCTGTGTCCAGCAATTGATGGCTTGCTGCCTGCCATTTTTGATGTCTTCCATACGCTCAGCTGTTCACTCTTCTAGCTAGTTTGATCGGTTGGCTGGATTGCTTCCTTTTTGGTTTCTTCAAACATCAATCCTTCATATATCAACATAGCTCTATTTATTTCTGGCTAATGACGTTGATTAAAGCCTGTGCAATTTAATTGGTTTCTATTATAGTCTCTCCATTGTCATGGTTTGAAAAATATCTAGATTCCTTGTAATTCAGCAACATATGCAAGTGAATTATTCTTATCTCAGAAATTATATTTTATTCAATATACCAACCTGCTTTAGCTTTTCTGATATAAACAATTTGTAAAAGCTTTGTGTTATATCCTGCAGGAACATGTGCATCGGTGGTAGCTCAAGCTACTTTTAAGACATGATTAATTTTGTTCAGTCCTTACCTCAGTTTTTCCGACAAACACATACATTTCAAAACGTATTTTTTGTCTACAATCATTCTTAGCTGTATACTTATATTTGACAAGTGTTTAAATATTTTTTTGACCTACAAGCATTTGTGTTTTATTTCACAAATTTAATTATCCGTTGGCATATGCTCTGGCTAATGTGCTTATTACTCGTTAGGTTGTTTTAATGTTTTATTTCCCAATTTCTTTACAGGATAGAGTTCATTGGTGATAAAAACCTTCTCGGTGAGTTCATTGAATTCATAGGAAAGCCAGAAGATCTGCAAGCTTTGAGACATGTGAACAGATCAGAAGTTGGTCAGTTCATTGTTCAAAAGCCAAGCTTGTTCGGCTTAGGTATATATGCCCATGACCATAAATTTAGTTATATTTGATTTTTTTTTTTTATGGGACTTATCTTGATGTTGTTAGTTGCTTAAAAGTTTTTGCTAACAAAAATGAATGAAAAGGAAAGCATGATGCATAAAGCTAGCCTCAGGTAGTTTATGTTTGATAAAGTATGGACCATCACGGCATGAAATGGACATCGAGAAGGGCATACCTTGTACAAATAAAACACAAGCCAAGGGAAAGATGTTTTTTATTGCATTAAACTAAAGATTTAGAAGATCTAATTTGTATATATTAAGTCTAAAACATACTATCATGAACATCCTACATTATAGCATGTGTCAAATTTAAATAAGAAAGATAATAAGAAAAACATACAGTTGATAGTATTTTTTAACTAAATTGAAAGAATGTAGTCAAGAACATTGTTCAAAATTGGCGTGTCATTCCTCTACAAATAACATTATACATTTTATTTATAGCATTTCTCATCTTACCCAATGGCCAACCGATATTATTATCATTGTTATTGAAGCCAATGCTTTGTGAGGTGAGTATAAAACATTGAATCAGGAGGCTTGTAGAAGTCTCACTGCTTCCCAGGCCCACAAAATGATGGGATGGTACTTAACAGATATTTTCTGTATAACATAAGATTTTTTCTTGCTCTTTTCTTATAGGACTTCGTTTCTAAAAAAACTATTCTAACTAAGATTCTCTTTTGAAACCAAACCATGCCAAGAACATTTTTTACTGCATTGAGGAGTACATACTTTACTTCCGTGAGATCTTCAATGTGAGGGAACGGGGATGCTGTGTCATGGGTTAGTTGAATGCCTATAACTGTCTAAATAGTACAATGTCTGTGTATGTATGCCTATATAACATCCGGTTTCAGTTACCAGGAGAAACGAGGAATCGAAGAAAAGGAAAAAAGGAGTTGGACAACCAAATAGAGGGGAGAGAAAGCGAGGGGGTTGGAAGCCAAAGAGACGAGTTTATCTTATAAATTACCGTATTTAGAAGGCAAAGACTTACCTGAGAGTCGAACGACAGTATAGGAGGGCTGTCCATCACAAGGTTTTTTGTGGTTGCAGCGAGTGCGGCTAGGGCTGAGAGTGTAGGAGGAGAACAACGACATCTCTATTGCACTGAGGAGGAAGAGGCGACAGATTCAGAGAAGAAGGCGACGTCGGATGAGAAGAAGGCGACGTCGGATGGAGGAAGCTCGTGTGGGAAGCACCGAGCCAGAGCTCTACTGTGTGCTGAGGAAGCTTCTTGCGTTCGGTTTATTAGGTTAGGTTATTTATTTAATTTATTTAATAAATATTATATATATATATATATATTATAAGTCTATTTTTTAAATGATAAATTTAAGTGCATTTGATTCGAGCACTAAATAAAGGCTAGGGTTTTAATTTTAAGTATTTAATGATAATTTTAATTACACTTATTAAATTTTAAAGTTTAAAGGGTTGAATTTCTAATTAAAATAAGACGTTACAATAATGATTCAGAGTTAAATTAAAACACAATTAAGTAAAATAATAATTGTGTATTTTATATACAAGTTATGAGCAAATATATCATCTTTCATCAAGGTAAGGACTTCTATTCTTAAATTATAATGTAGTTTTGGTATCTCTTCTAAATCTGTTTTATTAGTTGTTAATTATGCTTGATTAATGCAATTGATTTTCTATTATTAAATTGTAGCGGTCATTTCGATGTGAATGCTTATAACTCGTTATAAAATATTTAATGCATTATAGTATTATAGGTTGATTGATATGAATTTATGAATGATTTGATCTGCATAGATTGATTGTATGTTTATGACTGACTTTGATGTAGTTACCTCTTAATGGTACTAGTAGGGGAACGCTAAGACACTTTTGCACGTATATGAAAAATAATGTTGATATTGAAGTACCTTAATTGATACATATTTTTAGAAGATGCTCTTGTGACGGTTGTATATATACATAAAATAATGTTGATATGCTATTGATCTAGTAAAATTCATCAAATAGCATGCTAAATGTTTATATTGATTTATTAAAAGGCTTAACTGGCATGCATATTATTTCTCTTTTTCTTTGCATTACTGTAGTTTATGAGTACTAGTTTTCACTGGCTTATATTGTTCAATATTATTTTTAAACTAATTTTTTAGATTAATTTAATTGATTAAAAGATGAACGATTAAAGAAAAAAAACGTTTATAGAAGACACAAACAACCTGTAGTGAGATAAAGTTAAATATAGTGCTTTAATTTCATGTAATTAGTGGCTCTTTTGTTTTGTAAACAGTCAGTTATAAAAAATGGAAATCAAAATCTTATTCCCTACTGTCCGATTGTCTATTCCCGCCTTGGCTATTTTAAGATTCGGGGTTGGGTCGATCAAAAGTGATATTAGAGATAATGTTTAGGATTAATTAATATAATCTTAATAAAAGATCTAATAGGGTAATTATATAAAATTTTTAATAATAATAAAGTTAAAGTCAACTCAAATTAATAATTATAACTATTCAGACATAATGATGCAATTGAAATTATAGAAGAGAATTTGATAGAAAACGAAGTACAACTTGCTATAAATGTTAATGTGAATGTCCTAGTTCAAATGATCGCGATGATGACTCAACTGATACAGAAGTCCAGATCATAGCATATCAGTAGTGATAGTCACCGTGGATAAGTACCCGAAGATATTTTAAAAATTGCATCCACCTTTGTTCAAGGGAACTGAAGATCTGATTGAATTGGTGAATTAGCTAATGAAAATAGAGAAGATATTAGATAACATTATGTGTTCGGATGAAAGAAGAGTGTCATTAGCCATATTTGTTTTGGATGGGAAGGCCGAAAGGTGGTGGTGTGAACAACGTCATGACAAGTTTGGGGATATACCCAATATGTTGGTCAGTTGGGAAGAGTTCGTGGAGTTATTTAGAGAATGGTTTGTGCCCCTATCCACTCAAAGACAGGTGTAGGACGGGTTCATCAAGTTGAGGCAAAAAGAGAAGAGTCATGCAGTACGAAGCAGAATTCAATGCACTATCGAGGTATCGCCACAATTGATCGCTACTGTAGAAGAAAAGTTCTACATATTTCTTTTGTGATGAAACGGTTCAATTAGACAACTGTTGGTACTTTTAGGGATCAATGAATATTCGGTATTAGGGGAACGAGTTAGAAGAGTGGAGATTGAGTATCAGCTTAGAAGCGTAAGGAGATGCACAAGAGGAAGAGTAATGATGAAGGTGAACATAAAGATCATTTAGAAGGATCCGACGGGATGAAATCAGGTGGAATTAGTAGAGGTACGACTCACGGTACTGTAGTTACTTGTGCCAAATGCGGAAGACAACATAAGAGTGAATGTTTGATGAGATCTAATACTTGTTATTGGCGTCGTCAAACTGGTCATATAGCAAGATTTTGTCTGCCTCTTGGCTAGAAGAGCTCTGAAGATCAAAAATCAAGCGGAGTTCCTTCATAGATTGTACGTGGGCAGAAAAAGATAGACTCCAAGCTTCATATGATATCATATTTGATTTTAAAAAGATAGGTTATTTGTTCAAATTTTTTAATAAATATTATATATATACAAGTCTATTAGTTAAATGATAAATTTAAGTGCATTTGATACGAGCACTAAAGAAATGTTAAGGTTTTAATTTTAAAAGTATTTAATAATAATTTTAATTACAATAATTAAGTGACGTAATAAATGTATATTTTATATTTTATAGGTGATAATATAAGAGCAAACATATGATATCATATTCTTTTTATAGTATCATTTTGGTATCATCTATCATCACCGCGAGTACTCATATTCTTAAATTATAGTATCATTTTGGTATCTCTTCTAGACCAATTTTTTGGGTCATTAAGTAAGCATAATTGATTTTTTTAGTATTAAATTTTATTGGTCAAGATGCGAAAACTTATAATCTCATATTATGAAATATTTAATGCATTATAATATTATATGTTGAGTGATATGAAATTATGAATGATATAATCTTCATAGATTGATTGTATGTGCATGATTGACTAAGATAAAGTCATTTTTTGTACTAGCGGGGAACGTTAAGGAACCTGTGCACATGTATGAAAAATGATATTGATAGAAGTATCTTGATTGATATAAATTTTTAAACGGTGCTCTTATGAACGTTGTACAAATATAAAAGGATATTGGTGTACTATTGATATAGTAAGATTCATTGAATTGCATGTTAAATTTTTATATTGATTTATTAAAAAATTTAACTGACATGCATGGTGTTTTTCTTTTCCCTTGCATTATTGTAGTTTATGAATATGAGTATTCAGTGGCTTATTTAGCTCACTGTTATTTTTAAACTAACTTTTCAGATTAATTTAATTTATTAAAAGATGAACGATAAAAGATAAAATATTTATAGAAGATGTGGACGACCTGTAGTGAGATAAAGTTAAATATATTGCTTTAAATTCATGTAATTAGTGACTCTTTTATTTTATTAATAGCTAGTTATAGAAATGGACATTGAAATCTTATTTCCCACTGTCTCACCGCATGTTCCCACCTTGATTAATTCCAAGCCCCTGGCCGAGTCGTGACTGTCTGATCATATGTTCTCTTCTAGGTCTTGCTAGCTAGCAATCATCAGAGGATTCGGTTGGATCTCTTCTTCACTTTTGGAATCGTCATTATGGAAAGTATATATATTGTCATGACTTAGCTGCCTTCTTAATCTGTCACAATAAGCGTGGTATTATGCTATTGATATGACAGTGTATTTGCTTGGTAGCTCTTTTTTTTCTTTTTTGAAATTGAAGTAGAAAAGCATGCATAATAGTAGGAGAGGTGAGTGCAAAGAACTCTTCCTTTCTGCTCTCATATTGCCGTCGTGATCTAGCTCAATGGAACCTAAACAACCAAGCCAACTGTCTAAGTTTATTAATGTGCCAGGTCAGCCTGATCTTGGCCAAAATTTTATCTGGTTTTTGACTTGACTCAAAATTTTGATTAGATTACCAACTTGACCCAATAAACTAACTGATTCCGTTAGTAAATAACTGGTCAGATTGTGGAGTGAGGCAGACCTAATTTGATTAACAGCTGACCATATTTCTCATCATCACTATCCATATCACGATAGACTATAATGCAGTGGTTTTTGAGATGGAGTTTAGTGGTGATTGCTTTTATATGGTACAAGAAGATTTAGAGGAATGCATTTGGAGTGATTTGAGAGTTTTTGGACTCTGGACCAAGTCCTAGGACTTTGGTTATTTTAAGTTGGCTGATTTTGTGAAGAACTTAAGGGAAAGCTAGGTTGGGTATTGTCAGGGGTATGAGTACTCTTTGAAAAGTTTAGGATCTTAGGAATTAGAATACAATTGGTTATGTGGAAGGTTTTGGTGGTGTGAGTGAGATGATAGTCGATTGATTGAGTTTATGTGGGAATGGTGCGAAAATCGATTTGGAGATCTAAAGCAAAAATTTGAACGAAAGAAAACATTAGATTTAACGTGGAAAAAATCTGAGAATGGGAAAAAACTATGGAGCCACATCACACCAAGAAATCCATTTTGAAAAAATTGAGGAGAATTGTACAAATTACACCACACTCAAGTCTCTCCACACTGTGAAAGACTTCAAGGCCCTCATCTTCTCTCTTACATGAGAAAAATTGAAATCGCACTACAACCCGATCACCATTCTCACTACAATATCAAAATTTTAAGTGAAAGTTGTTTGGATTAGGTTACTGGCAACACAGAGCCGTGATATTGACGTTGCATCCGAGCATGGTAGTGTGGAGCTCTCGGGTTCTGAACTTAGACCAGTTGTTGCTGGTCCGAGCATTGGGGTGTTGCAGCGCTTGGCACAGAAAAAAAGCTTTTGGGGCCAACGCCCCTGACCCCCCCACTTAATTGGCAAAATCAAGCACAAAATCACTGTCAAACTTGATCGGTGAAATTGAGAGCTTTGAGTAACTAATTGATTAACACAATCAAGATCTACATAATAACAATTTAGATAAATTTTGGGTGGTTTGAGTATTATGTGAAGAAGTGTGGGGTCCAAATGGTCTACTCCATATCAAATAGGAGAAAGGGAGGAAGATGTTATGGTAAGAAAGCTTGAGGAAATTGTAATAAAAATAAATATACCATCTTTTAGAAAAGTGAGGAACTCTAGCTATCAAGCTGATAGCTTGAGTGTTCTCAACAAACAAATCACTACAGAGAAGAATACTTCAATAAATTTTGATTTCAATGCAAATGTTTGTTTCATTACAACATTGATATTTGTAATCATTTACAAGCCATAAGAAGTCAAGTGGAAGAGGCGGCCTACCATTTTTTTCAAGAAAATTTGCTTTGAACTTTAATGCTTCTCTTTAGAAACTTGTGGTTTGTTGACCATTTGATAAATGCTACTTGGAAGATAAAAAATTACATCTTGAATCTGTATAGAACCACAAAGGTGCTGGTCGTTCCTTGTTGACTTTAGATGAAGTGGCAAGTTGATTTGGCAATGCTTGGTTAGCAGTTGGACTAAGGATTCAGCTTACATGACATTTTGCAATGTTTTGTATTCTTATGTTAAAATACAAAACCAAATTGCAATTAAAATCAACATAAGAGAAATAACAAAATAAATTAAAATAAAACAATAATGGTCACTAGTCCTAGTCATGGATCTTTGAATTGCCATCTAACTTTAGTGGTTCCTTTTAACTCTTCATTATGTTTTTCAATTGTGCCATTATAGTGTTGCATCAACTCTCTTGTACTTATGAAAATTGTTTATTAAAGAGTTGAAGTCGAACATTACAATAGGAAAAGGAAAAAACTTGATCTGCACAAATGAAATTTTTTCTATCATAAGGTGAAATTAATGGTTACTAGTCACTTATAACTGTAATATAATTTTTAACTCTTTTTATGATTTTGACATAGACTAAAGAGGATTTTGTCACTGGTTGTCAACTATTACATTCGAGGAACTCATAGGAAAACATAGAATACTATATTGGTGTCACTAGAGCATATGATCCTTATCACCTCCGAAGGACTCAACATTTTTATGCATTATTTCCGTTTATTGTCATTTATGGTTATTGTTCCTTTAGGGCCATTATATTTTCTTTCTTTCCTTTTGATCACTTCAAACTAGATTCATTAATTTAGTAAACTAGAACTTTCCACATGTTAGGAATATTTTCGTCCTATCCTCATGGGATCAATATGCGGACTCTTTTATCTGTATGTTACTTGATTGACATTTATACTTATGTGATTGATCGACTTGTCTCGCAGTAATTTCCGATTTTAGTCAACAAATGCTCCCCAATAAATATGATTATTCTTGTGGATTTTCAAAACCATCTTTGGATGTCATGCTAAGGGTTTCGCTTTGCATATATCCAAAAATGCTATCAGATGTCGATGCAAAGTGCAAATTAAATTATTATATGTAAATTTATATCATTGCAGATTGTTCCTTGTATGATGTTTGATTATATTCTGATAAGCTTGTTGAATTTTATTGCTTGCCTTCGGATAGCAGGATTCTGCCTTTGGGCTTGATTTTAATCTCTTCGACTTGTCCGATTGTATGTCGATGACCTGGTCCTCGGGGCTTATGTTTGTTTGATGGAGGATTCTTCAGCTTAGCACATGGTGCTTCAATAGACTTGTTGACGATTAAGTTCCTTTAGTTCAACACTGGGTTCTATACAAACTGGGATAACTCCTCTTGTCTTATGGTTTGTGCTTTGTCGTACTTGTTCAAAGAGAGTGATTTGGTATGTACTTTGTGCTTGATTAGACCTGTCGAAAGTGATATCAACATTGTTTTGATTTCTTCTTAAGTAAGGATCACCTATTTTGATGTTATCCCACTTCCTATATCTGTTCAAAAAAAAATCTCTTGGATCTACAATTTACTTGGACCTGTCAAGTTGGATATGTTTGCACTTCTATTGTCATTAGATTGACAAATGGGGCTTTTCACCAAGCCTTGGTTTGTTGCGTAAAAGCTAGAAACTCAGTCACATGTTGGTTTGTTGAGTTTGTCCTTTGTCTGGGTCCTAGACATAAGCAACAGGTTGAATTATGTTTTATCATTGTCAGACTGAGAAATGGGGCTCTCCACTACGGCCTTAACTTGTTGAGTGAGATAAAAGCTAGTGACTCAACCACATTTTGGCTTGTTGAGTCACAAAGTCTTATGCTTCTCCAACATTACTGGTTGAAGCTTGTATATTTTGATAGATTTTCTCGCACGACACTCAGAATTTAGGTGATTCTTAGTGATGAAGCTCTGACTTGTGAAATCGTCGTATACACCTTGTTTGTAAATTGTTGTGTCTTCTTTTAATTGATTGAATATGGCTTTAGCATTGATAACCTTAATGTACACTTGAGGATATCGCTACAAAGCGCAACGTCACCTGAATTCTTGGGGATCTCAGCCATATGCCCATAAGCTTGATGTAAAACCTTGCAGCTGGGGATCTCGGCTTAGAACACAATTCAATCCAACCATATATAAAAAAAATGTCTCATATTTTTCAAGGGGAATTTCAACAACATAAAATGATTTGAGGATCTCGGCATGAGGCACGATGTCGCCCATATGAAAAGTGAATGTCTCTTGTTTTGTAAAAGAATATTTATGGTAGTGAATAATATTTGGGGATCTTGGTTTAAGGAACTATTCAACCCAAATACATAAGAAGCCCCCCTGTCTCGCAAAGGAAAGCCTCTATCATTAAACAATAGTATGTGGGGATCTTGGCCTTGGCCTGATGCACAATTCAACCTAAATATAAAAACATAGCCTGTCTTGCAACGAGAATTTCAGTAACATATAAATTTTGAGGATCATGGCCTAATCATGATTTTGACCTAAATATTATGAGAAGACTCTACGCCCTGACGCTTGGGAATCTCGAGCCTTTTGTCAACCCACATAAAATTAGAAAACCCCTCTTCTGTTATAGGGAATTACAAAGGCACTATTTATCTTCTAGAACCTCAGACCATAACATGATATCACCCAAGTTAAATGAGAAAGACTTAATTGTCTTGCAAAAGAAATCTTTGGGAGTGAATTGTAGTGTCTGAGGATCTCGGCTGGAGGTATAATTCAACCCAAATATATATAAAAAATGTCCCTGTCATGTCGAGGGGATTTCAACAACCTAAAAGATTTATAAGGACATTGACATGAAGCATGATATCGCTCTGAATGTTTGGTTCTTTGTCCAACAAAGAAGTGATTTTGCCATTTAATAAATGTGTTTTGGGATCTGAGCTTAGAGCACGATGTGAACTAAAATATATGAGAAGACCTTATCTCTTAAAAGAAATTTTAACTTTAAAGATCACGACTTTTAACATAATTTCAACTCAAATACTTGAGAAGGCCTTCTGTCTTGCGAAGGAAAGCCTCTAGTAGTAAATACCAGTACTTGGGGATCTTGGCCTAGAGCACGCAATTGACCCAGTCATTAATTTACAATTTAATTAACAAGTATGGTATTATACATCAAGCTAGTTGTTCTTATACTCCACAGCAAAATAGAGTTCCCGAATGTAAGCATCGACATATCTTGGAAACTACATGTGCGTTGATGGCCGACTCTCATATACCCTCCTCTCTTTGGCTTGAGGCGGTTCGTACAGTCATTTAATTAATCAAGCGCTTATCTTCCAAAGTAACCCTCCAGTTATCACCATACAAGCTTTTATATAGAACCACCCCACACTATGAATACCTTAACTTGTTTGGATGTCAATACTTTCCTTGGTTACCTCCCATTTCTTGTAACAAATTGCAGCAAAGATCCATTCACTGGCAAGATGTTTATAAGTCGCCATGTAATATTTAATGAATCAGTTTTTCCTTACAACTCCAAGCTTCAAACCGATAGCCAACCTACAAGACCTCAAATTACAAATCCTCTCGCTCTTATTCCCACGTCAACCATCCAGCCTACCCGAACTCCAACAACCTGAGAAACATCAAACTCCACGGTTTCTGCATCTCCTACAGCACCCACCTTACTGGCCTTACCCGAAACCTCCCAGCCCACCACATCACCGTCACCTACAACTTCTAACAGTCCTCCCCCTACCGTGAAGCCATTACCTCCAAAACATCCTATGATCACTTGCTCCAAGAGGGTGATTTTCAACCTTCTAGATGATCGACACTTACAGGAAACACCTTAAACCTTTAAGCAGGCTATCAAACATTAACACTGGCAACAAGCCATGGATAAAAAATTTCACGCTAAAAACAACAACGTGGAAACTGGTTCCTGCTCCCACTTATCACCCAGTATTTGGAAGCCATTACCTCCAAAACTTCCTATGATCACTTGCTCCAAGAGGGTGATTTTCAACCTTCTACATGATCGACACTTACAGGAAACACCTTAAACCTTTAAGCAGGCTATCAAACATTAACACTGGCAACAAGCCATGGATAAAAAATTTCACGCTAAAAACAACAACGTGGAAACTGGTTCCTGCTCCCACTTATCACCCAGTATTTGGAAGTAAGTGGACCTATAAAATCAAATATGATAATGTTGGATCCGTCGCCCGCTACAAAGATTGTCTCGTGGCTCTGTGATATTAGCAAGAGTATAGCTTTAAGTATACGGATACTTTCAGTTCTGCTGTAAAAATCCCTACGATTCGACTTCTCCTTATCGTCACTCTTCATTACAAATGGAAGGTACTCCATATTGATGTCTCAAATGCCTTCTTGCACGGTTATCTCGAGGAAATGGTTTATACGCATCAGCCATTAGGTTACAAAAATACCTTACATCTCTTTCATGCATGTCTTATACAAAAGTCTATCCTACGGTCTCTAGCAAGCTCCTAGACGGAGGAACAGTACCTTTACCACTCATTCACTTAAGTTTGGATTCACAACAAGTACTGTTGATTCGTCTCTCTACATCTATTGCAAGGATTCTCATCTTCTATCCCTACTTCTTTATGTTGATGATATACTTCAAACGGTAATAATATTTTTAAGATGCAGCTACTTCAACAAGAATTACAAAATCAAATTCAATGAAGTTTATGGATTTGGTCTCTACGTTTCTTGGGATCAGTATTCACCCACACCCTATGGCTATCATCTCAACCAAACCAGTTATGTCCATGAGATATTGAATCGTGCCGGTATAAGTACTTGTGATTCGGTATCTACACATCAAACCATTTCCATCAAAACTTCATCTGACTCTATTTTGCCATATTCCAATCCTTCTCATTATCGGCAACGTGTTGGTTCTCTAGAGTACCTCATTTTAACTCAACCATACATTGTGGTGGCAGTGAATTCTCTATCTCAACATCTTCAAACCCCTCTTCAATCTCATTATCAAGATCTTACGAGTCTTCTCAGGTTTCTACAAGGTTTCTTAGATTTAGGCCTACCATTTAAGCCGATCCACTCACTTTTCACACTTATGTTGATGTAGTTGGGCTAGTTACATGAATGATATAAGGTCTATTACTAGCTATTGCACCTTTGTTGGACCTAATCTTCTCTCTTGGAATGTAAAAAAGCAACCTGTTGTTGCTCGGTCGTCAACAGAGACCGAGTATCGGGTCATCTCTTCGACGGTAATCGAAGTCATATGGCTTTGACGATTGCTACAGGAATCTTTTGTCTTTGTCACTACTCCTACTATAATTTGCTGTGATCACATATGTGTTATGTCTATCACTAGAAATCCATTCTTCCATGCTCGAACCAAGCATATTGAGATTGACTATCATTTTATTCGTGATCATATTCAGTCAGATGAGATTACTCTACAGTAAGTGCCGTCAGAGGAACAAATAGCGGACATCTTCACTAAAGCCTTACCGACCCCCAGGTTCTACACTCTTCAGGATAAACGAATAATATCTCCTCCAGATATTATTTTAGCTTGAGGGGGCCTATGAACGAAACTACATTATAAGCTATGTTAGTTTTGCTTAGGCTTTACTAATTGTACTTGGCTGTAGTTATATTTCTAGTTGCTTAGCATAGACTTCCTATATATATCTCGCTGTAATAGCTTGCCAATTAATGAAATTACTTTCTTCCTCTCCTTGAACTTTTCTTTCCATATTTCCTTTTCTTTCAGAAATCTTATGTTATGTTTCCAACTGAAATAAATGTTGTTATGCAGGTAGATCAAGACTGAATATCATTTATTCTCCTCGGGATTTTCGAGGCGATGCAGCTTCACCTCTTGAATGGAATGAAATTGCTGTCAAGCCTTACACCGAGATCCTCTTTCAGCCTCTTAATTCCAAGAAACCTCGCAAGTTTAAGCTGTCAAACATTGCCTCAGTTTCCCTCAGTGCATAATATGAATCTCGGTAATGCTTCTAGAGGTCAGGGTTTGTGGAATCTTGTATATGAATTCCTTCAGTTGCACTGTGTCCATGCTTTAAATATGAAAATTCACTGAATTACTCTCATGAAAAATATTAGGAAAATTTACATGCATACCACAATTTATACCTATTTTACATATCTAACCCTGAGTTTGATATTGACACCTACAAAAATCTTGGTGTTTTCACTTCTAAAAATATGGTAACAGTTTTAATTTTTTATGCGATGTAATAAATTTGAGTGGCTTGTAGGCGAATGCGAATTTTATGATGTTAGATAAGAAAATGCGTAAGAATTATGTGGTATTTTATGATGTTCAATGCAGAATACTGATCAGGCGAAGTAGTTTGGTTGTATAATTTCATTTTTTGCAGTTATCTGATAACAGAATCCAGAAGCTGAATTTGGGTAGAATCTTAAAGGTTAGGCGGTGTTAAAATTTTGAGTGTTATAATGTAAATAAGAATTGCTTGGTATGTATGTAAATCTTTCATGTAAATGCCCCATGTAAGATTTACATAACACCCAATTCCTTTGTATTTACATATCTAACACCTGACCTTCAATTTTTACTAATACGCCACATTATGTAAGCATGAACAAGATTAATTCACTTTTTAGAAATCAAAACAGTGCAAATCTGATGTGGGCGGAGGCGGGCGCGGGGGTTGGATGGGTTTAACTGTAAGATGTATAGTTTACTTGCTAGATTCATAGGACATGGGTGGTATGTCTGTAAATGATGATTATAAAAAATTTTGTCAACGGAAACCTCCTATTCATAAGGTGATCTTGTTGGCGTTGGGTTTCGCTTGGAAGTTTCTCATTTCTTTTGCTTGCTCATTCTGTTGCTTGAAAATTACTGAAATATTTTAAAAAATGATATTTAATCTTTACTATTACTAATGGTAATCATCATAGTTTATGAAAAGATTTGGAAGCTTAGAATTAATGTTAGTCTCGTATCAGATGTGCTGTAACTATGTCAGTTTTTTAGTTTAGTTTAATTCTCGTATGCTGCAAATCAAATTATAAATTGCAAAATATTTTGATGCGCGTGATGCATGACTGAATTGATGATTGAATACAGTTCTCATTTATAAGATTAAATATAAAAATAAGGGGCATTTACATACATATCCCTCAATTCATATGTATTTCCATATCTAATTTCGTCTATATTTCCAACACATAAACATTTATATTAACTGATATTTTTAACATCACATACAATAAATATACTACCATTGATATCTTTTTAGAAGTGTAACACACTTTTTTATATATAAATGCTTAAAAGATGTGCGGTGTATATAAATTTTTCTAAAAATAATATTGTGTTGATTAAAAGCTATAGAACTCCAGAAGTGCATTAATCCGAAATAGGCACTGCTTGCCCCAATACTCCTATGCTCAAAGGCTTACTCATTTCATAAAAATCTTGAACGTAAGTTTCAATAATTTCAGGCAAATTTCAGGCCAAAATCCAATAACTAAACTATTCCTTTTGCATAAGATGATAGAAAGTGTACACGTTGAGGAAGGAAATTTGCTACTTAGGGCTTGTTTGGTTCGGCTTTTTCGGTGCGGCGCTGCACTGTGCCGCGAATTCGCGAGCAATTTTTTCGTTTGTTTCGGCGTACCGCTCGCCGCGGGCCGCGAATTTGGTGAAAAGCCGGCAGCGGGATCGACCACGCTGCGCGCGTTAAGGATCGCGTTAAGGGCGATGTTTCCTCTTTTGCCCCTCCTCGCGAAGCTGATCTCTGCCCTTCTGCCCCGCCTTGCGAAGCCGATCTTTGCCCTAGATCCTCGTCTCGCTTCCTCGCCCGTCCCCTTCTCTCGATCTCTTGCGAAGCACAGAGCCGCGCCGCGCGACTCCTTCTACCTTCGACCGAAGAGCCAAAGCCAATTGCTCCTTCTTCCACCTGCTTCATCGCAACCGAAGGCCATGATTCTGAGCAAAATCGGGATGGAGGGATTGCAATTTTAATTTGATTAAGTTATTAATAAGTAATGATTAAAATTCATATATTTTAAATTTAATTATAATTAGATGGATTTATATATTAATATTTAATGATTAATTATTTATAAATATTTTTTTATGTTTTTAATTATATGATAAAGATATAAATAATTACTATTTAATTATTGATTGATGTTAATTTATCATTTAAATTTGTTTACTAATGATATTATTTTACATTATGCAGTTTTATTGAATTGGGCAAAATTGTCATTTTTACAGAAAAAACTGCCCGACAACTTTTTTCGTGCAAATTGAACTAAACAGATAGATGAACTTCACTACAATTGTTTCCTGCAATGCTTCTGCATGGACAATATGAAGAAGAATTGCGCTCAAACATGACTCTTAGTCTTCAGCTATTAAATATTTGAGTAATTTCATTAAAAAAAATTATGAAAATTTTACTATTTTATAGTCGTTTGATCTTTTTTTCTTTATATAAGGGAGAGCCTAACCTGGGCAGAATCGGTCCAGGCTAGAAAATTTAATGATTTAATTTCAAGTCGAGTTGGGGTGGGCTCGAAATGATCTTTTGGCTCGTTATGTTTGATTTTGAGCAAGTTTGACTTGAAATTGAATCGAGCTCGATTCGGCTCGAAATTGAAATGAGTTGGTTCAACTTGAGTTCTTTGGATCCGTTTCAGCTCAAAATTGGCTTAAAATTGAAACTCGTTGGCTTAAATTGAGTTATTTGTATCTATCCCAGTTCGACATTGGGTCGTGGATTGTTATATTCAATTTTATGTCGTACCATATCTAAAATTCTTGTGGATAAAAAAATACTTCAAGTTGATATTGAGCCAGTGTTAGCTGATTTATGTATGGCTAAAAATCAGCTAAAAAATTTAGATCCAAAGTTTTTGGCTAATATCTAGGTTTGTTTATTTCAATTAGATCTTGATCGGAGCCAAAATTTAAATCCGATTTTGAGTGATTACTGATCTTTGACTTGAATTCATAGCCCTAGTCTAGGTCATCCTATGTAGGGTTGTTAAAAAAACTCGTTGTTCGCGAACAGTTCGTGTTCAATTCGCCAAGAGGTTCGTGTTCGATTCGTTCGATAAATAAACGAGATGAACACGAACAATTTTTTTCTATTCGGTTTGTTAAACGAACCAAACACGAACAATGTTGTGTTCGTTCGTGTTCGGATCGTTATTGTTCGAAATATAAAATAATTTAAAATAATTATATATAAAAAATTTATGATATTTTAAAAATAATTATATATTATAAAAATTTATCATATTTTAAATAATTAAACTTTTATAAATTGTAATATATGATAAATTATTAATAACAATAATAATATTATAATAGTATTAATTATATTAATATAAATATTATAATATTATAATTAATATACTATACTATATATTAAAATAAAATCCTAAACAAAGCCCTAAACGTCTTATTCAGTTTGCTTCATTTTGAGGAAATATGAATTACCTGATGTGTACGGAATACCTGATCAATTTGCTTCATTTTGAGGAAGTAAGCTATCAAAGCTAGGGCTGTCAAAAAAGCTCGTTGTTCGAGAATAATTTGTGTTCGATTCACCAAGAAGTTCGTGTTCGATTCGTTTGATAAGCAAACGACACGAACACGAACAATTTTTTCTCGTTTGGTTTGTTAAATGAACCAAACACGATCAGTGATGTGTTCGAATATTTCGAACACGAACACTAGCTCTGTTCGTTCTTGACGTTTACACCGCTAATCCGATGAGGGACCGACAAAATAATAATCACTCTAAAAAAAAAACATACACATTGTCCTCAAGGTGGAATGATTGAAACTGCTTCTGGATCACTCTTCATAAAGCTCGCAAGTTGTTTCATAATCTGACACATCATTTCACTTAACCAGCACCTCCATTGTTTCAGTAGCTCATCGAAGCTCCTCTTCTACCTCCAAAGGTTCCAAAACCACCTTCATATTCTCGATCAACGTCTGATGTAGCGAAGACAAGAGTCCATGGTTTATGATAGCTCGCCACAGCTATGATATATAAAATAATGGGTACAATAATGATGATAGTGGTAACTCAGACGATCTGTCATTGCCCCAATGTGTGCCACAATCTCATACAGCAATTTGGGGATGAACCTCAATGCCTTTGATAACATGAATCGTCCATGGTAGAGTAGTTGTTGTCCCCTAAAAGTGTCACGAATGATTGTCCAAATCTTGTGGCAAATATGTCATTATCTTCCTCAGCGTCTTGTTCTATTCAACCTCCTACCTCAAAGCTTCAATGGGTACTGATAAAGCTGTCAGTTGAGATTCCTCCATCTTCCTCGATAGTGCATCAACAACCTTATTCTCCAGTCCTCGACGATATTGGATCTTAAAATCATCCAAGTAACTCGGATAGCCACCACAATACTTCTTAGTCACCATCCTCAGCTCCAACAAATACTTCGAGTTCCTCAGATCAATCTTGAGTAAGAAGTGATGCCCCAATAGATAAAGATGCCACTAATGAATTGCCAAAATAATAGACATCAACTTCCTCTCATATAGGGACTTGAGTCTATCTGTTATCACCCGCACTTAATTAAAATAAGTGATAGAATGTTGAACTTGTCTGAGGATTGTGCCTAATCCATATCCTGAAGCATTTGTTTCTACAATGATAGGTTGGTTGAAATCAAGTACCACCAGCACTGGTACACTCGTCATGACCTTCTTTAACTTCTCAAAAGATTGGGTCGCCGCTTTTTCCCATTGAAGTTTTCCTTCTTCAACTGTTCTATAAACATCCACACAATCAAATTACATTCCTTCACAAACTTTTAGTAGTTTCCTGTAAGTCCTAGAAACTCTAACATAGCTTCCACGTTTGACGGTCCGCCAACCCCCTGGTCTTGAACAAATTAGGGTCACTGTGAAGCACTACCGTATTATATCTCTCCTGAATACTCAACAATGTTAAAATAAGTCCCTTAAAAACTCCCTTGCTCTTCTCCACTTGTCTCGTTCCCATCATTACTCCCGAACTACCTTCTTCCTTGAAGACTGGTACAGTGTAGTTGGATGTAAGGGATGTACCTCAATGTCCTCAGTAACATAGTTTGTTGCAGCCCTCTGACAGGGTCCAACTGACATGGTTGTCTATTCTAGGCTGAAATTCTTTGAAGCTACATTCTCCTTATGAATCACACACCATCTTGTATCTTCTGCTGGCACTCATTCCAAACTTCCATATATCTTGCTATTCCCTATAGATGCTGCCGCTCAAATCTGCTTCCTAGTTGTTCACTCAATCTTGCTTGCATTTGTTCATTCCAGTCATTTGGATGTCGTGTTTTTTTTTCTTTCAAGTATTATCGCTCAGGTCCACTCCTCACTCCTTCGCTCAATCCCATCTACTTTCGTTTTTTGCAACCGTCTAAATATCATATCATTCTTTCCAAGTGCCACCTCTCCAGTCCACTACTTGATCCCATGGCTCTAGATCCTCCTAAGGCAACGACGCTGCCTTGATGCCACACAAATCCTTCAGATTACTGCTACTCACGTCCATTCTTGATGTTGTCGCTCGATCCCATAGTGGGCAGTGGTGGATTTGCGTGAAACTCCATGATCTTCTTTATCATTTCTTCCAAAACTATGAATCTACCCTCCATGGACAAGAACCATCCCTCCATAGACAAGAATCATCCCTCCATGGATAAGAACCGCATGCCTATGGCAGAGAAACACTCAATTCATTTCAAATCTGATTTGACTCAACTCTTTGTCTAATGTATCATCTAGAATATCTACTTTTTTTTGCTACAATTACTCCCAAGTAAATTTTTCACGAAGGCAACACTCTGTACGCTCGTTGGCTTCCTAGCTAGCTAGAATCGCGACTGTATCGCACAGTTTGGTCATGTACGCCGCGATCCAATGTTTGCTTCCCCATTAGGTCAAATCAAGCAATTTTGTCACTCTGTAGATCGTGATCCCATCGTCTATTTGTCGCGTTCTCGTCCTCTATATCCCCCATGATTCTAAATTGAATGAATGTTTCGCTATGTACGAAGTGATCCCGTCTTCCATACGTCGCAAACTCGATGTTTCCTTTCCAGCTATGTAAAATATCGACCCCATAGGCTCCCAGCTAACTTGAATCGTGATAGGAACACTGTAATCCTATCGTCAGCTTCCCAGAACGTGAGGTTCAGTCACTAGCACACTCCTGCTCCCGTCATTACCTTCACGGATCGCTACTAGGGCACGTTAGATTCCATTGTTGGCTTCTCTGTTCTAAAACTTGTACGTGCTCCCGTCGTTTCTTTCCGAGATATTGATTGCTCTGATACAAATTTGATATGAATAGAAGCCAAAATAAACGAAAAAATTACAATAAGTATGTGGAAATAATATTCTTCTCTCTTTTCTCTTTTTCATGATAAAATCTGCAGATATTGCAACAAAGATGTAGCCATAAGTTCCAAAATCTGCATGAAATTTTGTGTTTTCTAAATTAATATTCTTCTCTCTTTTCTTTTCTCTCTATAATTAAATAAATATCGCCTATTTACCAACATACACACCGAATAGAAGCAGAGGCAACTATTTAAATACTTAAAATGAATGCAATTATATTATTATAAGAATACCAGAATACAATGATACTAAAAATTGATGCTATATACTTGAAAAGCACCATAAATATTTTTCACCAAAACATACATCCTGATTACCACACCCCTATTTCTATTCTTCTACTCGCAGTCCATCTTCAAATTCCAACATCAGCTTATTCAGCTTTTTGCTGTGGATCCTTTCCTGAATCACTCTCAACTCATCACTGCATCATAAACCAGTGCAAAATCAATATTAGAAAATCATACACTAAACAAACTCTTCTTCCTCCATAAGAATGCTAAGGGCTACAATACCTGGGAGGAGGGTTCGGCGTCGACGGAGAGAGCATTTGAGCGAGTTTGACGGCATCTTCAGGGCAGCAAATGGCATGATTGAAGCACATATATCGTCCGAAGGCATCGGTGCTCTCGAAGATGCAGATATGAGCATCGATTAGTAGCTTGAGCTCGACTGTCACCAACACTCCATCGTCGTACATCTCCGGCGCACCCTTTAGATATGGATTCGATGGAGTGAGTTCGGGTTCTACGAGAAGACCCGAGTTCACCACCACCATGTTAACTCCGCGATCCATTGCTAGTGCCCAGGCCGTCTTCTCGGATAGAGTCTTTGAAAGAGCATGCCATAGCTGCATATTCATGACCGTTAATTCTGTTATAGTTTGGGTTTAGATGCTTGAAGAGTTTACTAGCCGCTGTGATAAATAGAAATCTGTATGAAAAATTCTGGGGGTATTTACATACATACAACATAATTCTTATATATTTATATATCTAACACCTAAACTTTCATCTATAATCTTTGATAAAATTAATACTTGGGGACAAGCTTTTAACATCCACCTATATTTACTCTTTCAACATGACAAGTTAAGTCCTTATAGAATGGGATTCTCTTTCATGTCAAGTAAAGTGGATGCCCCATTTTAACAGTAACATTGAAGGAGAGTCTCAAACGTGTTAGCCGATCTGAAATATTGTTACCCACTTTCTTAAGATTGAAAGTGACTAATCTATTTGCATACATGCAATTGATCATGACCAAAGCAGCTTTATCTCGCTTAAAATTAATTGCAAATTGTCACCAACTATTAATAAATGCATTATACACTCAATTCGATCTGAACTCCCAACGCTACCATTTAACCACTTCCCCAATCAATCTATTTTAGTTAGAAATATCCCCACCCAAGAAGTCCCTTCGTTTTCATATTAAAATTTTGGGAAATTTACATACACACCACACATTTTTTATGAATTTACATATCTAACACCTAAAGTTCAATATATACATTTATAATTCTTTGATGCTATCTATAAACATATGTTGTTGTGAAGTCGTATTTTTGATGTGATATTAAAGATTTGATATGTAAATGTACAAAGTTTTTAGATTTGAAGTTTATTACACCTTCAAGTACTACCAAATATAAATTGAACACTGAACTTAATGATTAATATGAGAAGCATACCACAAGTGATTAGCTTAACTAAAGTGATTAAAAAATAAATTACCTTAAACTTTCTGCAAAAACTAGGCTCACTCCAATCTCTCTCATCAACATCCTCAGCTAATTTTCGGTTCTCCTTCCATATGACAGCAGTCACCGAAGAAGTGAAGACAACCCTCTCTACAGTCTCAGCTTGCGCACAGGCTTCTAATACATTATGTGCAGCTCTCACCTCTACCTCCACCATGAACTCCTGCATCATAAATAAATATATTTCAGATGTAATTAATATATTTTTATATATATATAGAATAAAGTGTAAATTTGTCCTTGTATAATAATTGGTCATAAGGATTTAAGAGGCAAGACTGAGGTAAATTCATCACATATTTTCAATATGTTTTAAAAATAAATTAGAGTATTGTATATATAACATAAATTAATGTTGGTGCCAAGTTGTAATAGAAACTTGCCAAACTCATTTATGGACAATCAATGGCTGAGCCCGATGTTGGCCCAAATAGGTGGCCCACGTGCTATAAGCCAGCTTATGCAGAAAAGCAACAAACGGCCTCATACTTTAAAGCTGTTTCGTGTTCGACGCCGAAAAACTTTTCTTCCCGCCCGCCGACGTATAAAATTAGCTCTGTTTATTATATTATTATATTTATTTTAAATAAATTTAATAATTTTGAGACCGGTTTTAATAAAAAATTTAGTCAAATAATTTAATTTAATTTTTTTAAAAGATCAGAAGGGATTGCAAAAAATATTGCTATTTACATATCTCGCAAATCAAATTTGAAAATTACACTTTCGCACTTTCATTCTCTCTTCTATTCCGGCAACAAGCCGAAGTAGAAATGGGATTGCGACGTAGGACAGGATTGTGAGTGACTGAATTTGCGGTGTTCAAGAACATCAGATACTCATATCCACAAATCTGCAACGATCAGATCGACAATGACAGAATTGCAGCCTTCAGATACTTCCAAAATTGTCATTGTCGGAGCTGCGATCGGATCGCGCAAATAAAGAGTTCCGAAACTCCCATCGTTAGAGTTGCAACCGAAAAGTAACTACTTTTCTCCTACTTCAACACCGACATAATCACACATACAAAGACCTCTAAAACTCCCTTCATTATTCTCTGGCGATATTGGAGAAGGGGTCACACGTACAAAGACCTTCGAAACTCTGTCCTTTCTCCAAGGGCAATTACATCTCGCATACGAAGTTCTCCACCGATGAGTAATTGAAGGCCGAAAAATCAATAAAAGTATGAATTTCATAATATTCGAATTTAAGATGTGAGATAACCAAATATTAAGTGCTATGTATGTCAAAACTCCTAAAATATTAATGTTTGGATCGCCAAAAAAAAGACTCCGATAATAATCAAAATAACTTAAGCAAAATATTTCTCCATTAGAACTTCAAATAAATTAATAAGAAACAGTTGATGTTTGGCATATTGAAAAAAAGTTATTAACTTGCGGAAATCCTATATACATGTGAATTTATGTTGCCCGTGATAAAAAGTACACGCATCTTAAAGCCGATGCGTGGCAACGATGGATCGCCGCTGTGCACGACTGTTAAAGTGCCCAAACAATAAAGAGTAAAGGAAGACAAACGCTCACATCATAGGAGACATCGTCGAAGGTGTAGAAGACGCCGGAGCATCCCCTTACGGCATCCGCAATGCTGTGATAATCCAAAGGGTCCGACCTGAAAACCCTCACCCTCTCGCTCCCGCTCTCGCTCCAGCTACCCCCCTTCCACCCATCCCCTGCACGCACGCCAAGCGTTCGATCAAATGCCACACACAAAACTCAGCAACAAAATCTTCAGAAAAAGAAAAAAAAATTCAATCAACGATCGAATTCGAACCTCCGCCGAACGCTGCTGCGTGAATAGTGTAACCCCGGCGAAGCAGTCGCTCAACGAGTGCGGCACCGATCCTGCTCGAAGCATCCATTACGCAGACCTTCTTTGCCGTTTGTCGCTCGATTGAGGGAGCCATATTGAAGCGTAGGATTTACTAAGGGAGTTGAGGAGAAACAGAGTAGATAAGGAAAGGGCAAAGCACCGCTTTTATATCCGAGAAGAAGGAATGGACCCTTTCAGCCATATAAAGTTATCGTAATAAGATAACGATGATTACAGAGGCGTAGTTCGATTTTTCTCTCGTCAATTAAATTATTTTTCTCTATCGAACGTGGAATCCTCTAAATAAACGATATATATTAAACAGTATTTGGCCTGGGTCAGTTAACTGCAATTCTGTAATTTTGCGCCCCCATAAAAAAATGGAGAAAATGTAATTACAGGTGACACATCATCATACAGGTATGTAATGAGTGACGTGATGACCTATGAATAGCCGTCGGGCGTGGTACGGACAATCTCAAAAAAATAAGAGAAAAAGGAGGCGCTGCTCCTCTATAATAATTATATAATAACTATGAATGTCCAGTCATTGCATTACAGTTGTCCGTCTGGCTAGATTGATATTACCCAATTGTATAATTTTAAACTGATTAAATAGCGACCGTTCAAAATAGATCAGGCGGCTGAGACTAACAAGCGGAAGAAACTACAAGCATTCAGAGCGTGGAAGATGACAGGTGGGGGTTACGGGTATAGGTAGACGGAGGGGAAGAGAGTGGAATTAATGAAGGGGAGGAGTTCGGTGGGCGGTAAGCGGGAGCGTGCGCGGCTAACCTTCCTGGTCAGCTGCGTTGAGGTGAAATTTTATGATGTTAGGTATTACTTGTACGCTAATTTGTCTTTATAGACCCAATTGTCATGTGTCCAGTTTAATCTAGCTGCTAATTGGGTGGACTTAAATTAATTATTTGCTATTAATTTCATTGGTCAATAAAATTTATATATGGGATATTGATTGACGTTACATTGTTTTTTTTTTTTTCTCATGTATACTATTTGCTTTGAAGTATTTTTTTATGCTTATATAAAGCAATGCACGTGCTTTTAATTTTTAGGTGTTTGATTTGAGAGCAATTGGGAAAAGTAATTTCTGGCGAATTTTGATGTTAGATATAAATGATATCTCTCATGTTGTTTCCGGTTCTCCTCCACGTTGCTTGTTCTGTCAAACCTCTGTGATTATTAGGAGAAAAATTTTTGTTTGTTCAGACGCGAGCTACGTCCGGACGATGGATGCAATACACTGGTGAGGTGTTTGTTTTGTTTTTTTTTTTTTTTTTTGCCAGTGTATCGCGTTCGTCGTCTGGGCGTAGCTCGCGACCGGACGACGCACACAATTTTTTCGGTTATTAGGGCTTCCTGCATAAAAATGACACTTTATATCACACATTATTATTGATGTAATGTCTATTTTACCCTTTCAACTATTTACAGGTATGCCCCCTCTTGTATCTATTTTTGTGATTGAATAAAAATAGAGTTTATTTAGTAGAGTTCTTATCTTTCTTTATGGTTATCTTTTTGCTATTCCTCTCATTTTCTTCGATTTTGAAGATGTTTTATGGTATAGAGTTTGATGCTTCACAACAATATGGAACTTGGTTCCTCATCATCTCCTCGAGACAGCCAACAATTTAGCCCATCTTTTCAAAAGATAAAGGAAATCAATATACCAAATTGCCTCAAGTTCTTGATGACACATATCAAGAGTGTGGCCACCATACCACGAACTCAAGAAAATTGCATGGTATGGAAAGTTTAAATCTCCAAGACTACTCACTCTCAATGGATTCAAATCCTTCTTAAATTGCAATGCTTCTCCACCTCCAAGATTCAAACAAGATGAATCAAGTAATTCTATAGAAAATCTTGATTACAATCTATGACAACTTATCGATATAACTCTCAATGCAGTAATCTTCTCAACAGTTTCTCCCTCAATCCTTTTGTATATCTTTCATCTCAACCATACCATTGAAATTTGGCAAACTTTTGCAAAACAATTTCAAGCAACCAATAGATCTAACGTAATTAAACTCAAGAATGAATTACATACTATCACAATGGGGGCCAACACGATGAATCAATACCTCACTAATATAAAAAATCTGGTGGATCGCATTGTATAGCAGGCTCCAAGATCGCTAGCACTGATATCATTCTTTACACCTTAAATGGTCTCCCTCCATCCTATCAAGGCTTTAAAACCACAATTCGCACTCAATTGCATCTTCTCAGTCCTGAATATTTTTTATGCACTATTGCAAGCAAAAAGTGTAATTGAGTCAATCAATCGACCAAGCAAATTTAGCATACTGTTTTGATCTCCTACAAGAACAAAAATGGCTCGCAATAAACAAGAAAATTCAACAAAGAACAACCCTCAACATAAGTCTTCCCACAACAATAACTAAAAAAAACCAAACCAACTATTGTATGTCAAATATGCAATAAAAGAGGCCATATAGCTAGTACTTGGTGGCAGTGGACTAATCATCAGTCCAAGGCAAACACCACTCCTCAAACAACTGCGTTGACAAGTCAGTCAAACCCAACATCAAAACTGGGTCCTAGACACAGGAGCTACCACCCACCTTACACCTCGCCTGGATAATCTACATTAACCAACTCAACGGACCGACTCCAAAGATTTGATTGTAGCTAACGAGCAAAATGCTGACAAAACCCATGTTGGAAATGGTATTCTTACAACACACCGCAGTAAGCTTAAGTTGTCCCCACTATTTCGTGTACCTCACCTTACTGACAACTTAATTTACGTTCATAAGCTCACTCAAGATAATAATTATAAAGTTGTTTTCCGAGATAACAAATTTTATGTTCAGGATCTGAACACCAAACAAAGTCTCCACTCTGTTCTTGTTGATCAAAGCCTATATCCTATTACAGCCCTCACCATAGTCATTGGTTCCTACATATGGCATCAGTGGTTGGGTGGGTCATCCACACAAGAAAGTTCTATCCAAGATTTCTCACCTCTTCCTCAACTTAAAATTCCTACTTCTGTTCAACATTGTATTGATAAACAAAATAAAAGCCACATGTTACCTTTCTGTGAAAGCTCTACTACTTATGATGTTTTAGAACTTATACACTCAAATATTTTGGGTCCCTTTCTCCATCTCTCAATAGATGGCTTTCGCTATTATGTAACCTTCATTGATACTTACTCTAAATACTGCCTTGCGCATCCCTCTTAAACATAAATCTGAAACAACAAACCACTTCATCAATTTGCACATAATGACCAAAAATCACTTCAACAAGACATTAAATTCTTATGTACTGATAGTGGTGGTGAGTATACATCTCACCTTCTCAAAAACCATTTAAATGAGCAAGTTGTCAAACATCAATACAGTTGTATGTATATTCCCAAACAAAGTGATCTTGCTGAACTTTAAAATAGATATCTCCTCAAAATTGCATGAACACTTTTAAACACAACCCAACTTCTAATTCAGTTATGTATGCATGCCATCCAACCCGCTAACTACCTCATAAATCACATTCCTTCTGCCACTACTGTCGGCATTATTTTTAGGTTGTGTGTTTTATTTTAAAAAGGGGGTCGCCTAACAGAAATTGTCGGCAAATTTTTAATTTAATTTAAATAAATAATTTGAAAGGTAGTATTTGGTTTTGAAAATAATTTTAAATTTGAAAATTTTAAGATGTGAAATCAAACCGATCTCACATCCCAAATAGTTTACATAAACGAGCACCTCATCACAAATTGTGTATCTATCTCGAAGAATAGACACACTGCTTGATAATGGGGCTCGATTAGATAAACTAGAAAGGTTTGTGACATCCGTTTGGTCTGCGAACCAATTTTATAAGCCGACAAATTCCTCTGCTTAATATAAATGAATTAAGCAGGGTTTATATTACATGGGTTCTTAAAATTCCCTATAAGGGCAAGCCCCTATAGTTAATTACATCTTAAGTGACGGGAATCACCTAAGAAAACACTCGATAATAATCAGTAATTCTGCTCTCAAGAATTTCAAAGTTTAAGTTTTCAAAAGGATTGAATTTTAGAATTTCAATAGGGAATGGATCAAGTTTGGAACGTTTTGTTTTGAGAATTCAAAGGAAGAAAGGTAGGAGAAATTACAGATTCGAAGCGAACTTCGGTAATTTCCCGATTATCCTATTGTTTGGCTTGAATTTAGGAAAGTCCTAATGTTTATTTAATGTTTTGATCTTGCCAATTTTAATTAATTTGGACTTATATTCGTATGAGACAATCATACAAATAGCTTTAGAAGATATGAGGGTTTATGTCGTACCGAACGACTACCTCAGAGTCTTAAGACCGGTTAGGGCTTAATTTACATGACATGATCATGCAAATGCCTAACAAAGAGGTTGAGGATTTATGTTGCACTAGGCAAACTACCTCGAAGTCCTATGGTTTGGTTATTTAACTCTAAGAAAGTTTTGCTGAGGTAGATCCGAGTTTTCATCGATGACGATGGTCGTGCTTGTCCACCATGCTCCGAGCTCCTTGTTGTTGCAGGGGTTTAGTTTTAGAAGTCATAAATCGGGAGATGAGAGAAGTGTTCGGTTTAGAGAAAATCTTAATTTCCAAGTGTTTTTTATGTTTTATTTAAAACAAATCTTAAAGTTGATTATAACAACACCGGTTAAGATCCCACGGTTCCATCCTTCGGCATCATTATTTTTATCGGATTCACTTAGTCCGGATGAATTTGCTAAACTCAACTAAATGAGTTCCACACTTTCATTTAGACCGTGGGAAATCCCGTTAGTAACACGTAGGTTACATCATCCGAGGCATTCCCGATCATCCAACAAGACGTTTTAATTTAGTTGTAATTGTAGTTTTGTGTTCCGTTTGTGATTAAATTTTGAGTTGTTTTATATTTTGAAATGTTGTGGCGGTGAATTTTATCTTGCAATGACTTTTAATTTAGTTTTGGTTTCGGGTTTAGGGACTATTCTAAAGGTGTGGGTTTTCATGCAACGATTGTTTATCATGCAAGAAAAGTAAGTGCGATGCGATTAAGTAAATTGCAATAAAGTAAATTGCAACAAAATAAAAGCGTACCTGGAGGGTCTTCCCGTCATCCCAAGCTGCACTCAAACACAATTTAGAATATTTAAGCAAGTTCCTAGGTAAAGCTAAGGGAAGGATTATGGTTTTCTACCAAATTCCTAATCCTATAGCTAGTCATTTCCTATGACATCTAGGTTCTTGTGTTTTGGTTTGAGGACGATTTTGTTCATCAAAGAATAATTAAATTCAATCGCTCTTATAAACATCCTATCATATTGAGGAAGTGTTTAAGATGAGTCTTAAACATCTTTTCAATACTATTAGGATTGTTTTAAGTCCAAATGGATTTAATCAATCAGGTGGAGTGATCGTCCGAGGTTTAGTTAAGTTTTGTTGTTATCTTACTCAGTGAACTAGGACATTTGAATATCCTATAAGTGAAGTAACATTTCATTTAACGTTCTGTTTCGGAGTTATGACAACGGAAGCTTTCGAGGGCAAATTGATGTTCAAATGGTTTGTGATTTAATTTCAGTTATCGAGTTTAAATTTGGAATAGTGTTCAAAATGTTTTATTTTGAATTTCTTTATGTCTTAGGTGATGTTATTTTTAATTCAATTTAACTTAACTTTAATTTAATTTAATTTGGTTTAGTTTTAATTTTAATTTAATTTATTTAATTTAAATAAATTTTAATTTTAACTTGATTTTATTATTTAATTTAATTTAATTCAATTTAGTTTGATTTGATATGCTTTAATTTAATTTAATTTAATTTGATTTAATTTAATTTGATTTAATTTAATTTGATTTAACTTACTTTAATTTAATTTAATTTAATTTAATTTAATTTAATTTAATTTAAACTTAATTTAAAATTTTAATTTAATTTGATTTAATTTAATTTAATTTAATTTGATTTAATTTAATTTTAATTTAATTTAATTTGATTTAATTTTATTTTAATTTAATTTTATTTAATTAATTTAGTTTAATTTGATTTAATTTAATATGTTTTAATTTAATTTTATTTGATTTGATTTAATTTAATTTGAATTTAATTTTACTTTTAATTTTAATTTAATTGAAATTTAAAAGGGTTTAATTTAAATAATTTAACTTTAATTTAATTTAATGATTAAGTCTTTTAGCATTTTAAATCTTAAATTTGGATTATCATTTTAATTAGGAATTAAACATTATTGAGATGATTAATTTAGGGATTCTTAAATTAAAGAACAAATCTCTTCCTAATAATATCTACTATTTTAATAATTCCAATTTTATTATTCTTGCAAATTTAATCAATTATTTAATTAAGATTTATTTTAATTATTTTTAAATTATTTAGTAGGTTTATACCCTTTAATTATTTAAATTTCAATCATCCAAATCAGATTAAGATCAAATATTTTACTCTTTAATTTTATTAAGCCTAAAGTTTTAATTAAAGATTAAAATTTTAATTACCATTTTGCCCCTTCAAGCTTAATGATTTCATAACTCACTAAATTGAGCTTAAATGAACTTAAAATTCTTATGTGACTTTACTCATATGTCAATAAAGACATGAGAGGAGAAAATGTGATTTTTCTGTATTTAATTCATTTATGTAATTATTTTTGGTGGAAAATAGAGATTTCCAAGGAAAATTTAATAATATGACCAAGGGAAAGTTTCTGTCCTTAAGAAAATTATGGGACATTCCTAATGACCAGAGGACCACTTGGACCAATTTTGGTGATTTTTTGAATTATATTCTTTTTATTATAATTATTTTTAGTTTTGGAGTATTAATTAATTTAAAAATAAAATAAAGGTTGAAAAATAAATTTTATATTTTTCAAAAAACTCTCTGATATCAAAGAAATTATAGAATCAATTTTTACAATTTTTTGATTTTTCTTAGGTTTATTAGAATTATTTTAGTTGAAATACTAGAAATATGCATTTTTTTAATTTTAAAATTACCTTAGGGATTTAAAATTTAATATCTCATTATAGAGACTTAAGAAAAATATGGGGTTTGTTCCTAAGTGATTAAAATTCAAAATGTGACATTTTGGTGAATTTTATTTTTTTAATGATTTTTATTATTTTTTAATTATTAAAATATTAAAATAATACAAAAAATCAACTTTTTTAGAAAATTAAAATTTTAATTTTCTTAAATTTCCCTAATATCAGAGAGGCTCCAAAACCAATTTGGTGAATTTTTTAAAAGTATTTTGAAAGTTATGAATTTTTTAAGTTTAAATTGGTTAAATGGCTTAATCAACCCATCTAGTAGGGCTAACCAAGTCCAATTGACTTCAAATTTTTATGGTGGGTTCCTCTAATCCTAAAGGTCAGTGGAGAATTGATTTCAAGTCAATTTGATGTATGATTAGCTCTAATTAATTAGGGACATATTTTGGGTGTTTAGGCCAATTAGGGTTATTCCAAGTGAATTAATTCAAAAGCTATTTTTCCTAGGGTCCTCTGGTCATAAGAAACATCACCAAATTTTTTTAGAATTTATTTCACAACATGCTAATTATTAGATTTAAAATACTCAAAATAGCAAAATGAATTTGAAAAATCAATAACTTCTCATAGGAATGGCCTCTGACTTTGAAAAATTCAGGGAATGTTCCCAAGTTCAGAGGCTTCAAAAGCCCTATGGTCTTATGCCATGGTGAATTTCCTATATGCATGGAGAATTAAAACAATGCAGAGGGTAAATAAATCATTAAAAATAAAATACTTAATGAAATTAAATGATTTCTTCTCCACATTATTCTCCTCTCGTTCACCTGAGCGAGAGGGTATTTTTATTTTATTTTTCTGATTTTTCTACACAAAGTTATGCATTTTTGAAGTTTAGGGAATTAAATAAATAAGAAAATACCCTAATTTTCTATTTAAGTGACGCGGCGCCAGCTCAACCTCAACAGCTCCGAACGCACACGCGTCGCCTTCTGATTCGGCGCCGCCATCCAACTCAGCGCTCCGGGGGCCCGCTGTATCGTTCCGTCTCCTCATCCGGCGCGATCCTGGCCGTCCGTCCGCGCGTGTATGGAATGAACGACATTCGTTCATCGTCCCCAGCCGTTCTCACCCGAGAGCCGTCCACAGTAAAACCCTAAGAACTCACTCATTTCTCAACGAATTTTCGTGTTCTTGTGCTCTATGGATTCGTCTTGAAGAGACGAATACATCTATGCGGTAATCATGCATTGAAATTAAAGCATTTGAAATGGAGAATCTCCAGAAGCTCGGGATGAAGAATTAGCTCATACCTTTGCTCAGAGAAGTGTGGCTTCAATCTGAGGGTTGTGTCACCTTCGATTGGATCCCAACAAGCTCCGGATGAAGTCTCTCGGTGCGGTGAATCGCCTAGGTATGATTTCGACCAAGCCCGATCACAAAGCTTGGAGTCTGGAACAGATGGGTGGCCTGGAGAGGGGGCTTTTGCTGGTGAACTCCTTCCCTTGGTCTGGTGAAGGTGTAGGACCAATCAATTTGAGGATTGATCCACTGTGGAGAAGTGTCCTGGTTTTGGGTGGAATTTTGGTCGAGAAATTGGGCTCGTTGGTGGGGATTAGGGCAAATTGTCACCGAGGATCAACTTGCTCTAAGTATGGAGAGTGTTCGGAACAATTTTGGCGGGGTTTCGCAAGGTCCGGTTCGAGCACCTCTCATGGCCGAGAGGAGGGGTGTTTAAATAGGAGAGGCTGGAGGGCCTCCCGGGGGGTTTAAGGTCGGGGATCGAGCTGCTGCGAGTGAAGAGAAGAAGAGCTATGCTCGTCCATTCGGGTTGAGACAAGTCGGCAAGGGAGAATTGAAATTTTTGGCTCCTCCCAAGGTCTCGACCATGGTGTTTTCCGGCGATCCGGCGGCCGGCCGACAGAGCAATGGTCACCTTCGAGTTCGGGTGGGTCGTGGCTGGGGTTTTGTGTAGGCAATTGCCGATACCATGTGTAAAGAGCTTGGATTGAAATGGAATGGGGGAAGGCTATTTTGGGTTCAAATGAGTCAACCCATGATTTTGGGCTAGGTTCACCACCCAAGGCCTGGTTTTGGTCGAAAAGGATCACTTGGGTCGGCCAAGAGAAAATGGTGTGGTCTCCATCCATGATGAGGTGGCTAAGCATGGTTTAGTGTGTGACATGCTTAAGGTAAAAAAGGGATTAAGAAGGATTAGGAAAGGGGGCCCTCCTTTTGCCAAATGTGGTAAGGTCACATGTGAGCAACTCACATGGCTTACATGTGGCTTAAGAGTGGCTTCATGGCTTGTCTTTGGCTTGGGGAAAAGCTTGGTCAATTTCATGAAACTGGATTTTAGAAATTTTGGTAATTTAGGGGTGATTTGATGGGATTTGGCATATGGCTTGATTTGGAACTATTTGATGATTGATTTGAACTTAGGGATGATTTTAATTAAGGGTATGATGAGAAGAATTTGTCATATGGGCTTTAGCATGAAGTTTGGGCTTTTAGGAAGGTTTAAGAAAATGGGCTTTTGGTTTGAAAATAAATTTATGGATGGGAATTTTGTGAAGGATTGGACCAAACAAATGTTGGGTTTAGTTCATGGATGTGTCATGAGTGATTTGAAGCAAGTTGGGAGTGATTTGGGTTTGAATTGGGTTGAATTTGGGCTTCCTTGGTGAATGGGCCAATATAGGTCAATTTGGGCTAACTTGGGCCAATGTTGGGCTAGGGTTGAAATTGATGTAAAATAAATGTTGGGAAATGTTTATGGGAGTGTTTCAAAGAGGTTTTGGCTTTGGTTGGGTTTTGATTTTGGGGTTTGGGTTTATTTGGGTTAGGTTTGGGTTTAGGTGAAAATTGGGTCCTTTAGCTTTGGGTTGGATTTGAGTGGGGTTTGGGTCTAAATTTTGGGCAAATCATGTTAGTGTTTTGTTTGTGGGGATGCTAAGGATGGTTTAGAAAGGATTTGGGGTTAATTGGAGTTGAATTGGGTTAGTTTGGGTTAGGTTTGGGTCATGGGTCCAAATTGGGCTTTAAGGCCAAAAGTGAAATTGGATTTAAATGTCAATTAAATTGGACTTGGATTTGGTCTAGATTGGTGTTGATAATGTTGAATTGAAGTTTAGAATTGAATTGGACCAGAATTTGGGTCAATTGGGTAGGTTTGGTTTGACATTGGGTTCACTTAGGGTTAAAATGGGTCAAATTGGGGGTTTTGACAAAAGTAGGGTAAATTGACAAAATTGGCCCATAGTGTAGTTGAACAAAATGAAATAGGGAATATTTGGGATTTTCTGGAATTTTCTGAGAATTTTCTGAATTTTTGGATTTTTGAGTCAATAGGGGTATTTTGGGTATTTGGAGGGTATTGGGAGGTATTTTTGAAATTTTTGATATTTTTGGCTATGGATGGTCAATTTGAGTGATGTGGAAATGTTCAAGGTTAATTTTGGGGAATTTTGGGTAATTTAGGTGATTTTGCAAATTTTGGGTAGTTTCAAGGGTTTTGGGTAGGCTAAGCGGGTGTAGGGTCCCGGGGGTCAAAAATAGAAAATTTGGAAAATTGAAGATTGGGTGAATGTAAGTGGACTAAAATCATTTTGGTTGAGCCATGAAGCCATTCCAAGTCCACATGAGCCATGAAGGGACTCATTTGAGGCATCCACCATGTTGTTCCTAACCCTCTTAGCCAAGGGCTTGGGGGTTAAGGATCATCCATGTGAATCACCTACATGAGTCAGGAGGTCTAGTTGGGTATGGGTGTGGTTTTAGGAGGTGTGTGAAAGTGTAGTGTAGTGTATGTGTAAGTCAGCCCTTCACTGCGACTGTGCCACCTAGAGGCGATCCTAGAGCCAAAGAGTCCCATAGGGACTCATCCTTTAAACTTCCACATTTGATTTCAACCCTCTAGGTGATTAGGGGTCTATAGTCAAGTTTGTGGAGTTTGCAGGGAGTTAAGAAGTGGTTTGAATCTCTAAGTGGTGGGTCCCAATTCTAATCCTCTAAGATAGTCAAAGGAAAAGTCTAAGACTAGATCCTAAGTACTAAAAGAAGAAGAGAAGACCTCATCAAAAATGAGGTCAACAACTACCAACCAATCTTCTTTCTAATTACTTTATATTACTTCTCTTGAATATCAACATCTTAAAACAGAAGCCTCTATTTCCTTGGCAACCTTCCCATGCCTCTCATAAATTTTCACCGAAAGCCCCCAAATGCTTTTTCTTAGGATACAGTTTACACACAAAGGTTATAAATGTTCTGATATTCAGAAAAATAAGTCACTCATAATCTATCATGTTATCTTCATTAAAGATAAATTTTCCTACCACAAAATCGCCTCCCCCTCTCCTCACCCAACTTCACCTCATTCAACTCATAGTCCCCCATCCTTACTCTACCTATCTCTGCCACTTCCACTTTATCTAATCATCAGACTTTCTCTAACACTACTTCCACTGATTTAACAACTGACACCACACCAACTCTCACTTCCTCTACACCCATCATCCCATCTCATCATACCACCCTCTCCCCATCACCAACAGTCCCTTCACCAGCACCAAAACATTGTATGATAAATAGAAAGCAAATAGGAAATCTTCAACCCAAACAATTTTAGACCTTCAACACAATCTTATTCCTGATGGCACATTGAACATCTACAAACAAGTGACAACACATCCTCAATGGCATAAAGCCATATTGGAAAAGTTCACTGCTCTTCAACAGAAATGTATCTGGCTCCTTATCCCACATTCTACAAATCAAAACATACTCAAATGTAAGTGTACATTTAAAATAAAATATAATGTTGATGGTACTATTGCTCGTTACAAAGCTCATTTAGTTTCGCAAGGATACAAACACTAAAAATGTATCAATTATAATGAAACTTTTCGCCCGGTTGCAAAATTTCCCTCCATTAGACTTCTTATTGCTTTCGTTGCTTTCAAACAATGGAAAATTATGCAATTGGACGTCTTAAATGGTTTTTAACGTGTTAAGCTCAACGATAATGTTTTTATGGTTCAAACCCCTTGGATTTAGTTACACAACTTACCCTCATCATGTTTGTAAACTTTAAAAAGCTCTTTATGGCCTAAAGCAAGCACTACGTCAATGGTATTCCAAATTTTGTCACTTTTTATACACTCAACTCTTTACTTTTTAAGAAGTGTGGATCCATCTTTGCTAATTTATAATTAATAGTAAACTTGCATTTACTTACTCATTTACTTAGATGACACTTTAATCACTGGCAACTCCAATGTCGCCATCAATAACTTAGTCAACACACTAATTAATAGATTTAATCTAAAACAATGAGGCCCAATTCTCCATTTTCTTGGGCTTCGCATTCATGTTAGCATCAATTTTTGATGTCATAAATATTGGATGCCCCTGTGATATCATGGGAGTGTTCGGCGCTCACGTGTGCCCTCCCGCAGCTCAAGGAATCCGTTAGGACATTACCAGATGCACATCGTCTCCAAAATAGGGTTACTCTTTCCTGGTTGTGCTTAGTAGCAACTATTTATGATCTGTGATGATTTCACATTCTAGGGGCAAGCCAAATGATCATTTAAGGAATATGTTGTCCGTTCCGGTCATAGAGAGCTTCACATGCCGTGAAATGCGCTTAACGGACTCCCGGGAAGAAAAAAATGACTCATAGGAGTCTGCATGACGACACCCAAAACGGGTGCGGCCAAGCCAAACCCCTCCCCATAAGGGTCGAGTGGGGCTACCTTTGGCATAGCCGTGGAAGGTAATCCTTTGTTCTCCTCCTATATCTCCTGTCCGTTCTAAATCCTCTGAATCTCTCAAGTGCATTGTGGTAAAAAGTTTATTCTGATTTTGGAGCTAACGCAAAACAAAGGAAAGTGGGATTCAAAAGCCTGTAGAGTTTAAACCAATCTTTCTATTTGTTGCTTGAGAGGATTTAAGTTTAATATTGCTCATATCTTGCTTAAACCTCGTGCTAATAACTGTGTTGTGAAACCATCTTTACCTTTGTTTCTTTCTTTGCTATTTGGAAATATTTAGTTTATTTTTTTTATAAATCCCGCTTGAAACCTGCTACCATGCTACCCCATTTTAATGCTCAAAATGTGAAATATGTCTTCTCGAAGATAACGTGGAAAATGCATTCTCTTCCACTAATCACCGTACTTCAATACACACCGGATGTTTGAACTTTGCAATTGCAAAATGAGAATCTCTAGGATTTATTCTCTGCAGGGGGAAAACTCGTTCCCATACATAGTTAAAATAACATATATTCAAGGGAGAAAGTTTAGAAGTGAGATGTGTAAACACGAAGGAATTGTCTGGTTACATCCTATCCATTAGTTGTGAACTTTATAGCTTGATAGTTTGGGATTATTGGTGCAGGCACATAGGAAGTGGCTGGAATTCCTTCCAATGCAAAGAAATTTTGAGGATTTATAGACAGCTATACTTGCAGTGGCTGGGATTCCTTCCAGTGGCTGGAATTCCTTCCAGTACAAAGAAATATATATATACGGCTTTGCATTCAATTTCATGGGCTTAGGGAGAACTTTCACACAACTGGGTTTGCATTTAATTTTAATTTCTTGTATAACTTGAAATAAATGCACCGAGAATTTGCTAGTTGTTAATGACTTTAAATGCACTGAGCATAAATGCATTGGGAATTTGCTAGTTCTCCTAATAATGACTTTAACAGCTGAAGTTGATTCATGCGAAGCTTAGGCTCTAGCTTTCTCTTATACACGCACTACATTACTTATGGTTGAGGCATATATTTCATGTCTCTTTAATTAAAACCATGGTGCTTTCGATGCGACGTGAAAGATTTCAGGAAGTATATACATGCAGGTGTCGTATATTTAAGTACAAAGGAATGGTGTCGTATATATTTAATTTTATTTCTTTTGTGTCACTTTCGTTCTTGTTTTTATTAGTTCCTCCCCATTTCTTTGTGTTTACAAGTGAGGCACGATGAAGCGCGAGCTGGACATTGACAGTTAAGAGCAAGCGGCAAGGACGTCTGCAACCTTAGCGACGGGGTGTTCCACATTTGGAAGCTGAAAAGGAATGCAAAGTAAATCACTTCATAATTGCACTTCAATTTATCTATACATCATCTGGTTTTTGAGCAATTCTATGGATATGACACCAAAACTTCGTTACTTACATATATATCATCAAAATTGCAATGTCAAAATGCAGTTTCTGATTACTTAATTTTATTCTTGAGCTTGTCTTGCAATTTTGAAATATTTATGCTCTTTATAATATTTGATTTCACTTGGATTGAGGCATTTGGGACACAAATACGCTAGCAAGAATGCCGAGGAGTTTACTTGTGCTTTGACAATTTGGTTTCTTGTTGGTCCTCTTTATATCTGGTATCTTGAATATCTGAGAGTATAATGTGTTAGATATGACTCATATCTAGGGAGGGAGTTTCTTGGTGAAGGGATATGTATCCTGGAATGGAGAGGTGTGTCTCTTGAAAGTTAGTGGGTTGGGGGGAGCGAGGGCGTGTTTGAAATTTATCATTGGGTTTTATCTATAAATAGATGTGTAAACCTATGGGTATGTAACTCCTCTGAAATAGTGCATTCGCTGGCTCGCTCCCGAGGACGTAGGCAATTCTTTGCCGAACCTCGTTAAATCTATGTGTTCTTCTTCTGGTTTTGTGTCGATTTGCGTTGTGTTTCTCCGATTATTCATAACAATTGGTATCAGAGCCTCGTTCGAGGGCACAAGAGGAGATCGACGCGGGAAATCGAAGAAGAAAAGAAGATTTGGCTTTGAGATTAAAGGAATTGTGGTGTTCTCGAGGATTCGTGCAAAATTGTTCGCGACAGAGAAGATTGCCGACAATTTTTCGGCAGTTGTTGCGCGGGAGGATTTCGGCTTGGCAGACGAGAGGCAGTTGCGACAGTTCTGCGATATCGTGGGTAAAGTTTCGAGCGGCAAACCTCCCTTCACACAAGCCTTATTCTACGGCCAGTTGAGTGTTGCGACAGGGAGCCTGCAGTTCGCAACAGAGGAGCGGGTTTCGTTCGGAGCAGGCAGTAGTTCGCGGGTGCAGGACGCAAGGCGGCGGCCAGATTCTGCAGGTGCTGTGCGACGAGCAGTTCCGCTCTAAACAGACGCAGAGGATCGACAGGCGCGACGTCGGAGAGGGTTTGCGACAGTTCGCGGAACGCGACAGGAGGGCCGTTCGCGCGACAAGGAGGCTTCGGGATTTCGCGCGAGAGCGACTGAGGCCGGGACAGGAGTTTGCGGAGGTCTTTCCAGGAGTTCGCGAAGAGGCGCGAAGCAGATCGATAGCAGATCAGCGGCAGTTCGTGGCCGCGATCAGGGCGGGAACGGTTCGTGCGGGGTTGTGGCAGTTCCAGGTAGAGGCTGTTCGAAGCAGTTATCGCACGGCAGAACAGTTGCGACGGTTCAGTGCACGGTCCAGGCAGCGGGCAGGGAAGAGGGGAATATTCCCTCAAATTTTCTTTCGGTGGCTGGGGTGGCAATTGCTTAATCCCAGGCTTAGAGCTTAATCCTAAGTTTGGCTAGAAGCGAAAGAAAATTCTTAATTTTTGAAAGTTTTTGCTGCTGCTGCGGGGAAAATTTTTTATTGCTGTGCGGAGGGAATTTTTTTAATTCCTGCAGAGGAGTTCGACCGGTTCAATAATCAGCGGGAAACAGAGGCTGTCCACCGCGAACAGGAGCCTCGTTTTGCGGGAAATTGAGGTGTTCAACCAGTTAAATTTACCGGTTCGTCACAGAAGATTTTGCAACAGGTGGAGTTCGGCAGGGTGCAGGTAGCGAGCAAACACGATTATTTCGGGAACAGGAGTTTCATGGAGGTATTCCTCGAACAGGTGCGAAGGGATTCGTGGCTCGCGTAAACAGCAATTAGCCGAGGTACTGGTATGAACAGGAATTGTGTTTCGTGTGGAAAATTTGATTAACAAATCACAGGAGAATCGTGGGATAGTTGTTGCATTTGACAGAGAAAATTTCAGGTTTCTTTGAATTTATTTGCGGTGTATTTTCTTTTGTTTTTCGAAGCAAGTTGGAAAATACGACGCAAGATTAAATTCAGATGACAATGTTTGGAGCAAAATTTGAGATAGTGAAGTTCGATGGAACCTGGAACTTCGGATTGTGAGAAACAAGGGTAAAAGATTTGTTGGCACAACAGGGAATTTTGAAGGCTTTGCAGGCTACGAAACCTGATAATATGGAAGATAAATATTGAGAAGAGTTACAACTTCGAGCGGCATGTACCATACGTTTATGTCTGACAGATGAGATTATGTATCATGTTATGAATCTGAAATCTCCAGGAGAAGTATGGAAGAAATTGGAATCTCAGTTTATGTCCAAATCTCTGACGAATAAATTGTATCTGAAGCAAAGGCTGTATGGGCTAAAGATGCAGGCAGGTACTGATTTGGCTCAGCACTTGAATGTCTTCAATCAAATAATCACGGATCTGGCACGACTTGATGTGAATATTGAAGATGAAGACCGAGCAATGATTCTTTTATGTTTGTTGCCTACTTCATATGAACATCTGGTGACTACTCTTACATATGGGAAAGAAACAATTAAAATTGATGAGATTACTGCAGCAATGTTGGCTCACAACCAGCGGAAGCAGAATGCAGAAGAAAGTTTTAATGGTAATTGTTTATATGTTAAGGGTAATCAGGATCGTGAAAGTAAGGAGGAGAAGGAGAATTCTGGAAGGTCAAAGCCTAAAGACAAGAAGATTCGTTGCTTTAAGTGCAAGGAACTGAGACATATGAGGAGAGATTGTCTAATGCTCGAGAAGAAGACTCGGGATGTATCTTCCAGGACTGTGAATATGGTGCAGAGTGATACAGATTACAATGATAGTGATGCGCTTTCAGTTACGACAACTCAGTTAAAGGATGGATGGATTCTTGATTCAGGATGTTCTCATCACATAACACCGAACGAGGAGTGGTTTTCTTCATACATGTTATCTGATTCTGGTTCAGTCTATCTGGGTGATAATAAACGTTATAATATTGCTGGTATAGGTAATGTCATAATTAAGATGTATGATGACACTGTTAGAACATTATGTGATGTCAGACATGTTCCAGAGTTGAAGAAAAATTTGATTTCCTTGGGCACTCTACACAGAAATTATTTCATTCTTAAGGCTGATGAGGATAGGGAAACCATTAGAATTATTAAGGGCGCACTGACTGTGATGAAAGGGAATATCACTGCAGGTAACATCTATAAACTGTTGGAGAGTACAGTTGTAGGTGGAGCTCACTCTGTTGAAACATATGATGGAAATGCAGCAGAATCTTTAACCAAGCCAGGTCAGATGGTTTGGTTGCCCAACCCATTGGTGTAAGAAACTCCATGATCTATTTTTCCTAAAGGGCTGAATATTCGCAAGGTGGAGATTTCCTCCTAAGGGGCTGGATATTCACAAAGGTGGAGATTGTTAGATTTATTTCTCCTAAGGGGCTGGATATTTGCTAAGGTGGAGATTTGTTTGGTAGGTACATATACCGGGTAAAGCATTTCTCCTAAGGTGCTTGATATTCGCCAATGTGGAGAATTGTTGGATACGACTCATATCTAGGGAGGAGTTTCTAGTGAAGTGATGTGTCTCCTGGAATGGAGAGGTGTGTCTCTTGAAAGTTAGTGGGTTGGGGGGGAGTGAGGGCGTGTTTGTAATTTATCCTTGGGTTTTATCTATAAATAGATGTGTAAACCTATGGGTATGTAACTCCTCTGAAATAGTGCATTCGCTGGCTCGCTCCCGAGGACGTAGGCAATTCTTTGCTGAACCTCGTTAAATCTCTGTGTTCTTCTTCTGATTTTGTGTCGATTTGCGTTGTGTTTCTCTGATTATTCATAACATAATGAAGCAGAAAAAGAGGAATTCCTTAAGTGTTAAATGGGCGTGGGATCAATTATTACATCCTTAATTATTTCTGTTCCCATTCTTGACCTCGGGTCTGGAATGAGATTGCCTTCTTTAGTGAACCGGTCATGCTTCTTAGTTTCTGTATAGTTATATATATATAATACATAAATAATTATGTTCTATACTAAGCTTCCAGGCGGTTTTTGTTTGTGCTAAGAAATTATGGGAACACTTTACATACACGCCACCCAATTTCTATGTAACTACATATAAGACATAAGCTTTTATATTTACATAATTACCATCCAATTCTTACTTGTTTACATACATCACACCCAATTCTTATGTAATTTATAACACCTAAATTACATCATTTACATTCATACCACCCCGTTTCTATGTATTGAACGGTAAGTAAAAAAAAAAAAAAAAAAAAGAAATTTACTTATACACCACTCAAATCTTTTTTATTTACAGCAAAATAAAAAAAAAAAAATAGAACTTTCATATATATCACCCATTCTTATATTTTGCACGTTTAACACCTAAATGTTTGTATTTATATACATATCATTCAATTTTTATGTATTTGCATGAAAGAGAGAAAAAGAGATCAAGAAATAATAATGTTGATAATAGATATAACGTAATAACAATAATAAATAATGATAGCAATAAAACATATATAATAATAAACAGATTATCATATATATATATAATAAACAGATTATCATATATATATACATAAATAAGTAATAATGATAGTAATAATAATAATAATAATAATACTTATTTAAATACATAATGAATAATAAATATATGTTTATAGACGTATGTATAAAGAAATAATAATAATAATAATAATAATAATAACACACTTGTAAGTATGTAATAGTAATAACTATGTATAAATATAAATAGATAGGCCAATAATTAAATGATAATAACGATATTAATATTAATAATAATAAATATTAATAGGGATAACACATAGATAAATAATAATATTATCACTAGTAATAGATAAAAAAAATAATAACTTAACAACAATAACATCAATGATAACAATATTAATAATGAATAAGACAATAACAATAATAATAAGTAATAATAATATAATGATAGTAATGTAAATAATATATATATATATATATATATATATATATATATATATATATATATATATATTATACAATAAAAATACCATAATATCATATAATAATAATAATAATAATAACATATAAATAATAATAGTAGTAACATCAATCATAATTATAACATGTAATAATAATAAATAGTAATAATAATAATGTATAAATGAGTAATAATAATAATACTAATATATATAAATACATACACAATAAAAAAATATTAATAATGAATACTTACCTATAATACTAATAATAAATAAATAATAAATAACAATCAAAATATATACATGTGCATATATGTATAGTATCAATAATAATAATAATGATACGATATACATATACGATAATACAACAACAACAAAGCCTTAATCCCACTAAGTGGGGTCGGCTACATGAATCCTTTTTCTCCATTGCGTCCTATTTAGTGTCAAATTTTCGTTTAATTCTAATAAATTAAGATCATTTTTTATGCAATAAGCCCAAGTTTTCCTAGGTCTGCCTCTGCCTTTCTTAACATAAGTTGTATTTAAAACATCTACTCTCCTAATCAGATCATCAGGTGGTCGATGTTTAATGTGACCAAACCATCTAAGGCGACTCTCTCTAATTTTATCCGTCACTGGTGCAACTCCAACCCTATTACGGATATATTCATTTCGCATTTTGTCTCTAAGTGTAAAGCCACTCATCCATCTAATCATTCTCATCTCGGCAACACTTAACTTAACATTATGCTTCTCTTTTAAAGGCCAACATTCAGCACCATAGAGCATTGAAGGTCTCACTACCATTTTATAAAATTTTCCTTTCAGTCTAAGCGGTACTTTTCTATCACACAATAGGCCGGACGCATTCCTCCACTTCAACCAACCAACCTGAATTCTACTATTAACATCCCCATCTATATCACAATCGCTTTGAACAATGGACCCGAGATATCTAAACTGTTCAAACCTTTTAATAATTTGATCACCCAAAGTTACACTTCTGCCACTAGACCTGCTATTACTAAAATTACATTCCATGTATTCAGTTTTAGTTCTACTCAAACGAAGACCTTTAGTCTCCAATGTAGACCTCCATAATTCAAGTATTTTCTGAACTTTTTCTCTTGTCTTATCCACAAGGAGGATATCATCAGCAAAAAACATACACCAAGGTACATCCTCTTGTAAATGGCCAGTAAGACCATCCATAAATAAAGCAAAAAGATATGGGCTTAAAGCCGATCCTTAATGTAAACCAACGAAATAGTAAAATACTTGGTCAATCCTCCTTCAGCTCGAACACATGTAACAGCTCTAGCATACATATCTTTAATGACTTGAATATAAGTCATATCAACGCCTTTCTTCTCAAGGACTCTCCAAAGAACATCTCTAGGAACCTTATCGTAAGCTTTTTCTAAATCAATAAAAATCAAATGTAGATCCTCCTTATTATCTCTGTACTTCTCCATCAAACCTCTCAATAAATGTATAGCTTCCATGGTAGACCCGCCCGGCATAAATCCAAATTGATTATGAGAAATCTTCGTAATACGTCTTAACCTATGTTCAATTACCCTCTCCCATAACTTTAAAGTATGACACATCAATTTAATTCCTCTATAATTTGCACACTCTTGTGCATCTCCTTTATTCTTAAAAATGGGGACCAAAATGCTCTTTCTCCACTCCTCAGGCATCTTTTTTATTTTTAAAATAATGTTAAAAAGTTTAGTAAGCCAGGAAACCCCCAAATCACCTAAACATTTCCACACTTCAATTGGGATATCATCAGGTCCTACAGACTTTGCCCTCTGGTTTTCTTTAAAGCCTCATCAAATTCTTTTTACTAATGCGACGGTAAAAATGAAAAGTTTTATTATTATTAACGATATTGAGATCACTAAGATCGATCGTACTTTCATCTGCTTTCGCCATTCTTTTCTCTTTTTTATTTTAAAATGAGTCGCCAGATTGTCAGTCGTCGTATACTTCCCCTATTCGAATAAATCTCCCTCCCGAATCAAATACGTGATTCGAAGAGGAGAGGAACCGATTAAGAAGGGACATACGACAAAGTGACAAACAAGAGAAAAGAAAAACATGGAGAGTCTACGTGCAATAAACCTCGCAAGGATAAGTCAAGCATGTCCGCCCAAACAAGATCGGACAGAGGCACCTTGAACCAATATCCGCGAAAGAAGTATCTACGTAGCTACCCATAACCGGAGAGTCAAGTGTATGTGCACTGTTCGGGGTCAAGAGCACTCCCGCAGTGAACGTATTCCTACCTGCTAATTACATCTCGGGGGATACCCAAGAATACTCTCGATAAAAGGAGTTTCGCTTTATATTATCATAGATCTGGGGTATAGGCAATCAAAAGGAAGATTATTCCGTGTGGGAAAGTCTTGACACTTCAAAGCTCTCGCTAAACCATCAGGCAGAGAGTGAGTCTCTCACATCCCAAATGGAGTCGCGGCTCATCGACATACGGAACCCACAGAACAACCTAAATCATCTTGACGGGGGTATCCCAACACGTCAAAGCACGTCCGGCCATAAGGGCAGAGGACAAATCGTCGTATCCCAAACGGGCGGCAACTCACTCCAAGACGGGCCGTCAAAATGATATCAACGAAGTCGAAGGAGCGAAAGGGCTCAACAGTGGATAGTTAAAGGAATGAAAGAGTAATCCTAAAGGGGTAGAGGTAGCCAAGTCGGGTATCGCAAACCCGTCATCCAAAGCACAGGACCCTAAGTCTACCCGAACGTGAAGGTAGTCGACCCAACACGTCCCGAAATCCCTGGCCGACAATCCAAGAATCGCATTATCCACGGGGACCTCTGTAGCTCCTAAGGTCAAAGGAAGGAAACTCTATCCTATGACTATAAGCCTGAGCTCCAAGAGGTGGGTCTCACACTCGCCAAAGTGGCAAGGATGCCTCGGAAAGAAGAGAAAGGAGGTTCATCTACAAAGCTGCAGACGCTCCAAACAAAAGGACTTACACCCCGTCCGGGTCGGGGAGCCTTCTAACACCCTAGCGCACTCGGACAACCACCTATAAAGGTATGCTTGGGCTGATCGAGTTGGAGAAGCACGGGACTCCTCCTCGGACATGTAAATATGAATGCAGCTATTCTAGAGCGGTCCCTAAGTAATGCTGGAGGCCCTATTAGTATGACTTGGGTGATAGCCATGCAATGCAACCCATTTAAAATCCGGCCCGAAGGCCATGCAAGAAAGTAAAAGTGCATATTTTAAAATCTCGAATATTTTAATCCTAAAATTCATTTATCTTGAATATTTTATTAGGATTTTTAATATATAAAGTTTACAATTTTAGGGTCCTTAAAGAGCCTAAATGATATCGTGAAATCCCGGATCACGTGAAAGAAACAAGGAAAACACATGCGAGCATGCAAATATGCAATAAAAGCAAGAAAGAAAGCACTCCATAATAAAATAAAAGAGGCCAAAATGCCGCTGGACCGGCAACATAATCCGAAAAAGAAAATGCGGTCGGACTCCGCATATACATGCCCGGTCCTAATTCTACACATCAATATGAAAATGCGAGAATTAAGATACGGGGCACGAGCATCCGCTCCTAGTCCCCTCCACGTGGTTCCCGTGCAAAATGCCTCGAACCCGTGCCCGTATCTTATTTCTCGCTACGTGACTCTCCTAGACTCTAAAAGTACAAAAGAAAATAAAAAGACTCAATCCCGTATGAAAACAAGTGTTAGCGGAAAGCTCACATGCAAATGACGTATAATGAGTCATGCTTTATAAATGGGGAGCTAATAAGCACTCGCAAGCAAATCGTTAGAAATCATCAATCGCTCCCCCATAACGGTACTCGTGTGTGTGTATAAATAAGCATGGCTCCTCGCAGAAAGCGCCCTAACACACTACCATACATATGAAGCATGCAATCACATCACGAGCAAAGTGCGTAAGAAAGATACTCGGCTAGTGGCAACCAATCCATCAAAGAACAATAGCCAGCATCCAAAAGACTACCTAAGCAACCTAAGTTCTAGCTCAAGCACACCATCTAACGAAAGTGCACAAACCTAAGTGCCTAAGTGCGAGGTAAGTCCGGGCATAGTATGGCTTCGACGGGGTCGTCATACCGGCCCCGACCTAAAGATCCGAAGGATCTAAAGGGCGTCACGAAGAGGGGTGACACAAGTTAGATCCAATGGATCCTCAAGACAATCATACTCATGCCGATCCCGATGACTTAACTAGCATCGCTCATCGGGATCAACCCGAAGAAGCAATGCTCGTTAAGGCATCGCGACCGACAGTGGGTCACTCTCCTAACGAGTAGGACAAGCCATCGAGGAATGGGTAAGCAAACAGATCATGCAAGAAGTCCACATCGTGATCGCTCGACCGAAGTACGAAACAATCACAACGGCACCCAAAGGGCAAGCACACACATCATGCAAAATGCAAAGATGCTACATGCAAAGAGGATGAACCAAAGCGGTGAGGGTGAGTATACCGTGAAAGCAGTGACTTGGAAAGAGCGGACATGCCGTAGCTGGCACGGCCCAAAGGATGGGTATGCCAAGGAGGCAGCGACCCGAAGGTGGGCATGCCGTAGTGGCAGGCGGCCCGGAGGTGGGCATGCCGTAGCGGCGACGCCCGAGCAAATGAGTATGCCGAGGAGGCAGTGACTCGGAGGTGGAATAATTCTCACTAGGGAGAATCATAAAAGTGCGGTGCAAATGCAATTGCAAATGCAAATGAAAAAAAAAAACATAATAAGGTGCAACATGCAACCAGACCAACATGCACATGCTAGAAAACATGCGATAAAATGCAAAAGCATACAAACATGAGTGATCGGTCGACCGGACCGTGGTGGCTGGTCAGACCAAAGAAATGGGTGGATTATTTTAGGGTAACCAATCCGACCCTAAAGGATAGGTGATCGACTTGGGACAGTCGATCGAACCCAACTGAGGATCGGGGATCGGCCCAGGACAGCCGATCAACCCGAAGTGCTCATGCGAACATGCATACAATACAACAAATGACCACATGCAAAAATGCAACTAGATGATCCATGCACATGCGATGAAACCCAAACGGTCGACGACACGTCGAACTCGTCCTAACGACCTCACATAGGTACCTGTGGTCGACGCACTTGGATCCGCGCATCTCCGCCTCCAGCTTTGGCGTGGCTACGTGGAGGGCTTCCCCCTCCGATTTCTCGTGGGGGAAACTCGCCGCCGTTCGTAGGGTGGACTACCTACAAAGCTTTTTTCCGCTCTACGAACACCTCGATCTTATAGGACTGACTAGCTACAAAGTTTTTCCCGTCCTCTAAGATCGAACTCAACTAATCCCTCCAAGGGAGATTAGGAGCGCCAAAACCGTGGGAAATTGGGATTCCAACCCAGCGAGACTAAAGCCTAAGGCTTACAACGAGAAGTCGCTCGCCTACGAATCAGGATCGGCTAACGCATATGATTCCTAACCTATGGCTCACTCTAGGTAAATCAACGATCCATCACATAGTGCACGTCGACACGCCAACTCACGCCGGCGCACGCACCCCGTGCGGGCGATCGAACCCACACTCCTGCACCGGACTAAACCTGTGGTCGGCTAAGGGACAGAGAAATCTCACCACCGTGACGGTTGAAGACGCGTTATCTTTATGCTGAAGAAGAGCCCTCAATTCCGGCGAACCGCCTGTGTTCGGTCCGTGAGCCAACGCACCTCGCAATAAATCATGCAACGAGGAAAATACGATGCAATGAGGTATGCGATGTACCAAAAAAATAATAATAAATAATTTTGGCATATAAAAAAATATGACCAAAATATACCTTCGCATTGCATCACGACGAGTTCGCCGCCACCCGACGATGATGAGGAGACAATGAAGTCTCCAAAAGGAAGTCGGCGAGGAGGAGGTGGTCACCGGTAAGGTGGATTGCCGTCGAGGGAGCCAAAAAGTATGCCATGTGTCACATTTTTTGGCCTGAGTGGGGGCTGGTCCGCACATCGCCGGCAGGAGGGCAGCTAGCCGGCGGGAAGCATGTTGACGAGGCGTCGCAAGCGAAGGGATAAGCAACGGCGCGGGCTAGACGTTACCCGGAAGGAAGGGCTTGGCCCTCGATCTTGCGCAAGAGGTGGAGAACAGGCTCACTAGCACAAAGGGGAGGCGATCCGGCGAGCTCGCTGGCGGCTTCGCCGGCCGAGAGTGAGGCGGCGCGAGCTTTGGCCGAGAAGAAAAAGAGAAGAAGACTGACAGCATAGCGAAGGCTTGGCTTGGCCGGCGGCTGGCGAGGCGACACAGGTCAGAGGGGAGCCAGCGGCGTCGAACTTCGCCGGCGAGGAGGGGCTCCGGCGTCGGACGCGACGAGGAGGCTGGAGCCTAGGATTTACGAACTGGGCTTGGCGGCTGGGAGGAGATCCGGTTGGTGGCGGGCTTGGCCGATCTTCTCCGGCGACGAGGGAAGTCCGGCGAGGGTACCAGCGACGAGAGAAGGTAGCCCGGGCAGGAGCTCGCGAAATGTCGGCTAGGTTAGGGCTGCGGCTTTTTTTTTGCCATATCTGGGAGAGGGAGAGGGAGTTTTAGGCATAGGTTTTATTATATAATATATAATATATAATATATAATATATTATATAATAAAAATAATATTATAATTATTCTCCGCGAATATTTAGCCCGTACATGTGCTCGCGGTGAAGTCGAATGTCCTCTTGCGCTAAAATCGACGTTCCGGACGCAACGGCACAGATCCGTTTCGTCATTCGGAGTCGTTCGGCCCGTTCGGCCATTTTCTCGAGCGATTTGAACTAAAAAGGATAATTTACATATTTTAAGCTCGCTCGCGATGCCGTGACAAAACGAACATCCTCTCGTAGGTAGAAATCGATGTCTCGGACACAATCGTGTGATCCGTTTCGTCATCCGGAGTCGTTCGAGTGACTTTCGACGATCGCGCTAAAAACGATAATTTGCACAATTTTTACTCCGCCCGCAAAGCCGTAGCAAAATAAATGTCCTTCCTAGGTAATATCGATATCCTGGACACACTCGCTTGGTCCGTTTCGTCGTTCGAGGTCATCTGAAAGAGCTCGCTGGTGGATGGGTCAATTTCTCGTGCGACGCTTCAAGTAACACCTGTCGACCCTGGTATGCTCGAATGGACATCCCATGCATGTAATATATAAAAAAAATAAAAAAAAAATGATGCCAACATCATCATCATTAAAAAGTTTATCAAAATAACTCACCCACCTATGTTGAATATCTTTTTCTAAGAAAAAACATTTTTTGATTTTCATCTTTAATACACTTTACTTGAGTTAAATCTTTACTTTTCTTATCTCTTTGTTTGGCTAGTTTATACATATATTATTCACCTTCCTTATTATCTAACATGTTACAAAGATCATTAAAAGCAGAATTTTTAGCGTCACAAATTATTCTTTTACACTCCCTCACTTTTATATTTTTCCCTGTTCTCTACGCTTTTACATTTAAACCAATTTTTATAACATAACTTCTTATATTTTATCTTTTCTTGCATATTATTATTCCACCACCAACTATTTTTATTTATGTAAACTTTTTCTTTCGATTCTCCAAGACATCTTTAACCACTTGTTTAATAAGTATTAGTTAATTTTTCCCACATAACATTCGCGTCTTCACGAACATCCCAAATATTTAAATCTTGAATTTTGCTTCATAAAAATAATTTTATTTAGTGTCTTTTATGTGCCCCCATCTTATTCTACGATGTCGAATCCTAAGTATTCTTCATTTTATAACTCTTCATCTTAAAATCTGAACTAATAATCGATGTTCAGTACTTAATCGCTCACTTGAACGACCTTACAATCCTTACAATCTCGACGATCTCTTCTTCTCATAAGAAAATAATCAATTTGTGTTTTATTAGATCCATTCTTATAAGTAATAAGATGCTCATCTCTTTTCGAATAAAATATTAGTAATAATCATATCATATGCTAAAGTAAAATTTAAAATGACTCTACCTTCTTCATTAATCGCTCCATAACCGTAGCCACCATGAATATTTCTGAAATCTTCTACCACTCTACCGACATGTCCATTTAAATCTCCTCCAATAAAAATTTTTTCTTCAAGAGTATTGCCAGTGTATTAAGTCTTCTAAATCATTCCAGAATTTATCTTTATACTCTATATCTAAACCAACTCGAGGAGCATAAGCACTTATAATATTAAAAATCTTAAGTATCAATAATAATCTTAAGTCGCAATAATTCTATCTCCAACTCTATTAATTTTAACAACATTATCTTTCAAACTTTTATCTATAATTATACCTACACCATTTCTAGTACGACTCTTACCAGAATACCATAGTTTAAAACCTAAGTTATCAATCTCCTTAGTTTTGTCTCCAACCCATTTAGTTTCTTGAATACAAAGGATATTTATCTTTCTATGGATCATAATATCAACCAATTCCATTAATTTACCATTGAGAGTACCTATATTCCAAGATCCTATCCTAATACCAGTATCACGGACTAACTTCTTTACCCGCATCCGTCCGTAATGTGGGAACTCTTGCTTACTTGACACTACACCCGGGCGCCGGTATAGCGGCCCTTGCACACTTTCCACTGTGTTCAGGCCATACAGCGCGTCGCATCCAGGAGACGCCCTAGCACTTACACAATGATCAAAAGGATTCATGTCATGATTTTTTTTTCGACAAGTTTTACGCTGGTTATCGACTACCTAACGCAACCCTCCACTTTTCACATCCGGGCTTGGGACCGGCAACGACAGTATTACATATACGATAATACATAGTAAAAATAAATGAAAAAGCATACACATATACCTATGTAAAACAATAACAATAAGTAACAAAGAAATGATAATAACAATAACAAAAAAAGGGGGAGATATTGATAAGCCTAAAAATGCTTGATTTTCCATATACATTATATGCTTCATTCTAATGATATTGCACTTTAAAGGAATGTACTTTGTATGTTTTTTGGTTTTAGGCACAAGAAATGATCTTTCGGAGGAAAAAAAAGTAAAAACGGTGCAATTTGGAGCAAAAATGAATAAGAAAGCAAATTCTGACCTGATACATTTCAATAAGTCTTTCTATGCTTAGTATCTTTTACACATCTTGCATATTTTTGAATGAAATTACACTTTAAAGAAATGTTGTTTTCATGCTTATTTTGTAGTTCTATCTGTTAGAAACACAATGCAACTGAAACGGGGCGAAACGGAGCTAAACGGAGCTAAAACGGAGCCAAATGCAGCAAAACGGTGGAGCTGCGCAGAGTAGGGCAGCGGCAGCTCCAGAAACCCGAGAGTACATAATTTGGGAGCCGAAAACACCCAAAAATGGCGCCGACGGCGCCAGGGACGATTATTTGTCATATACATTGAATCTAGACACTTTTTTGGAAGGTTTCTTGAAGCACCTCTTGGGAAATTCGTCCCTACACTATTTTAGAGTGATTTTGAAGCAAGAAAAGGTGTGTGTGAGTGGAAAATGTGGAGAATGATTAGAGTTCTTAGAATAGGAGTATAAATGTATATTTCTACCTTTTTTAGATAGATTTGAGATGGGATTTTGAGAGAATCTGTATGGATTTGTACTAGCATTGCATGGATCAGCGAGAAACTGTGGAAGAGATCTTCATCTGTCTTTCAAAGGGAAAAAGCTAAGTATTGTGTTCTTCATTATCTTATGATTTTGTGAACACTTATGTAGTGGATTTAATTTGATGAAATGAATTTTTCCGTTGTGTTTTCTTCATGTTTTATGATGTCTTTCTCTTACTCTTTCTTCTTGTCTGGAAATAGTGGCAAAAGAAAATTATTTCATTGTTTTCATTTTACTTTTCTTTTGCAATGAGTAGGAATCATGTTTAGGATATTGTCATGCATGCTAAAAGAAATTTTAATTATAAATGTGATGATATTTACTTGCACTTCATTTACATTACAAAAAGAACTCGTTGTAGTGTTAAAATTTATTGTAATTGTGTTATGATCCGAGAGGACGGTGTAATTATAAACAAAGTGGAAACACATTCAAATTCTTTGGATGGTGAAGTTCATGATGTTTGAGTACAAATAAATAGGGAAATATACTTTGATGGGCTTAGAGTTAGAGATTTTAGGGTGACATATTAAAAATCCCTAATTCGGTCTTAGTGTTTGGAAACTAAAGCGAGAGTTAGCCTTCAGGAGAAGGAAAGTGGGAGCTCTGAAGTGAGAGCCAATATCCTCCTAGCCTAACCACAGATTTAGGAACTAAACCTAGGATTAGTCGATGTTCTTTATGCACTTGAAAGAGGATAAAGAATATGATTACTTCTATTTGACACATACTATATTTAATGCATCTCATTCCTTTACCTTATCCAATTCACTACATAAGAATATTAGATTTTATTATCTCAAAATTCACCAAACCAATCCATCCAGAAAGAGTTATCTTTATAATTAATATTTTTTTAGGATTATTTATTAGTTATTTTAAACTTAAGCTTGCCTTTAGGATTACTTATTAGAAAAACCAGTTTAATCTCCCTTCCAAACTAAGGCTGATAATAATATACTAGAATTTGACTAAGGACCTCTTACCTAGCTTCCCTGTGGGATCGATAAACGGGACTCCACTAGAGCCTTGTATTACTTGAATGATACGTATACTTACGTAGAACTTCTAGTGTGTGAACTTACTTACGAACAAAAAAAACAATCAGAAAAATAGCACATGCCAGAGGCACATCAGATATTAAATGCTTATTTATACCTAGTTGGAGTGGTATGTTTGAGGAGCTTGAAATGAAAGTTAAACATGTAAATACATAGAAATTTATTGGTATGTATACAAACCTTTCCCATATTCTTACCTTATTATTAGTTGAGGGAATGTTCATACTTGATTGTAAACATGCATAAATGAGACGACGAAGCGATCGGATCGCAATCAGCCTTCAAGACGACGATAATAACAATAACAACAAACTGAAAGACGATCTTCAATTGAATCGTTCATAGTTTTAAATAACCCAAACTCATAGGTTTTCGAGGTGTTCCGGCTAGTGCGATATAAATTCTCATGTTATCTTTAGGCTTTTGCACAACCATGTTGTGTAATATAAGTCCTAACACTTGTAGGATTCCATGGTCGTCGTTGGGTACGACGTAAATCCTCTTATCTTCTTAGGCTATTTGAACGATCGAATATTGTGCTAATGTAAGCCCTAAATAATAAAATTGACATGATTAAACATTAAATAACATCACTTCAAAGACATAAAGCCAAACAATAGGATAGATGGGATGTCAACGGGGTTCCCCTTTAGATCTGTGACATCTCATACCTTTCACTCTGTTGATGCATGAAAATATTCTCCCTATCTTGAGCCCTTCCCATTTGATTTCCTCATATTTAACCTTGGAAACTTAAACTTTGCAATCTTGAAGGCAAAAAACATTAGTCTTAATCGAGAGTCCTCTAAGGTGATTTTGATTGCTTAAGTTATAATTAACTATAGGGGCTTGCCTCTATAGGGCACTTAAGCACCCGGCTTAATATAAACTCTATTTAACTTTTCATGTCAAATAGAAGAACTTGTCGGATTATAAAAAATGTTTCACAGACCAAACAAACGTCACAAACTCTTTAGTTTAGGTGGTTAAGCCTACTAACAAATGGTATGTTTATCTTTCGTGATAAAGTGTTATTTGTGGTATTGTGCTCAGCCTCCTACACTACCAAATATGTAAGGTCCATTTAGTCTCCCTTTTCTAAATTAAAATATTATTATTTTTCAAATTATAGTCATATATAAATTAAATTGAAACATTATTTTCCAAAGTTAAAATATTATTTAATTAAATTATAATCACATATATATACACAATTAAATTAAATTAAATTCTAAATAAAGAGCCCACGACATTTATTTGGCCGACAGTCTCGTATGAATTGATAGTCCACTTCGATATGCTTCCTGTGAGAGTGGAAAACGGGGTTGTGTGCGAGAGCAATAAAAAAGGTGTAGTGACTGCATTGAATGGTCAAATGTATGATTTGATTTGTGAGTTCATGTAGTAGCCTTCGTAGCCAAAAGATTTACATAGTAAAAGAGGCTATAACTTTGTATAATGCTTCATCTTTGGGTCTTACAATTGTGTGATGTCTCTTGGCTGACCACGATATGAGATCGCAGCTTACATAAATGCATAAGACATATATATTTTCTATAACTGGAGTCTACGAATCAATCAACATCTGCATATGCACTTAAAAGCAATGGTCCGGTGGTAATAGGTAAACAATAATTGCTTGTGCCTTTAAAATATATGAGCAATCTTTTAATTATTGATAATGTTATGTAGAGGGTTGATACATATATTGACTAAGGTGGTTTACAACAAAAGTGATGCTAGGCCGTGTAATGGTAAGGTATTGCAGTGATCCAATAATCTTCCTATAGAGATTTGGATCATAAAGATGAATGGGGGAGCGAATGAAGGTGAGGTTTAGTAAGGAGAGGAGTAGAAACTGATTTGGCATCAATCATTCTAATGGTATGAAGTAAATCGTTTAGATATTTAGTTTGATTAAAAATGTATCCATAACAGGTTTGTTGAATATGAAAACCTAGAAAATGAGAGATATGTCCAAGTTGTTTTAGGTTGAAGTTCAGACTAAGAGCATGAACGAGTTTGGTAATGGCAAAGTGAGAGTTTCCTATATTAGAATGCCATCAACGTTAATCACTATATAGATATGTATATGATTATGATTGTAAATTATAAAGATGGGTCAGCTGTGCTAAGAGTAAATTGTTGGTGTCGAATAAGTTGTAAAATGTGGAGTTCCATTGACGTGGTGCATATTTAAGATTGTAAAAGACTATTTTTAGTTGCAGAGGTAATGAGGATGGATAGAATCAGTTAAACTAAATGGTTGAGTCTTGTAGACGATGTCATCTAGCTTGCCATGCAAAAAGTGTTGGAAACATCAAGGTGTTGAATTTCCCATTGTTTCATGGTGATAAGAGTAATAAGAAGATGAATCATGGTATATATTGCAACAGGGCTGAAGGTTAAAGTGTATTACATGCCTTGCTGTTGTTTGAAACCTTGAGCCACAAGATAGATCTTATATCAGGATATTGACCCATCAACATTATATTTATTTTAATATGTCCAGTTGCATCCTAAGATTTTGTGAGTGTCGTTAGGTGGTGCATGATCCCAAGTACCTTGTTGTTATAAAGCCACAAATTACTTGGACATGGCTTTTATCCAGTAAGGAATTTTAACAGCTCGAGTATAGGAGGTGGGAGTTTCATTATTGAGAAGAATGTGATGAAGATCTAAAATTTGTTTAGGTATTTTGTGACCAGTTTGATGACAAGTAACCATATGATGATTCCTTTAGGTTTGGTACCAAGGGAGCAGATGAGTATGGTTGAGCTGAAGATGAGGGTGTGTGAGAAGACTGGGTGGTGTTTTTAATGGGAGAATTGATTGTGAGAGAGGAAGAGTGAGAGGGTTGGGGGTTAGGTAAGGCGGTAGGTTGAATAAAATTAGGAGGTAGTGATGTGTTGGAGAGAGTGGATGTAAGGATTTGAAGTGTTGTAATAACATAATTGGGAGTTGAAGATTCTGTAAATTGTGACAATAAAGAAAATTTTCTTCATATAAAATAATGCGACAAGAGATGAAAATCTTATTGGTTTGGATATCAAAGCATTTGTAGTCTTTATGTTGAGGGCTATAGCCCATAAATATACTAAAGGAGGCTTTTGGAGAAAATTCATGTGCAACAATTTGGGGTTGCCAAGGATAGCATAAACACTCAAAGGTACGAAGGTTGTGATATTCGGGTGGAGTAGTGTAGAGAAGTTGGAAGGGGGAAACATTGTGGGTAGAGATAGAGAGGAGCCTATTAATGAGGTAGCTTGTTGTTTGAATGGCATCCATCCAAAAATGAATGGGAAGGTTGATAACATTAATTAAAGTGTATGTAGTTTCTACAATATGCATATTTTTTTCTTTCAGCCATGTCGTTTTGTTGGGGTGTGTAAGCACAAGTGTATTAATGTTGAATGTCATTTCATTTAAATAAGATATTAAAGCATGTGAATTATATTATCCTCCTCCATCTGTTCTTAAATATTTAAGAGTAGCACTAAAATGAGCTTGAAACATTTTGTGTAAATATATAAAGTGCTTGTGATTTTCATATTCATGTTGCAAAGGAAAATACTAACAAAAGTGAGGAAAAGTATCAATGAATGTTAAATAATATTTGTAGCCTTCTATCGAGGTATGGGGAAATGGTCCCCAAATATTTGCATGTATCATTTCCAAAACACTATAAGCAGTATTACTGTGAGAAAAAGTAAATTGTGGCTTATTTTTTTTGCACAATCAGTACAAAATTTAAAATGTGTCAAAAACTTGAGTTGGGGATGAGTGTTATCAAGGCTGGTAAGAATATTTTTTTGGATGTTCTGATCGTTGATTCCATAAGCAGAAAAGTTATGGTTTGGAAAGAATTGTGAGAGGGTATAACCCTTTATCACCTTTTCTAGAAAGAAGTATCTTCTTGATTTGCTAGATCCTGGATATAAAATTTGTTAGCACAAATTGTAACTTGATAATTATTGTCGTGTAGAAGTTTGTGAAAAAAGACTAGATTATGTGATATTTACAGTGCTCAAAATAAAAGGAAAATAATTAGCTTAATATCAGGTGTGGAGAGTATGTCATTGTACACATGTGAAATAGCGGTGTGTTGACCATTACCTGCAACTACTTGATATGATCTAATGTAGTTGATTGGTTGCCGCAGATTTTCTGTATGTTGCGTGATGTGTACAGTAGCTCTGATGTCTAAGATCCATTTTTGGTTGTAAGTTCAAATTTGGCTGTTGAGAGCTTGTGGTGGAATATTTGCCTTGTAGTTAAGGTCTTTCCCATGCGAACAGGTCTGAGCAGTGTGTCCCTTTTTGTTGCATATCGAAATACGACCTTAATTCTGGTTATGGGTATGTTTCTTATATTGTTTTGATTGTTGTTGTTGGACTTTTGATATGTAGCGGTGTTCTTGGGAAAGGTTCTATTGGTTTGATATCCTCCTTTGTGTTTATATGCTACCAGGGCAATTTGTTGAGTGATTTTATTATTTTCTTGAAGCTGGTTGCACTCCTCACTATATAGTAGAGAGTAATAATCTTCCAATCTCAAGGGATTTACTGTGACTATGATTGTTATTTTAAAGCCTTGACAACTCATTAGAAGAGCGTTCAAGGTGTATATAATTATGTCTTTATTATCTATTTTAAAACCCACGGTCGCATTATTGTCTACTAGATTCTTGATAAGGGTGTGGTGTTGGGTCATGGAGTGGGATCCCATGTTGAGATCGAGTAGGTCATATTTCAGGTGAATGACCCAAGTTCTGTTGGTGCACCGCAATTGACATTCCAAGCTTTGCCAAATTTCAGCAGTGTGATTAAGAAGGAGAATATGTGTAAAATATATGGGGAGATAGTGAAGAAAATCGTGGCTTCCAGGTTTTTATCAGCTAGTCGCCGTAATTGATATTCTTGGTTTGCAATAGTTGTTCCAATTTCGTCTTGAATAAATTGTTGGGGAATTGGGAAGGTACTATCTAAAAAGACTCATATCTATTAACAGAGAAGAGTTTAGATACTTGTACCTTCAAAGCAATGTAGTTTTCTTGAGTAAGAGATGTGACAACCAAGCTCTTGATATGAGTCATCAATAATTTAAGGGAATTTGATATGCTGATTTTTTTTATCTTGTGGAGGAATTTGTTCTAGCTGTTGAGCAAGATGGCTCTAATATCATATTGAGAATAACAAGTGGAAAAGAAAGAAGAAGGAAATGAGAAGATAGAAATGCACAAGTGTGAAAAGATAAGTAACTCAACAAATTTATTTCATTTTATTTTCATATATAATCAACAGTGATATATAAGCCCATATATATAACAAATAATGACATACTATTAATTACAGCTAGGTGTAATTAAGTAAAAGTATTGCCTTTACATTTATTATTATAAGAGTGTGCATATTCGTAGAATCCCTACTTCAACCGAGAGGTATCTTCAACAGAGTGAGAGCTAGTAGCATGGAGGAGAATACGAAGCAAACAATGAGGTAAACTCCAGAGTAGCAGGTAAGAAATCCGTAGAAACACTTTACGTCTTGTTTATGAAGGAAGCAAATTTTCACATTGCGTGCAAGCTTTTGGATATAACTATAAAAAGAATAAACTGAAAAACAACAAAGCCAATGCTAGCGTATTTGTACTCGCAAGGGTCAAACTGCATATCCAAGATATGATTAATAAAGAAAAGAAATAAAATTTTGGAAGGGCTTCTAGTTGACGGGATAAACTTAGCTGGCTAAGCTTTGATTGCTTTGGGCCAATCGATTGATCTAGTTTAATACTGAGGAGCTTCTAGGGCGTCTATGGGGGTGATTGGAGATGCCGGGGAACTAAATCTTCCCTTGGATCGGCTCTACTGGATTGTTGACTATTGAGCTAAACGTCCCCGGTTATACGGACTAGACCTAAACGGTCGCCGAGGTTCTTTATAATAAGCACATCCACCTGTTCACATCGTTAAAGTGAGATAAGAAGCCTCTTTTGCTTCCTTGTTGCTCATAATAACCTTAACGCTCTTTTGAACTGGATCTCCAAATGGGGAAGAAATCTAGAGAACAGTGGGAAGATGGGGAAGCTGTGAAATCCCTTTTCGGAACGGACAACCCCTATCGCCGTAAGCCACAGCCGGAGGTAAACGGCTGCGATACCGGTGTCAACACTCAGCTCACGAAGAAAGCAAGGTTAGAGATCGATTGCAGTGCTGCTGAGAAGGAAACGATTACTGAAGGCAAAATCTCGAACGCGGAGAATTCTGATGGGAGGAAGAGAAAGAGAGATAGGGAGATAATAGCGGCTGCGCAAAGCCGTCGGTACTCCGACGAGGAGCCTATTACGAAGAAGCGGAAGAAGCTTGTGGTAGAGGCAGAAGTGGATGGGTTAAAGAAGAAGAATAATAACAAGAAAAGAGAGGATGTAGGGTTGGAATACGAGAAGAGGAAGTTCGGTTATGTCGGAGAGGAAAAGCGGCGGCCCTCCAACGAGGAGCCTATTACGAAGAAGTGGAAGAAGCTTGTGGTAGAGGCAGAAGTGGATGGGTTAATGAAGAAGAAGAATAAAAGGAAGAGAGAGGATGTGGAGTTGGAATACGAGAAGAGGAAGTTCGGTTATGTCGGAGAGGAAAAGCGGCGGCCCTCCGACGAGGAGCCTATTACGAAGAAGCGGAAGAAGCTTGTGGTAGAGGCAGAAGTGGATGGGTTAAAGAAGAAGAAGAATAAAAGGAAGAGAGAGGATGTGGAGTTGGAATACGAGAAGAGGAAGTTCGGTTATGTCGGAGAGGAAAAGCAGCGGCCCTCCGACGAGGAGCCTATTACGAAGAAGCGGAAGAAGCTTGTGGTAGAGGCAGAAGTGGATGGGTTAAAGAAGAAGAAGAATAAAAGGAAGAGAGAGGATGTGGAGTTGGAATACGAGAAGAGGAAGTTCGGTTATGTCGGAGAGGAAAAGCAGCGGCCCTCCGACGAGGAGCCTATTACGAAGAAGCGGAAGAAGCTTGTGGTAGAGGCAGAAGTGGATGGGTTAAAGAAGAAGAAGAATAAAAGGAAGAGAGAGGATGTGGAGTTGGAATACGAGAAGAGGAAGTTCGGTTATGTCGGAGAGGAAAAGCAGCGGCCCTCCGACGAGGAGCCTATTACGAAGAAGCGGAAGAAGCTTGTGGTAGAGGCAGAAGTGGATGGGTTAAAGAAGAAGAAGAATAAAAGGAAGAGAGAGGATGTGGAGTTGGAATACGAGAAGAGGAAGTTCGGTTATGTCGGAGAGGAAAAGCAGCGGCCCTCCGACGAGGAGCCTATTACGAAGAAGCGGAAGAAGCTTGTGGTAGAGGCAGAAGTGGATGGGTTAAAGAAGAAGAAGAATAAAAGGAAGAGAGAGGATGTGGAGTTGGAATACGAGAAGAGGAAGTTCGTTTATGTCGGAGAGGAAAAGCCGGCGGCCACCGTTTTAGCCGTTGGAGAGAAGAGGAAAGCGGATGCTGCTGCTGCGGATATGTTGGTTACCAAGGGGCCATTTGATGATGAAAACAAGCTATTGAGGACTGTATTTGTCGGGAACCTGCCGTTGAAGGCAAAAAGGAAGGCTTTAAACCGGAAGTTTGCTAGGTTTGGAGAGATTGAATCGGTCCGGATAAGATTAGTTCCTCCTGTGGATGTGAGTAACTGTTGCTTTGGTTTTTGTTTTGATGTTTTAATTGTCGTATGTTTTGCAATTTTTAGGTTTTATAGCTTTTACAGACATTTTCCTTGCCTAACTTTTTATTATAATTGTTTTTTAAGGCTAAAGCTCCTAGAAAGGCCGCTGTTATCAAGGGACAAATAAATGAAGAAGTTGACAGGTTTGTGACGATGAACTCGATGCTTCATCTGTTTATGGTTAATATATTCTTTAGCATCCTCTATTTTTTTGTTATCTTATTTTTGTGATATTGTTACTTGTAAATAGGGCTGTCAAAAAAGTTTGTAGTTCGCGAACAGTTCATGTTCGGTTCACCAAGAAGTTCGTGTTCGATTCGTTCGATAAGCAAACAAGATGAATACGAACAATTTTAGTCGTTCGGTTTGTTAAACGAACCAAACACAAACAGTGATGTGTTCGTTCGTGTTCGATTCGTTATTTTTCGAAATATAAAATAATTTAAAATAATTATATATAAAAAATTTATGATATTTTAAAAATAATTATATATTATAAAAATTTATCATATTTTAAATAATTAAACTTCTATAAATTATAATATATGATAAATTATTAAAAACAATAATAATATTATAGTATTAATTATATTAATATAAAGATTATAATATTATAATTAATATACTATACTATATATTAAAAAAAAATCCTAAACAAAACCGTAAACGCCTTATTCGATTTGTTTCATTTTGAGGAAGTATGGATTACCTGATGTGTACGGAATACCTAATCAATTTGCTTCATTTCGAGGAAGTATGCTATCAAAGCTAGGGCTGTCAAAAAAGCTAGTTGTTCGCGAATAGTTGATGTTCGGTTTGCCAAGAAGTTCGTGTTCGATTCGTTCGATAAGCAAACCAGACGAACAAGAACAATTTTTTTTTCGTTCGGTTTGTTAAACGAACCAAACACGAACAGTGATGTGTTCGAACATTTCAAACACGAACACTAGCTCTGTTCGTTCATGTTCGGTTCGTTTACACCCTTACTTGTAAATTCTTCACACAGGGCTTACAATCCTCACTGTATCACAGAATGTATGTTGTGAGGGTTTTATTATTGAGACCTATTTAGGGTTGAAACTGACTTGGAACATGATATTTTATAGACATAAGATGTAGAATTTCAAAAACAAAGGGCATGGTGTGCCATGACTCCATTTTAAAGTGAAAGCAGAAGCAACCTCTCAGTATGCAGTGGTAAAACTGCAGACCCCGGATCTTGCATTGGTGACAACTTCATAAAATACACCTTTTCTAGGTCATAGTGCACCAGATCTTGCATTGGCAGCAAATTCATAAAGTCATTGTTTCCCAAATCTTGTATTCGTGACATGTTTTGAATTTAGGTATAACAAGTTTTTTGTGAATTATATTTTGTATGCAGTGATTGCAATATGTTTAGTTCATTCCTCAAAATAAGATTGTTAATAAAGTTGATGGCAAAATGATTGTTGCCATTTTTTTTTTTTTGCCTTTTTTTGGTGATCATATTCCTCCACCAAAGATCAAGTAACTTGAATATGAATTTTTATCATCAGTAAAAAAAACTTAATTGGCATTGAGAAAAGCTTCAACATATATTTTTTAAATTTTGAATATAGCAGCCATTCCCTAGAGACTTCTATATATTTGTGGATTTTAGAACCGCTTCATAATCCCTCTTGTTTGAATTTTGTTTGCCTTGACTCACTACAATGGTGAATGGTTTGTTTTAATACTAGTTAAGTAAATAAGCTTATCAATTGACCTTTGATATTTTGATGGATCTTCAAGAGGTTCATTATTATGAGATGTAATTCTAGTCTCCATAGGGTTATTAACATACTTGCACATTATAAGCTGAGGACCTAAGTTATATATTGATTTATTGTTCTTCCATGCCTAACATTTCACGTGATTTCTGCACTTTAAAATGTCGGTTTGGGTATATATACCGCTAGTTTAATTTTGTGTGGTGCTTTACAGCATGAATGCTTACATTGTTTTCAAAGAGGAGCAATCAGCCCATGCTGCTTTGTCTAATAATATGACACAGGTATATATAACTTGCAGAAACATTTAAAATTTATTCGCTTTGACAATGTTTATTTGTAGTGTTACTATGCTGTTGTATTTAAGATATAATAAATATTTATATTTAGATTGGTGGAAATCATATCCGTGTTGATATGTCATGTCCACCTCACAAGAAAATGAAAGGTGTTGCACGACTATATGATAGAAAGAGAACAGTTTTTGTGGGCAACCTCCCTTTTGATGTGAAGGTTAGCTTTGATATATTTGTCATTGTAAATAATGTTGTTTATGTTTTCTTCAAATTTATCAACCCCTATGTCTGACATATGTTGCTGGCACTCTAGGATGAAGAGCTCTACCAATTATTCTGTGGCCTGAGCCAGTCAGAACCAAATGTTGAAGCTGCGCGTGTAATCAGAGATCCAAACATAAGCATTGGAAAGGGCATTGCTTATGTGCTGTTTAAAAACAGGGTGAGTTTTTTTCCCAATAGTAAAAAATATTTGCAAGGCTACAACTAATAGAATATATATATATATATATATATATATATTAATTTTTTTGTTATTATTATAATAATAATTATTATTATTACTACTACGACTATTGTTATTATTTTATTGTAAAAGAGGCACTTCGTCTTACCTTGGGTTCTTGGTTTGCTTTCACCCTTAATTAATAGGAAGGCAAAATCTCGAACGCGAAGAATTCTGATGCGGGGAAGAGAAAGAGAGATAGGGAGATAATAGCGGCTGCGCTAAGCCCTCGGTCCTCCGACGAGGAGCCTATTACGAAGAAGCTGCGGAAGAAGCTTGTGGTAGAGGCAGAAGTGGATGGGTTAAAGAAGAAGAATAATAAAAGGAAGAGAGAGGATGTGGGGTTGGAATACAAGAAGGGGAAGTTCGGTTATGTCGGAGAGGAAAAGCGGCGGTCCTCCGACGAGGAGCCTATTACGAAGAAGCGGAAGAAGCTTGTGGTAGAGGCAGAAGTGGATGGGTTAAAGAAGAAGAAGAATAAAAGGAAGAGAGAGGATGTGGAGTTGGAATACGAGAAGAGGAAGTTGGCTTATGTCGGAGAGAAAAAGCCGGCGGCCACCGTTTTAGCCGTTGGAGAGAAGAGGAAAGCGAATGCTGCTGCTGCGGATATTTTGGTTACCAAGGGGCCATTTGATGATGACAACAAGCTATTGAGGACTGTATTTGTCAGGAACCTGCCGTTGAAGACAAAAAGGAAGGCTTTAAACGGGGACTTTGCTAGGTTTGGAGAGATTGAATCGGTCAGGATAAGATCAGTTCCTCTTATGGATGTAACTGTTGCTTTGGTTTTTGTTTTGGCGTTTTAATTGTCGTCTGTTTTGCCATTTTTAGGTTTAATAGCTTTTACAGACATTTTTCTTGCCTAACTTTTTATTATAATTATTTTTTTAAGGCTAAAGCTCCTAGAAAGGCTGCTGTTATGAAGGGACAAATAAATGAAGAAGTTAACATGTTTGTGACGATGAACTCGATGCTTCATCTGTTTATGATTAATATATTCTTTAGCATCCTCTATTTTTTGTTATCTTAATTTTTGTGATATTGTTGCTTGTATATAGGGCTGTCAAAAATGTTCGTTGTTCGCGAACAGTTCATGTTCGGTTCGCCAAGAAGTTCGTGTTCGATTCGTTCGACAAGCAAAAAAGATGAATATGAATAATTTTAGTCGTTCGGTTTGTTAAACGAACCAAACACAAACAGTAATGTGTTCGTTCGTGTTTGGTTCGTTATTTTTCGAAATATAAAATACTTTAAAATAATTATATATAAAAAATTTATGATATTTGAAAAATAATTATATATTATAAAAATTTATCATATTTTAAATAATTAAACTTCTATAAATTATAATATATGATAAATTATTAATAACAATAATAATATTATAGTATTAATTATATTAATATAAAACTTATAATATTATAATTAATATACTATACTATATATTAAAAAAAACCCTAAACAAAACCGTAAACACCTTATTCGGTTTGTTTCATTTGAGGAAGTATGGATTACCTGATGTGTACGAAATACCTAATCAATTTGCTTCATTTCGAGGAAGTATGCTATCAAAGCTAGGGTTGTTAAGAAAGCTCGTTGTTCGGGAACAGTTCGTGTTCGGTTCGCCAAGAAGTTCGTGTTAGATTCGTTCGATAAGCAAACGAGACGAACATGAACAATTTTTTTTCGTTCGGTTTGTTAAACGAATCAAACACGAACAGTTATGTGTTCGAACATTTCAAACACGAACACTAGCTCTGTTCGTTCATGTTCGGTTCATTTACACCCCTACTTGTAAATTCTTCACACTGGGCTTACAATCCTTACTGTATCACAGAATGTATGTTGTGAGGGTTTTATTATTGAGACCTATTTAGGGTTGAAACTGACTTGGAACATGATATTTTATAGACATAAGATGTAGAATTTCAAAAACAAAGGGCATGGTGTGCCATGACTCCATTTTAAGGTGAAAGCAGAAGCAACCTCTCAGTATGCAGTGGTAAAACTGCAGACCCTGAATCTTGCATTGGAGGCAACTTCTTAAAATACACCTTTTCTAGGTCATAATGCACCAGATATTGCATTGGCAGCAATTTCATAAAATCGTTGTTCCCCAAATATTGTATTCGTGACTTGTTTTGAATTTAGGTGTAACAAGTTTTTTGTGAATTATATTTTCTATGCAGTGATTGTCTACATCAATATGTTTAGTTCATTCCTCAAAATAGGATTGTTAATAAAGTTGATGGCAGAATGATTGTTTCCATTTTTTTTTTGGCCTTTTGTTGGTGATCATATTCCTCCACCAAAGATCAAGTAACTTGAATTTGAATTTTTATCATCATTAGAAACAACTTAATTAGCATTGAGAAAAGCTTCAACATATAGATTTTAAGTTTTGTATATAAAAGCCATACCCTAGAGACTTCTATATATTTGTGGATTTTAGAACCACTTCATAATCCCTCTTGTTTGAATTTTGTTTGCCTTGACTCACTGTAATGGTGAATGGAATGTTTGTTTTAATACTAGTTAAGTAAATTAGCTTACCAAGTGACCTTTGATATTTTGATTGGTCTTCAGGAGGTTCATTATTATGAGGTGTAATTCTAGTCTCCATAGGGCTATTAACATGCTTGCACCTTATAAGCTGAGGAACTAAGTTATATATTTATTTATTGTTCTTTCATGCCCAACATTTCACGTGACTTCTGCACTTTAAAATGTTGGTTTGGGTATATATACCCCCAGTTTAATTTTGTGTGGTGCTTTGCAGCATGAATGCTTACATTGTCTTCAAAGAGGAGCAATCAGCCCATGTTTCTTTATCTAATAATATGACACAGGTATATATAGCTTGCAGAAACATTTAAAATTGATTCACTTGGGTAATGTTTATTTCCCTTTTCTTAATCTAAAATATTGGTTTTTTTTGATGTGATATGATATATTTGGGTGGTCTAAATGTAAATGTACTTCTTAGGTAATTTTATGTTAGATAGTGAATCATTTTTTTTAATGCTATTTTCTTTCGTAAGTGAGGAAATTAAAAGTATTTATGATATTCTGGCGAGTCTTGCTCATTTTAGCTTTTTGTATAAGAAATGAAATCTTAATTTTTATCAACAAAATGAAATTAGAATAAAATATCTTTTTGTTATTTGTCATGCCAAATTTATTTGATGTGATTGCATAGTGAGATGCTAGAGTAAAATTACATTGAGCTAACAAAAAATGATCATAAAAGTCAGTATTGCTAGAATTTCTTTTAGAACATGTGACATACTGCATTTAGACATATTGATATTAACAAGAATTTGTGGCCTTTAATGCATTGGAGTGCATTTTCTTGTTTTATTGATATTTTAAAGTTTTAGGCATTAGTCTATTTATACTTTTGTTAGGTTTTTGGTACTTTTATTTTTGTAATTATTTCTTTCATAATTTATTTTCTTTAGATGGTATCCATTTTTTTATTGAACTGTTATTATATGTTTATTGATGAGATGAATATTAATTTACCTTCCTTATACTGGTTTATTATATATATGTGCCTATCTATGACTTTACTGTTATATGTTTATATATTTTTGTTACGCCTTATGTTGCTGAAGTATAACATTTTTTGGATATGGTGTGACAAAATACTAGGCTAAATTTATTGTTGATCAAAGATATTTGGCTTGAAGAATAATCTACAACTAAAAAATGTGGCATCTTATGTCTTTCAAATAGATTTTTTTCGGTTTGCATTTCCTATCGTTTTGTAATTTGAAGTAGAATTTAATATATTTTTCACCAAAGTAATTTCGATCCAACTAATTAAGTTACATCCTATATGTTTGTTGAATTTTATAGTTTTATTTTCACCAAGGAATGAAGAGGTGTGTCTTTTGGTGATAAAGAGTGTCTCTTGGAATTTAGTGGGTTGGGGAAGCGAGGGCATATTTGTAAATCTTTCTGCTGGTTTTATCTTTAAATAGATGTGTAATCCTATGAGCATGATGTAACTCCTCTGAAATAGGAATTCGCCGCTCTGGTCACAAGGACGTAGACATCTTTGTCGAATATCGTTAAATTTCCATGTGTTCTTTTGGTTTTGTGTCGATTCTTATTTTTCTTCGCCCTAAATTTCTCAATAATTAGTATTAGAGCAAGATTTTAGGGGAGAGGAGATTGGTGTAGAAAGAACGAAGAAGAACAAGAATTATGAGAGGCAGAATTTGCTGGATTGTTCACGGCAGAGATTTCACGGGCTCGTGCGATAGTTGATCGGCTAAGCAGAAAATCGTGGAAGGCTTCTGGTTCGCAGGGAGGATTCACGACATTAGGCGAGTTCGCGGTCGCGACAAGGGGTTCGGTTCAACGCAGGAGTTTCGGCCAGGAGGAGTGCGGCCAGGATTGTGTGACAGGAGTTCGGCCCAGGATCATCTCGCGAAGCAGTTTTCGCCACAGGTGGAGACAGACGGCGGAAAAGGCGCGACAGTTCAGCTGAAGGACTTCGAGAAGCGTATTCGCAACAAGTAGAGGCGGAACCGCAGAGGGCGGCTCCCGGAGTTCACACAGGAGACCCACTAGGTAGTTCGCAGCCAGGAACGGGTGTCCGTGGTTCAGTTTTGACGATGAATACGTGAATCGCCAGCAGTTCGCTGATCGTGGTGGGTAGGAAAGCGGAATAAAGCAATCTTTATTCCCGTGGAGGGAGTTAATTTCTGTTTGGCTCCCAAGAAGAAATTAATTCCTTCTCAGTTCATCTGCTCTATTCCTATGTGGTGGACTTAATTTATGTTGGTGGAGACAGATAGTTTCCTTAATCTCTGTCAAGTCAGGCGGATGAGAGGAAATTAATTCCTAGTTGGCGGAGGCAGAATCAAAGGAATATTCCTCTGCAGAAGAGGCATAGAGGGGTTTTGCTATTTGGCAGAGCAGTTTGGCGTGGAGTTCGCAGTAGCGTCGTTTTGTGAACATAGGATTTCAAATAACAGAGTTCTCAGGTTTTTCACAGGAGGAGTTCGACTGAGGTGTTCACGTGAGCAAGAAAGGGCTTCGGGCAAGGTGTTCGTAGTAGTTCGGCCGAATTTTTTGCGCGAACAGGAAAAATGCTTCGTGTGAAAATTTTGATTCACAAATCACAGGAGAATTGCGGGAAAAGTTGCTGCAATTGACAGAAGAAATTTCAGATTTCTTTGAATTTATTTGCGGTGTATTTTTTGTTTTAACAAAAGGCAGCAAAAGTTTACTGCATGATTAAATGACAATGTCTGGTGCAAAATTCAAGACAGTGTAATTTGATGGAACCGAGAATTTTGGATTGTGGCAAACAAGGGTGAAAGATTTGTGGCACAACATGGAATTTTGAAGGTTTTGCTAGCTACGAAACCTGATAATATGGAAGATGAAGATTGGGAAAAATTGCAACTTCGAGCAACATGTATCATACGTTTATATTTGGCAGATGAAATTATGTATCATGTTATGAATCTGAAATCTCCAGGAAAAGTATGAAAAAAATTGGAATCTCAGTTTATGTCCATATCTTTAAAAAAGAAATTGTTCCTGAAGTAAAGACTGTATTGGCTGAAGATGCAGACAGACACTGATTTGGCGCAACACTTGAATGTCTTCAATCAAATAATCACAGATCTGACACGGCTTGATGTCAGTATTGAGAATGAAGATCGAGCAATCATTATGTTGTGTTCATTGCCTTCCTCCTACGAAGTTCTGGTGACTACTCTGACATATGGGAAAGAAACAATCAAAATTGATGAGATTACTGCAACATTGTTGGCTCACCACCAGCAGAACCAGAATGCAGGGGAAAACTCTCATGATAATTGTTTATATGCTAAGGGTAATCAGGATCGTGGAAGGAAGGAGGAGAAGGAGGGTTTTGGAAGGCGAAATTCTAGGACAAAGTCTAAAGGCAGAAAGATGATTCATTGCTATAAGTGCAAGGAACCATGATATATGAAGAGAGATTGTCCAAAGCTCAAGAAGCAGACAGATGATGTATCTTCCAAGACTGTGAATATGATACAGAGTGACATTACAAATTACAGTGATGGTGATGTACTTTAAGTTACAACAACTCAGTTGTAGGATGCATGGATTCTTGATTCAAGATGCTCATAACACCTAGCAGGGAGTGGTTTACTTCATGCAGGTTATTTGATTTTGGTTCATTCTATATGAGTGATGATAGATATTACAATATTGCAGGTATTGGTGAAGTCAGAATTAAAATGAATGATGACACTGTTATAACATTATGTAATGTCAGACACATTCCAGATTTGAAGAAAATTTTGATTTCCTTGGACACTCTACATAGGAATGATTTTATTCCTAAGACAGATGAGGATAAAGAAATCATCAGAATTGTTAAAGGTGCATCAAATGTGATGAAATGAAAGATCACTGTAGGTAACATCTATAAACTGTTGGGGAGTACAGTTGTAGGTGGAGTTCACTTTGTTGGATCATATGATGGAAATGCAACATGTACGATGATCAAGCTAGGTATTATCAACAAGTTCTTGTATTACTTGAACTTGTTGAATGTTTGTAATTCTTAGATGACATGGTTGCTCAACCCACTTTGGTGTAAGAAACTCCATGATGTATTTCTCCAAAGGGGCTATATAATAGCCAATGTGGAGATTTGTTAGGTATGACTCATATACCAGAAATTTTGAGTCTCTTGGAATGAAGAGGAGTGTCTTTTAGAATTTAATGGGTTGGTGAAGCGAGGGCATATTTTTAAATTTATCTGTGTGTTTTATCTATAAATAGATTTGTAATCCTATGGGTATGATGCAACTCCTCTGAAATAGTGAATTCGCCGCTCTACTCCCGATGATGTAGACATCTTTGCCGAACCTCGTTAAATCTATGTGTGTTCTTCTGGTTTTGTGTTGATTCCTATTTTCTTCGCCCTAAATTGCACAACATGCATAAAATAAGATAATTGATGAGCTCATGTTCATGATAATGCTTATCACTAGCTTCATGAGAATAGCGGTATAACCCGTATAATCGAAGACATTTAAATCAAATTAAGATTTTTGTTGTGAAATTTTTTGTTGAGAAAATATTATCGTTTGTTAGCTAAAGTATTCATTATACTAGCTTCTGCCAGTTGTTTCAGTGATAAATTTAAAGATCAACATTCTTGAATCCAATTTTGTCCTTTGGCTTGTGCCCAATGGATAAAGCATGACAGCCGAGGGAGAATGAAGAGAAATAAAATTGAAAGAGAGAGAAGAGAAAGAGAGAGAGATTTCCCTACATCAGGATTGAGAAAATATCTAGAATTGAACCTAGGGGAGAGCCTCCATTTCTATGTTATTGGTTCGCATATTCATAGAAGGCGAAAAGAGTAAAAAAAATACAAAAGTGCTCTTACTCCAAGAAAGGCAATATATGTTTGATTTAACCTTCTTGCTTCGGATTGTCCCGAGATTTGTTATTGATTGGACACGTTTTCATGCCTTAGTTCTACTGCTTTGTACTTATTCTCAGGTATAACTTTATCTAACTACATTGATTATATATATATATATATATATATATATATATATATATATATATATATATGCATATGAGGAATCTTATTTGTGCGTCATGATGAGCTATATCATATTCTCGCCAACGCACTTGATAATCATCATTTATCTTTTTCCTTGCTTCTAGTTCCCCTACTCTGGTATTCAACTTTTCTAACTGATCCGTAACATCATACAGAGTAGGTTCCCTAGATGTAGTTGGTCTCTCATGACTAGAAGAAGGTGCATCAGCTTTTTTACTCCATTTCCATCCTACATTGGCTCTATAAAGTTATATAATTTGTTATTGATTGGACACGTTTTCATGCCTTAGTTCTGCTGATTTGTACTTATTCTCTGGTATAACTTTATTTAACTACATTGATTATATATATATATATATATATATATATATATATATATATATATATATATATATATATATATATATATATATACATTAATTCAATAAATATCTTATGCATAATAAAGGATTATCAATTTTAAAGAATAGAAAGTCAGGTGGTATATATGTAAATTCCTTTTAAGTTTAATAGATGCACGAAACATGTTTGTTTGGCTTGGGGAATGACCGACCGATTGAGAAAATGGCTGGCCGATTGAGGCTCGGTCGAGGGATGCTTGTTGAAGGAGAGATGGCCGACAAAAGGATGTTGAGGCCTTGAAATAAGTTTTCCGACCGAATGAGGCTGGCTGATGCGAATAGTTGTCTGGGGGAGGAATTGTCCGGCTATAGAGATGCCAGACGACTGAAATAAGAGGTGGTCGGCTGAATGACGTCTGTCGGCTATGCCTTGCTGACTGAGCGATTGATGGGAGATTGAAGTGAGGCAGCCAATTGACTGACGGATGGCTGAATCAAAGTGAGATAGCTGCTCGGGTGATGCAGGGGTTGTTAAGCGACTGCTGGCCGACTGAAGTGAAATGGTCTGCTGAATGAGGTTGGTCGAAGGGAGTATTTTTGCTTGTGCCACATCTTCTATCATGACGAATACTTAGTGTCATTTTCTTGTTATACATAAGCCCCCCAAATTTTAGCAAAACTGCGATAAGAATAAAAAACTCATAAATACAGAAAAAGTTATTTTATAAGCCTTTAAATGGGCTTAGTTTTTTAAGAGTCTTATGATGATTGAATGTTTTAGAAGTTTAGTGGTCGAATGTTTAGATCTTTTAGATATTTTGATGAATCAATTTTTAAGAAGCTCATTTGTTTGTTTGTCTCGGAGGAGAGATTTTATTCGCTCATCCCAGAGGAGAGACTTTATTTGTCTGTCTCGGATGAGAATTTTTGTTTGCTCGTCCCGGAGGAGTGTTGGCTGACTCCGCGGAGAGGTTTATTTTAAGATAAAAGGAGAGAGTTTGTTTTACTCATGAAGAAAGTTTGTCTTTTCCACTTTTTTTATTTGTTTTCTTTAAATCTTTCTCTTTCTTTATTGAAAAGTAAATGAAGTAAGAGAGAGTGTGCTTATCATTTTTGTCATTTTGCTTTTCCATTTCTTTTTTCTCTCATATCTTTGCTCTTTCGCTAATTTGCTTCTTTTCCTTTTCTTATTCCTTTTCTTTTTGCTTTTTTGTTTTAAGATTTCTCTCTTTTTTTGTGCTAGTCTTCTTAATGGTCGACACATCCGCGCTCATTGCACCTTTTAGGTGAACCCAAATTTTTCCTTAGGCTCGTGCCTAAGAGATAGAGCACGACGGCCGAGGGAGAAAGAAGGTAAATGAAAATGAAAGGGAGGGTTGCCCCGAAGAGAGAGTGGTGGGGGGGGGGGGTGTTGGTCAAAGTGTGGTGTTTCTAAGCTCTTTGACTCATTATTCTACACCACTAGAAGAGAAATGAAGAGAGATCTCCCTACATGAGGGTTGAGAGAATGCTTAGGAGTGAACCTAGCCGAGGGCCTCTCTTTATATGTTATTGGTTCTAATACTTATAGACGGGAAAAAGGGATTATTTACGAAAGTACTCTAGCTCCAAGGAAGGCTATATATGCTTATTTTAACATTCTTGCTGCCAGATTGCCTTGAGATTTTTTGTTGATTGAAAACCTTGTCATGTCTTGATTCTGCAGCTTTGTTCTTATTCTCTTCTATAACTTTATTGAACTACATTGATTTTATGTATATAATATACATAAAATCAATGAATATCTTATGCATAGGAAAGGACTGCCGATGTTACAGAATAAGAAGTCGGGTGGTATATATATAAATTCATTTTAAGTTTTATAGCTGCAAGAAACATGGTTGTCTGCCTTCGGAAATGACCGGCCAGTTGAGAGAAAGGCTGGCCAATTGAGGGTCGGCCGAGGGACGCTTGTTGAGGAGAGATGGCCGGTCAGATGATGTTGGCTTCTTGAAATAAGATTTTTGGCCGAATGAGGCCGGTTGATGCAAAATGGTTGTTAGGGGGAGGCATTGTTCGACTGTAGAGATGCCTCGAGACTAAAATGAGAGGTGGCCGATCGAATGAGGTCGCCTGGCTGAAGCTTGGGTGGTTGAGCCACTGCTAAGAAATTGATGTGAGGTGGCTGGTTGAATGAGGCTGGTCCAAGGGAGTATTTTTACTTTCACGACATCTTCTGTCCTGGCAAGTATTTACTGTAATTTTTGGCTATACAAACATATAATACTTACTCTGTCTCGAAAAAATTTTATAAATTAAATAGGTAGCCTGAATGGTAGAAAAGATGTTAACTTTTTTTTTTTTTGGGAGATACCGCTCCCCAAATGTGCTAGTCATCCCCGAAATGGTCTTACAACTGACAACATGGCTGCCTAGTAACTTGCAACCCTAGGAGCACATGTTACCTAATTATATATATATATATATATATATATATAGACAAACGCACATATGTCTATCATTACTCAATAAATATTGCCTAATAGCTATTATTATCCGTCAATTACTTTTGTCTATTATAATCACATGAGAATAAATTTGAATGCATTACTCATAAATTTCTTTTCCAATTGAGAGCAAAAGCATAATTTTATAATTTATTTTACGAAGTGAAACATTGCACATGAGTAGGCCCCTACACTGTTTTTCTTTCTTGGATTCTTTTACAATGAAACTTTGGTGTTTCTTATGTTTCTCTCGTTTATCTGTATGTGTATAGGATATATATAGGATATATATATATATATATATATATATATATATATATATATATATATATATATAATTGATGCCCCTGTGATATCATGGGAGCGTGCAGCACTCACGTATGTCCTTCCAAAGCTCAACGAATCCGTTAGGACATTACCAGATGCACGTCGTCTGCAAAATAGGGTTACTCTTTCCTGGTTGTGCTCGGTAGCAACTACCTCTGATCTGTGATGATTCCACATTCTAGGGGCAAGCCAAATGATCATTTGAGGCATATGTTATCCATTCTGGTCATAGAGAGCTTTACATGCCGTGAAATACGCTTAACAGACTCCTGGGGAGAAAAAAAATGACTCATAAGAGTCTGGCATGACCACGCTCAAAACGGGTGGGGCCACGCCAAACCCCTCCTTATAAGGGTTGAGGGGGGCTACCTTCGGAGTAGCCGTGCCTAAAGACGGCTTAACCATGTAGCAAGAAAGAGCCCGCGTCATAATTACATCGTGGGATGGCGTGGCCACGCCAGACCTCTGAGCTGTTGCATGAAGACTGCCTTCGGCATAGTCAACCCAGCTCAGTTGACGGATCACTTAGGTCAGACCGGCTACCCCTGCTCAATCGACTGACCGCTTATACCTGATCATCCATCCTGGCCTGGTCAACTAACTATTTTGTGAAATCGTCTTTACCTTTGTTTCTTTCTTTGCTATTTGGAAATATTTAGTTTTTTTTTATAAATCCTGTTTGAAACCTGCTACCAAGTGACCCCATTTTAATGCTGAAAATGTGAAGTGTGTCTTCTCGAAGATAACGTGGAAAATGCATACTCTTCCACTAATCACCGTACTTCAATACACACCGGATGTTTGAACTCTGCAATTGCAAAATGAGAATCTCTGCATTTATATTCTCTGCAGGGGAAAACTGTTGAGTACGTGGAGTCTGGTCCACTGCTCTTTTTTGGGGCAGTTCTTCTTTTATGGAATATATTTAAATGTATTTAAATATTTCCTTAATGCATTGCCGATTCATCCTTGGATTCGCAAAGCAGGATTTCCTTGTGGGCCCCCTAAACATGATTAATTGAGGTATTAATAGAAAGCACACAATTAACCTGCTAATTTGGATTTATTTCCAGCTGTAGCTTCACATGGCTTCCAAATTGGGTTTTGCCTTATTTAGCCTAATAAGGAAAGGATTAATATTAAATTGCTGCTATAGAATTGAATGGTGGTGAGCTCTCCAGCCATTAATTGCTTACGGGTCATTATATATAGAGCCAGGCGCAAGACTTCTCCCGTAGATTTCACGGTTTTTCTTCTTCTTGCTCTCGGGTGGCTCTTGTTTTAGAGAAGAGAGAGAGAGAGAGAGAGAGAGTGTGTGTGTGTGTTTTCTTATAAGTCGACGTGGTCGACGGTGTAAATCCTCGAAATAATAAAATTCTCTGCAGCTCCGTGGACGTAGGCAATCTGTCGAACCACGTAAATTTTTGTGTCGCTTTCTGGTGTATTTTTCTCGTTCCAACTTTCGCTTTATTGTCGTTGGTTTTTATAACAACTGGTATCAAAGCCCCGGTTCGGATCTAAAGAAAAACGATGACTGGGGACGAAGTGAAGGTTTCAGGGATCGAGAAAATCGACAGCACAGATTTTGGTTACTGGCGGATGTAGATAGAGGACTACCTCTATGAGAAGAAACTTCATCTTCCATTTCTGGGACGACGACGGAGAAGATGGACGAGCCGATGGAATCCGTTGGATCGACGAGGTTACGGGGTTATTCGATTGACCCTGTCAAGATCAGTTGCACACAATGTCATCAAAGAGAGGACCATGGCGGATCTCATGATGGCTTTGTCAGGTATGTACGAAAAGTCGTCCGCAAATAACAAGGTGGATCTGATGAAAAAGTTATTCAATTTAAAGATGGCGGAAGGTACATCCGTTGTACAACATCTGAATGACTTCAATACCATCATAAATTAATTGTCGTCTGTCGAAATTGAATTTGATGATGAGATACGAGCGCGATATTATTGGCTTCATTGCCGAAATAGTTGGGAAAGCATGAGGATGGCGATCAATGATCTACGGAGTAAATCTAAACTAAAATATGATGATATTCGTGATTTAATTTTGGCTGCAGAGATGCGCAGGAAAGATTCTGGCGAGGCTTCGTGTTCGAGTTCGGCATTGAATGTTGATTCCAGAGGGAGATCACATGACAGGAACTCAAACAGAGGAAGGTCAAAATCAAAGCACGAGGCGAAAGCAAATCAAAACACGGTCAACAAGCAACCTACTGGAACTGTGGCAAAATTGACCACATAAAGAAGAACTGCAAAAGTCCTCAAAAGACGGAGAACATCGGTGCTAATGTTGTAACTGAAGAAGTTCAGGATGCGTTGTTGCTTGCAGTTCACAGCTCCGTTGACTATTGGATACTGAACTTAGGGGCATCTTTTCATACATCTTCCCATCGGGAGCTAATGCAAAACTATGTTGCAGGTAACTTTGGGAAGGTGTACCTCGCTGATAGAGCAGCTTTGAACGTAGTGGGGATGAGAGATGTTGAAATTGCACTCCCTAACAAAAGCAAATGGATCTTGCAAAATGTCAGACATATTCCCAAGCTGAAGAAAAATCTAATTTTTGTTGGGCAGCTAGATGAAGGAGGGCATACAATAGTATTCTCGGATAGCACTTGGAAGGTAACTAAAGGAGCACTGGTACTAGCTCGACGTGAGAAAACAGGTACGCTATATATGACTACTGGCTTAATTAACAGTATTGATACAACTGCTGTAGAAAGTACATCAGAGTTGTGGCATTACAGACTTGGCCACATGAGTCAGAGAGGTATGAAGAAACTTCAGTCCAGAGGCAAGCTACTAGAACTGAAATCAGTTGATCTTGACATATGTGAGAGTTGCATTATGAGGAAACAGAGGAATGTCAATTTCTTGAAAAGTGGCAGGACGCCAAATGCAGGAAAGCTGGTTCTCATACACACCGATGAGTGGGGACCTTCCCCAGTGACATCTCTTGGAGGCTCTCGCTACTATATCACATTCATAGACGATCACAGTAGAAAGGTATGAGTCTATTTCCTGAAGCATAAATCTGATGTATTTAATGTGTTCAGGACTTGGAAGTCCATGGTTGAGACAGAGACAGGCTTAAAGTTGAAATGTCTGAGGTCTGATAATGGTGGTGAGTACATTGATGGTGGATTCAAGGAGTACTGCGCAGCTCAGGGCATCAAAATGGAGAAGACCATTCCAGAAACGCCACAACAAAATGGTGTTGCAGAGCGCATGAATAGGACCATCAATGAGAGGGCTAGAAGCATGAGATTACACGTCAGACTACCACCTAATTTCTGGGCAGAAACAGTCAGCACTGCAGTTTATTTGATCAACAAGGGGTCATCTGTTCCATTAAACTGTAAATTATCTGAGGAGGTCTGAAGTGGGAAAGAGGTCAGATTTTCTCACCTTAAGACTTTTGGTTATCTTTCATATGTTCTTATTAATCCAGATGCTCGAAGTAAGCTTGAAGCTAAGTCAAAGAAGTGTTACTTCATTGGCTATGGAGATGATGCATTTGGGTATCGTTTATGGGATGATCGGGATCGGAAGATCACATGGACTAGGAACGTGATCTTCAATGAGAAGATGATGTACAAGGACAAGTCTAGTACAGTTTCTGAAACAACACTGCAGAAATCTGAGCTGAGAAAAATTGATGATTTACCAGAGGTTACAGTTCAGCGCAAAGATGTAGGTGATGAAGAGAGTGGGTCCGAGACACCCATTCCTATTCTTCCACAGTCAGTTTCGGAGCAATCTACCCCTGCAGTTGCAGTTGACAGGTCGGAAAGGGCTAGACGTTCTCCACAAAGGTATTCTCCTACTTTAAACTACATTCTGCTGACAGATGGTGAAGAACCTCAGAGTTTTGAAGAAACCTTGCAAGATGAAAATTCGAGCAAGTGGGAGCTAGCCATGAAGGAGATGGATTCTTTGCTAGAAAATCAGACTTGGGAGCTAACAGATCTTCCACCAGGGAAGAAGGCTTTACACAACAAGTGGGTGTATCGGGTAAAGGCGAACATAATGGCGATAAAAGGTCTTGACGAAACATGGTATTGATTATTCGAGATTTTCTCTCCTGTGGTGAAGCTTACAACCATCAGAATGGTACTGTCTATGGTGGCTACTGAAAATCTCTTCCTTGAGCAGCTTTTCTTCTTGGAGACCTTGAAGAAGACATCTACATGCACCAACCTAAAGGGTTCGTGGTACAGGGAAATGAAGACTCAGTTTGCATATTGAAAAAGAGCTTGTATGGTCTGAAGCAAGCTCCTAGATAGTGGTACAAGAAGTTTGATAAATTCATGCTCAATGCAGGGTACAACAAATGTCAGGCAGATTATTGCTGCTATGTCAGGTATTTTGACAATTCATATATCATCCTACTGTTGTATGTGAATGATATGCTTATTGCAGGAGTTAGCATTGATGAGATCAATAATCTGAAGAAGCAGATGTCAAAACACTTTGCAATGAAGGATTTGGGAGTGACAAAGCAAATCCTTGGCATGAAAATTATCAGAGACAGTGTCAAAGGTACGTTAAGACTTTCACAAGCTGACTATGTGAAAAAGGTGCTTAACACGTTTAATATGGATGAGGCCAAACCAGTTGGCACACCTTTGGGCGGTCATTTCAGACTCAATAAGAGCCAGTCACCCACGTCAGATGAGGAACGATACTATATGAGTAAGGTTCCTTACGCTTCAGCTATTGGTTCACTTATGTATGCTATGGTACGCACCGGACCGGATATTGCTCATGCGATGGGAGTTGTGAGCGGATACATGAGTAATCCAGGAAAGGAACATTGGGAAGCTGTGAAGTGGATCTTCAGATACCTAAGAGGCTCTTCAAAAACCTGCTTGTGTTTCTCAGGAAAGAGCTTGGAGGTATGTGGCTATGTTGATGCTGATCTAGCTGGAGACATTGATACCAGAAGGAGCACTACAAGCTATATTTATACTTTTGGTGGCACTGCAGTATCATGGTGCTCCAATCTGCAGAAGACAGTTTCGTTGTCTACTACAGAAGTAGAGTACATAGCAATATCAGAGGCTGCAAAGGAGATGATATGGCTACAAAGCTTCTTGGAAGAATTGGGTAAGGAGTTTTAGAAGGGCATTCTCTACAGTGATAGTCAGAGTGCTATATTTCTTGCCAGGAATCAGCATTTCAGTCCAGGACCAAGCATATTCAGATCAAGTACCACTTCATAGGGTCATTGTTGGATGACGGACGATTCTTACTTGAGAAAATTTATGGAAGCAAAACCCTGTCGACATGTTGACTAAGAGTGTTACTCTTGAGAAGGCTGAAGTTGTGCTCAACTTCAGTTGGTCTTCTAGCGTGAAGACAATGACTTTGAGTTGCAGAGGTGGAGGATATCACATTTGAGGAAAGTTCGATACAGCCAGCAGATGAGGAAGCCAGTGGGTGACGCAACTTGTGTCCCAGTCTCCAAGTGGGAGAATTGTTGAGTATGTGGAGTCTGGTCCACTGCTCTTTTTTGGGGCAGTTCTTCTTTTATGGAATATATTTAAATGTATTTAAATATTTTCTTAATGCATTGTCGATTCATCCTTGGATTCGCAAAACAGGATTTCCTTATGGGCCCCCTAAACATGATTAATTGAGGTATTAATAGAAAGCACGCAATTAACCTGCTAATTTGGATTTCTTCCCGGCTGTAGCTTCACATGGCTTCCAAATTGGGCTTTGCCTTATTGAGCCTAATAAGGAAAGGATTAATATTCAATTGCTGGTATAGAATTGAATGGTGGTGAGCTCTCCAACAATTAATTGCTTACGGGTCATTATATATAGAGCCAGGCGCAAGGCTTCTCCTGTAGATTTCTCGGTTTTTCTTCTTCTTGCTCTCGGGTGGCTCTTGGTTTAGAGAAGAGAGAGAGAAAGAGTGTTTTCTTGTAAGTCGACGTGGTCGACGGTGTAAATCCTCGAAATAATAAAATCCTCTACAGCTCCATGGACGTAGGCAATTTGCCGAACCATGTAAATTTGTGTGTCGCCTTTTTCTGGTGTATTTTTCTCGTTCCAACTTTCACTTTATTGTCGTCGGTTTTCATAACAAAAACACGTTCCCATACATAGTTAAAGTAACATATATTGAAGGGAGAAAGTTTAGAAGTGAGATGTGTAAACACGAAGGAATTGTCTGGTGACATCCTATCCATTAGTTGTGAACTTTATAGCTTGATAATTTGGGATTTTTGGTGCAGGCACATAGGAAGTGGCTGGAATTCCTTCCAGTGCAAAGAAATTTTGAGGATTTATATACGGCTATACTTGCAGTGGCTGGGATTCCTTCCAGTGGCTGGACTTCCTTCCAGTACAAAGAAATTTATATACGGTTATACTTGCATTCATTTTCATGGGCTTAAGGAGAACTTTCACACAACTGGGTTTGCATTTAATTTTAATTTCTTGTATAACTTGGAATAAATGCACTGAGAATTTGCTAGTCTCCAAATAATGACTTGAACGGCTGAAGTTGATTCATGTGAAGCTTTCTCTTATACACGCAGTACATTAGTTATGCTTGAGACATATATTTCATGTCTCTTTAATTAAAACCATGGTGCTTTCGATGCGATATCTATACACCATCTGGTTTTTGAACAATTCTATGGATATGACACAAAACTTCGTTACTTACATATATACCATCTAAATTGCAATGTGTAAATGCAGTTTCTGATTACTTAATTTTATTCTTTAGCTTGTCTTGCAATTTTGAAATATTTATGCTCTTTATAATATTTGATTTCACTTGGATTGAGGCATTTGGGACACAAATACGCTAGCAAGAATGCCGAGGAGTTTACTTGTGCTTTGACAATTTGGTTTCTTGTTGGTCCTCTTTATATCTGGTATCTTGAATATCTGAGAGTATAATGAAGCAGAAAAAGAGGGATTCCTGAAGTGTTAAATGGGCGTGGGATCAATTATCACATCCCTAATTATTTCTGTTCCCATTCTTGACCTCGGGTCTGGAATGAGATTGCCTTCTTTAGTGAACCGGTCATGCTTCTTAGTTTCTGTATAGTTATATATATATAATACCTAAATAATTATGTTCTATACTAAGCTTCGAGGCAGTTTTGTTTGTGCTAAGGAACACTTTACATACACGCCGCCCAATTTCTATATAACTACATATAAGACATAAGCTTTTATATTTACATAATTAGCATCCAATTCTTAGTTGTTTACATACATGACACCCAATTCTTATATGTCTACATTTATAACACCTAAATTACAGCATTTACATTCATACCACCCCCACGGTAAGTAAAATTAAAAAAAGGAAATTTACTTATACACCACTCAAATCTTTTTTATTTACAGCAAAATAAAAAAAAATAGAAAAAGAGAGAAAAAGAGATCAAGAAATAATAACGTTGATAATAGATAAGACTTAATAACAATAATAAATAATGATAGCAATAAAACATATATAATAATGCCAGACTTGGCAATATTCTGTTTGTCTTTTATGTTTTTGTGTGTTTGTTTTGGTCGTGTGTGTTTTATTTTTTCTTTTTTTTTTGAAAAAGGACCCAATGTTTTTCTTTTTTGTGATTATTGTAGGGTGTGTGAGTTGGGAACTTTTTCCAGGTTTTGTACTTTTTTTATTGGAGCAATAAAATTGAGTCTATGTGTTCTTTTATATATATAAAAAAACATATATAATAATAAACAAATTATCATATATATATATATATATATATATATATATATATATATATATATATATATATATATATATATATACATAAATAAGTAATAATGGTAGTAATAATAAAAGTAAAGACAATAATAATAACATAATGAATAATAAAAATAATAACAGATATTTGTTTATAGACGTATGTATAAGCAAATAATAATAAAAATAATAATAATAACACAGATAAATAATAATATTATCACTGGTAATAGATAATAATAATAATAATAATAGTCTATAGATAATAATAACGTAATAACAATAACATCAATAATAATATTATTAATGATGAATAAGACAATAATAATAATAAATAATAATAATAATAATATAATGATTATATATATATATATATATATATATATATATATATATATATATATATATATATATATATATAATGTACAATAATAATACTAATATAAATAATAAAAATACCATAATATTTTATAATAATAATAATAACATATAAATAATAATAGTAATAACATCAATAATACTTATAACATGTAATAATAATAAATAGTAATAATAGTAATAATAATAATAATGTATAAATGAGTAGTAATAATAAAACTAACATATATACATACATACAAAATAATAAAATATTAATAATGAATACTTACCTATAAAACTAATAATAAATAAATAATAAATAATGATAAAAACATATACATGTGCATATATATATATATATATATATATATATATATATATATATATATATATATATATATATATATATATATATATACATACATATATATATATATATAGTATCAATAATAATAACAATAATAATAATACGATATACGTGTACGATAATACATGGTAAAAATAAATGAAAAAGCATACACATATACATATATAAAACAATAACAATAAGTAACAAATGAATGGTAATAACAATAACAAAAAAGGGGGGGGGGGATATTAATGCTTATTCATACCTTGTTGGAGTGGTATGTTTGAGGAGCTTGAAATGAGAGTTAAACATGTAAATACATAGAAATTTATTGGTGTGTATACAAACCTTTCCCATATTCTTACCTTAATATTTGCTGAGGGATTGTTCATACTTGATTGTAAACATGCAAAAATGAGATGACGAAGCGATCGGAATGACGATAGCAACCACAACAATAAAATGAAAAACGATCTTAAATTGAATCGTTCATAGTTTTAAATTACCCAAACTTATAGGATTTCAATGTGTTCTGCCTAGTGCGACATAAATTCTCATGTTATCTTTAGACTTTTGCACAACCATGTTGTGTAATATAAGTCCTAACACTTGTAGGATTCTGTGGTCGTCATTCGGTACGGCGTAAATCCTCTTATCTTCCTAGGCTATTCGCACGATCGAATACGGTGCTAATGTAAGCCCTAAATAATAAAATCAACAGGATTAACATTAAATAACATCACTTCAAAGTCATAAAGCTAAGTAATATGATAGTTGGGATGTCACCATGGTTCCCCCTAGATCTGTGACATCCCATACCTTCACTCCGTTGACACATGAAAATAATTGTTTCTATCTTGAGCCCGTCCCATTTGATTTCCTCAAATTTAATCTTGGAAACTTAGACTTTGCAATCTTGAAGACAAAAACATTAGTCTTAATCGAGAGTCTTTTTAGGTAACTTAGATTACTTAAGATGTAATTAACTTTAGAGGCTTGCCACTATAAGACACTTAAGGACCCAACTTAATATAAACCATGTTTAACTTTTCGTGTCAAATAGGAGAACTTGTCGGATTATAAAAAAATTTTCACAGACCAAACAGACGTCACAAACTCTTTAGTTTAGAAGATTAAGTATACTAACAAACGGTATGTTTATCTTTCGAGATAATGTGCTATTTGCGGTATCGTGCTCAGCTTCCTACACTATCAAATATGTGAGGTCCATTCGGTCTCACTTTTCTAAATTAAAATATTATTATTTTTCAATTTATATTCATATATAAATTAAATCGAAACATTATTTTCCAAAGTTAAAATACTATTTTATAAAGTTATAATCACATATATATCCACAATTAAATTAAATTAAATCCTGAATAAAGAATCCGCGACATTTATTTGGCTGACAGTCTTGTATGAAGTGAGTCCACTTCGATATATTTCCTGTGGGTGTGGAAAACAGAGTTATGTGCGAGAGCAATAACAAAGGTGTTGTCACTGCATAGAATGGTCAGATGTATGAACTGATTTGTGAGTTCATGCAGTAGCCTTCGTAGCCAGATGATTTATGCTGTAAAAGAGGCTATAACTTTGTATAATGCTTCAGCTGTGGAAATTACAATTGTGTGTTGTTTCTTTGATGACCACTATATGAGATCGGAGCTTACATAAATGCATAAGACAGAGATATATTTTCTTTCACTGGAGTTTGCGGATCAATCAACATCTGCATATGCACTTAAAAGCAATGGTCTAGTGGTAATAGGTAAACAATCAGTGCTTGTGCCTTTTAAATATATGAGCAGTCTTTTTAATTATTTATAATGTTATGTAGAGGGTTGATACATATATTGACTAAGGTGGTTTACAACAAAAGTGATGTCAGGCCGTGTAATGGAAATGTATTAAAGTGATCCAATACTCTTCCTGTAGAGATTTGTATTAGAAAGATGAATGGGGGAGCGAATGAAGGTGAAGGTTTAGTAAGGAGAGGAGTGGAAACTGGTTTGGCATCGATCATTCCAGTGGTATGAAGGAAATCGTTTAGATATTTCATTTAATTAAAAAATTATCCATAAAAGGTTTGTTGAATATGAAAACCAGATATGTTCAAGTTGTTTTAGGTTGAAGTTCAGGCTAAGAGCATGAATGAGTTTGGTAATGGCAGAGGGAGAGTTTCCTGTATTAGAATACCATCAACATAAATCACAAGATAGATATGTATATGATTATGATTGTAAATTTATAAAGATGGGTCAGCTGTGCTAAGAGTATATTGTTGGTGTCGAGGAAGTTGTAAAATGTGGAGTACCATTGAGGTGGTGCCTATTTAAGACTGTAAAAGACTATTTTTTGTTGCAAAGGTAATGAGGATGGATATAATCAGTTAAACTGGATGGTTGAGTCTTATAGACAATGTCATCTAGCTTGTCATGTAAAAAGTGTCGGACACATCAAGGTGCTGATATTCTCATTTTTTCATGGTGGTAAGAGTAATAAGAAGACGAATCAGGGTATATTTTGCAACAGGACTGAAGGTTATAGCGTATTACTTGCCTTGTTGTTGTTTGAAACCCTGAGCCACAAGACAGACCTTATATCAAGCTATTGAACTATCAGCATGATACTTATTTTGATATGTCCACTTGCATCCTAAGATGTTGTGAGTGTTGGTAGGTGGTGCAAGAACCCAAGTACTTTGCTGTTGCAAAGCAACAAATTACTTGGACATGGCTTTTATCCAGTGAGGAATTGTAACAGCTCGAGTATGGGAGGTGGGAGTTTCATTTATTGAGAAGAATGCGATGAAGATCTAAAATTTGTTTAGGTCTTAAATGACCAGTTTGATGGCGAGTAACCATGTGATGATTGCTTTAGATTTGGTAAGAAGGGAGCAGATGAGTATGGTTGAGCTGAAGATGAGGGCGTGTGAGAAGACTGGGTGGTGCTTTTAATGGGAGAATTGTTTGTGAGAGAGGAAGAGTGAGAGGGTTAGGGGTTAGGTAAGGCGGTAGGTTGAATAAAATTAGGAGGTAGTGATGTGTTGGAGAGAGTGGATGTAGGGATTAGAAGTGTTGGGATAACATAATTGGGTTTACTAGAAGGAGTTGAAAGATTCTGTAAATTGTGACAATAAGGAAAATTTTCTTCATATAAAATAATGCGACAAGAGATGAAAATCTTATTGGCCTGGATATCAAAGCATTTGTAGTCTTTATCTTGAGGGCTATAGCCCATAAATATACAAAAGGAGGCTTTTGGAGAAAATTCATGTGCAACATTTTGCGGTTGCCAAGGATAGCATAGACACCCAAAAGTACTAAGGTTGTGATATTCGGTTGGAGTGGTGTAGAGAAGTTGGAAGGGGAAAACATTGTGGGTAGAGATAGAGGGGAGCCTATTAATGAGGTAGCTTGTCGTTTGAATGGCATCCATCCAAAAATGAATGGGAAGGTTGACAACATTAATTAAAGTATATGCAATTTCCACAATATGCCTATATTTTCTTTCAGCCATGCCGTTTTGTTGGGGTGTGCAAGCACAAGTGTATTGATGTTGAATGCCAATTCATTTAAATAAGATGTTAAAGCATGTGAATTATATTATCCTCCTCGATCTGTTCTTAAATATTTAAGAGTAGCACTAAAATGAGCTTGAAGCATTTTGTGTAAATATATAAAGTGCTTGTGAGTTTCATATTCATGTTGCAAAGGAAAATACTAACAAAAGTGACTAAAAGCATCAATGAATTTTATATAATATTTGTAGCCTTCTATCGAGGTATGGGGAAATGGTCCCCAAATATTTGCATGTAGCATTTACAAAACACTATAAGCAGTATTACTGTGAGAAAAAGAAATTTGTGGCTTTGTTTTTGGTTTAATCAGTACAAAGTTTAAAATTCGTAGAAAACTTGAGTTGGAGATGAGTGTTATCAAGGCTGGTAAGAATTTTTTTTTGGATGTTCAAATCGTTGATGCCATAAGCGGAAACGTTTCGGGCTGTAAAGAGTTGTGAGAGGGTATAACCCTTTATCACCTTTTCTAAAAAGAAGTATCTTCTTGATTTACTAGATCCTGGATATAAAATTTATTAGTACAAAATGTAACTTGACAATTATTTTCGTGTCTGAGTTTGTGAAAAAAGACCAGATTATGTGATATTTGTTGTGCTTAAAATAAAGGGAAAATAATTAGCTTAATATCAGGTGTGGGGAGTATGCCATTATACACATGTGAAATAGCGGTGTGTCGACCATTACCTGCAACTACTTGATATGATCTAATGTAGTTGATTGGTTGCTGCATGTTTTCTGTATGTGGCGTGATGTGTACAGTAGCTCCGATGTCCAAGATCCATTTTTGGTTGTAAGTTCAAATTTGACTGTTGAGAGCTTGTGGTGGAATGTTTGCCTTGTAGTTAAGGTTTGTCCCGTGCCAACAGGTCCGAGCAGTGTGTCCCATTTTGTTGCATATTCAAAATATGATCTTAATTCTGGTTATGAGTATGTTGCTTATATTGTTTTGATTGCTGTTGTTGGACTTTTGATATGTAGCGGTGTTCTTAGCAAAGGTTATGTTGTTCCTCCTTTATGTTTATATACTACCAGAGCAGTTTGTTGAGTGATTTTATTATTTTCTTGAAGCTGATTGCATTCGTCATTATATAGTAGAGATTAAAAATCCTCCAATCTGAAGGGATTTACTATGATTATGATCGTTATTTTAAAGCCTTGACAAGTCATTGGAAGATCGTTGAAGGTGTATATAATTATGTCTTTATTAACTAATTTATAACCCACGGTCGCAATATTGTCTACTAGATTCTTGATAAGGGTGAGGTGTTTGGTCATGGAGTGGGATTCCGTGTTGAGATCGTGTAGGTCATATTTCAGGTGAATGACCAAGTACTATTAGTGCACCGCAATTGACTTTCCAAACTTTGCCAAATTTCAACAGTGTGATTAAGAAGGAGAATATGTGTAGAATAGATGGGTAGATAGTGAAGAAAATTGCGGCTTCTAGGTTTTTATCGGCTAGTCGACGTAATTGATATTATTGGTTTGCAATAGTTGTTCCAATTTCGTCTTGAATAATTTGTTGGGGAATTGGGAAGGCACTATCTAAAATGACTCATATCTATTAACAGAGAAGAGTTTATATACTTGTACATTCCAAACAATGTAGTTTTCTTGAGTAAGAGATGTGACAACCAAGCTCTTGATGTGAGACATCAATAATTTAAGGGAATTTGATATGTTGATTTTTTTTTTATCTTGTGGAGGAATTCGTTCTAGCTATTGAGCAAGATGGCTCTAATATCATATTGAGAATAACAAGTGGAAAAGAAAGAAGAAGGCAAGGAGAAGATAGAAATGCACAAGCGTGAAAAGATAAGTAACTCAACAAATTTATTTCATTTTATTTTCATACATAATCAACACTGATATATAAGCCCATATATATAAGAAATAATAGCATAATAGTAATTACAGCTAGGTCTAATTAAGTAAAAGTACTGCCTTTACATTTATTATTATAAGAGTGTGCATATTGGTAGAATCCCTAATTCAACCGAGAGATATCTTCAACAACGTGAGAGCTAGTAGCATGGAGGATAATACGAAGCAAACAATGAGGTAAACTCCAGAGTAGTAGGTAAGAAATCTGTAGAAATACTTTACATCTTCTTTATGAAGGAAGGAAATTTTCACATTGCATGCAAGATTTTGGATATAACTATAAAAAGAATAAACTGAAAAACAGCAAAGCCAATGTTGGTGTATTTGTACTCGCAAGGGTCAAACTGCATATCCAAGATATAATTAATAAAGAAAAGAATTAAAAATTTGGAAGGGCTTCCAGTTGACGGGATAAAACTTAGCTGGCTAAGCTTGATTGCTATGGGCCAATCGATTGATCTAGTTTGATACCGAGGAGCCTCTAGGGCGTCCATGGGGTGATTGGAGATGTCGTGGAACAAAATCTTCCCTTGGGTCGGCTTTACTGGATTGTTGACTATTGTATCAGGCTGAATTTCTTGTAGTGGTTTGCTTGGTTGGTTTTTGTCTTGGTTCTGCCCAAATGACTCGTGTGTGGATCATCCAGTCATCGTTTAACCTTGTTGGGTTGGCTTGATTGGACAAGTGTGACTCATGATCTTCGGACAATGGGTCACACATCGTTATACTCTCCCCTTCTCGATTGTTGTATCTCTTTAAGATCAGTACTAACCTATTTTTTGATCTACAAGATATAATCTAAAATGCTTTTTATAATGTTTCTTTCCAACACAAATTAATCACATACTTATTGAATTTGCGAATGTCAAATTTTCATTAGTTAGGCCATGAATAATCAATACCATAAAATGCTCTAATTATATTTGATAATGAATATTAATATATATTTTTATTATGAGTAAAAGTAAGATGATGCAAAACTTTTATAGAAGTGCAACTATTAATTTTAATTATTGTTTTATTTAAAAACACGACTAAATATTATTCACTTTTCCATACTCTTAGCTACCTAAACCCACTTTTTGAGCAACGGTCCAGAAAATTCGGCAGAAAAAGTTCTAGAATTATGGCTAATAATATAATGTAAATATATATATATATATATATATATACAACTCAAAATTCTTATGACCCGAGGCAGCTCGAGATCGACTTGTTAATGAGATCAATTGAGCCACGAGCTTCATCTCGATCTTAAACTCAAGCTCGTTTATTAAACAAACACAAGTTCAAATTTGTCTAGGCTCGATTCATCAGCTTGCAAGCCGGCTTGCGAGCCGGCTTTACTATTTAATCGATTGTCATGCCGATATTATTTTCTAACTAGCTCCCATGACATTTTTTATTCTTCTCTTGCCATGCCATCGGTAACTCATTCAGCGAGCTCAATTGATTGTTTGATGTTCAACTTGTGCTCGTAAGCCTGATATTAACATTGCGAGCCAACTGAAATTAGACATGACTGAAGCTCAGCCCATTTATACTAAAGATAATCCACATGACGGTTAGATTGTTAAATCCGGACCGAATTTCAGCCGGTTTGTACGGGCTAGAGCTAAACTTCCCCGGTTATACGGGCTAGACCAAAACAGTCGCGCAGGTTCTTTATAATAAACACATCCGCCGGTTCACTTCGAGAAAGAGAGATAAAAACCCTCTTTTGTTTCCTCGTTGCTCATAACCTTAACGCTCTTTCGAACTGGATCTCCAAATGGCGAAGAAATCTAGAGAACAGGGGGAAGATGGGGTAGCTGTGAAATCCCTTTTCGGAATGGACAATCCCTATCGCCGTAAGCCACAGCCGGAGGTAACCGGCTGCGATACCGGTGTCAACACTCAGCTCACGAAGAAAGCAAGGTTAGAGATCGATTGCAGTGCTGCTGAGAAGGAAACGATTACCGAAGGCAAAATCTCGAACGCGGAGAATATTGATGCGAGGAAGAGGAAGAGAGATAGGGAGATGATAGCGGCTGCGCTAAGCCCTCGGTCCTCCGACGAGGAACCTATTACGAAGAAGCGGAAGAAGCTTGTGGTGGAGGCAGAAGTGGATGGGTTAAAGAAGAAGAAGAATAAGAGGAAGAGAGAGGATGTGGAGTTGGAATACGAGAAGAGGAAGTTCGCTTATGTCGGAGAGGAAAAGCCGGCGGCCACCGTTTTAGCCGTTGGAGAGAAGAGGAAAGCGGATGCTGCTGCTGCGGATATGTTGGTTACCAAGGGGCCATTTGATGATGAAAACAAGCTATTGAGGACTGTATTTGTCGGGAACTTGCCGTTGAAGACAAAAAGGAAGGCTTTGAACCGGGAGTTTGCTAGGTTTGGAGAGATTGAATCGGTCAGGATAAGATCAGTTCCTCTTGTGGATGTGAGTAACTGTTGCTTTGGTTTTTGTTTTGATGTTTTAATTGTCGTCTGTTTTGCAGTTTTTAGGTTTTATGCTTTTACAGACATTTTCCTTGCCTAACTTTTTATTATAATTGTTTTTTAAGGCTAAAGCTCCTAGAAAGGCCGCTGTTATCAAGGGACAAATAAATGAAGAAGTTGACAGGTTTGTGACGATGAACTCGATGCTTCATCTGTTTATGATTAATATATTCTTTAGCATCCTCTATTTTTTTGTTATCTTATTTTTGATGATATTGTTGTTTGTAAATTCTTGACACAGGGCTGTATGTTGTGAGAGTTTTATTACTGGGACCTATTTAGGGTTGAAACTGACTTGGAACATGATATTTTGTAGACATAAGATTTAGAATTTAAAAAACAAAGGGCATGGTGTGCCCTGACTCCATTTTAGGGTGAAAGCAGAAGCAACCTCTCAGTATGCAGTGGTAAAACTGCACGGATCTTGCATTGGTGACAACTTCATAAAATACACCTTTTCTAGGTCATAGCGCACCAGATCTTGCATTGACGACAAATTCATAAAATCATTGTTCCCCAGATCTTGTATTCGTGACTTGTTTTAAATTTAGGTGTAGCAAGTTTTTTGTGAATTATATTTTTTATTCAGTGATTGTATACTTCAATATGTTTAGTTCATTCCTCAAAATAGGATTGTTAATAAAGCTGAGGGCAGAATGATTGTTGCCATTTTTTTTTGTTTGCCTTTTGTTGGTGATCATATTCCTCCACCAAAGATCCAATAACTTGTATTTGAATTTTTATCATCATTAGAAACAACTTAATTGGCATTGGGAAAAGCTTCAACATATAGTTTTTAAATTTTGTATATAGCAGCCATTCCCTAGAGACTTCTATATATTTGTGGATTTTAGAACCGCTTCATAATCCCTCTTGTTTGAATTTTGTTTGCCTTGACTTACTACAATGGTGAATGGAACATTTATTTTAATACTAGTTAAGTAAATTAGCTTACCAAGTGACCTTTGATATTTTGATGGATCTTCAAGAGGTTCATTATTATGAGATGTAATTCTAGTCCCCGTAGGGTTATTAACATGCCTGCACATTATAAGCTGAGGACCTAAGTTATATATTTATTTATTGTTTTTTCATGCCTAACGTTTCACGTGACTTCTGAACTTTAAAATGTTGATTTGGATATATATACCACCAGTTTAATTTTGTGTGGCGCTTTACAGCATGAATGCTTACATTGTCTTCAAAGAGGAGCAATCAGCCCTTGCTGCTTTGTCTAATAATATGACACAGGTATATATAGCTTGCAGAAACATTTAAAATTGATTCACTTGGGTAATGTTTATTTGTAGTGTTACTATGCTGTTGTATTTAAGATATAATAAATATTTATATTTAGATTGGCGGAAATCATATCCGTGTTGATATGGCATGTCCACCTCGCAAGAAAATGAAAGGTGTTGCACGACTATATGATAGAAAGAGAACAGTTTTTGTGGGCAACCTCCCTTTTGATGTGAAGGTTAGCTTTGATATATTTGTCATTGAAGATAATGTTGTTTCTGTTTTCTTCAAATTTATCAGCCCCTATGTCTGATTTATGTTGCTGGCACTCCAGGATGAAGAGCTCTACCAATTATTCTGTGGCCTGAGCCAGTCAGAACCAAATGTTGAAGCTGTGCGTGTAATCAGAGATCCAAACACAAGCATTGGAAAGGGCGTTGCTTACGTGCTGTTTAAAACCAGGGTGAGTTTTTTTCCCAACAGTAAAAAATATTTGCAAGGCTACAACTAATAGAATTAATATATGTATATATATATATATAGACATATATGTATATTGAGTACTTTCAAGTTGATTTTGTAAGCTTTCGTCTTCTACACAAGTCAGTTGTGAAGTACTGGTTTTTTTTTGTCATTTAGACTTTTAGTTTGGCAATTATTTTTTTTTTACTTCTAAACTAGTCAAGAAGGGCATCTATGATGAAGGATAAGGTAATTATTAGCTATCTTATTTGTAGAGCTAAAGTTTCATGCCTGTTTATCATTTTGATCCTGTGAAAAGAATCTGATTGGAGCCTTGTATATTTATGCATAGCTTCTTTGATCATTCTTTTTTGGTAATTATTCATGGTTTGGTTTTGCTAATCCAGATCTATGGTGAGATGCTCAGAATTGCACATTTAAATTCACAGTTCACAATTACGTAATTTGAACAACGACTCATTTTGGCATATATAAAATAATTATTACGATTTGGCTTTCCTAATCCATGCGTTTGAAAAGATGCTCAGAATAAATGCAAACCTTCATATTCGCAGTTCACAAGCCCTTATTTTGATATTTATTTGTTCCTGTAGATAAAAATTGAAAATACAAATAATTTGATGTTGACGATAAGTTAAACGTCGTTTACTCAAAATATCAAATATATTTACGTTATAAAAATCAGACGTTTGACTGAAAACATTTTGCAATAAAAAACCAAATTATACTTAATCAGAAAATTAAATTAATTAGTAAAAATTAGAAAATATAACCAAAAATATTAAAATATCACCACATAGAAGAATAAAATTCCTACAGCTGCTGGTAGAAAATTCCTGCTAAACTCTTCAATTTCCTATTGCGCTAAGAGAGTGCTAAGAGGAATTGCATTCCAACTAGAAATTCTATCAATCAAAGATGAAATCACGTCGAATTACTTTTTTGCATATCTAATGGCCACTATATTTGTAATCACAGATGCTCCCATAATTTATGATTGAAAATAGAGTTGGTAACATATGCTGAAGCTGAAAAATGACTTCAATCTAATGATAAAAAAAAAGCGTCACATTTGGCAAGGAAATTGACCACCACTGCCCAAACGAAAGTTCTCTTGAAGTCACTTGTACAGTGTCTACGTAGAGTAAATATTGAATGGTGCAAGTTACATACTTGCAATATCCAAAGATTTCAGAGATTTAAAGGGATTTAAAATAGAAAAAATGGGTAAGTTGAGGGTGGGAAGATCTTTATTTGATACTACATGAAGTTTACTAGATACTACTTGATGAAAGTAAAAAAATAAATTGGGGTTTTGGTGTGAATTTGTATTCATGTAAGAGAGGCACTTATATATATATATGTATATATATTAATTTTTTTGTTATTGTTATTATTATTATTATTATTATTATTACTACCACTACTATTGTTATTATTTTATTGTAAAGGAGGCACTTGGTCTTACCTTGGGTTCTTTGTTTGCTTTCACCCTTAATTAATAGGATTCAACTTGAGTTTCTGTTAAGTACACCCCTTAGAGTCCTTTTCTACTTGTCCGTTAATCTCATTTTTATTTTCATTTGTAATTCCTTTATTGCATGAGAAAAAGCTCATAAAAGTGATCTTTATGGGAAGATGGTAGGAGAGGTAGCATAAGAGTTGGAAAACTCTTCCGACAATGCTGGCATGCACTCAAGAATTCATATTTTTGTCAACAGAAGAGGAAGAATGGGGGAGCAATTGGAGATGCATTCATTGCAATCCCATTTACTGTAATAGAATGGAGTTTTTGGGACTTCAACGAACAAGTTTTTTATTGATGAAAAAGGTGAATCACTAATTCCAACTCATACTCTTAAGCTCTATGGGGGCTACACATGGATTAAATGACTCCCTAAATTAAAGATGCATGAACACAATAATGAGAAAACAACGATTTTTCATTAGAACATGCTTAAATGTAACCCTTCCTGAAGGAGACTGTAAAATGTCAAAGGTCAACAAATAATGAAATGCATAAATACAAATTGGTTTTTATTAGATCTTTGTTATGCTTCCCTTTTGAGAATTAAGGTGTGGTTGACCCTTATTCTTGATTTTTTACCATTTAGTAAATGATGTAAGCTAACATCTTATCTTTATTATATTCCATTTCTTTCCTTATCTTCCAGTTAGAAGCAGGACATGTTGACATTAATCTTTTATATGATTTGTCTAATTGGAATAATCTAATGTCTCTATATCAACCTTGCTGGCTTCAATCTAAAAAGACCTTTTTATTTTGTGCATGGTTAAGACTGTGGTGTTGCTTATTGCAAGGAACACACCCTGATGTTTCTTCTCCAAAGCCATTTGAATTTTAGGTTCGTACTTCCTTTGTGGTGGAAGGTCATTCTATTCTTTGAAGAATGCTTCCTTGCTACCACTTTGTTTTTGGGTTGAATATGTTCACTACTTCTAATTGTGTAATTTTGTCATTCGCAGTAAATTGCTATTGTTGGACCCTATCTATTTAAAATTTGGAACCAAAGAAGTCAGATGATTGAAAATAATGCTAAGGTAGAAAATTAGTTGTTTCAAATTTGGAAGTCTGAAATGACATAATATTTTACGATAAATTATGGAATATAATTAAAAAAGGTAAAAGATCACCCACTATAAATGCCAGGCCTCACACTGATTCAAGGCGATAATTGCCCCACAAATCTCAAATCTCCACTTACACCCGGAGCGGTTAGAAATCATTGCATTAAAAAAGGTTTCCAATGAAAATAAAAAGCAAGTAGAATTGCTTTGCATATGACTCAAGGTCATATTTATAATCATAGAGCCTGATACAAAAAGCTAGAAATTTGAGGCTGTAAACTTAATAGATGTGTAACTATAAGGATGAGGTTGAAGGGAAGAATTTAAGGCTCTGCTTATGGGTGGGGGTATAAAGTTGGAATAGATTCTTTAAAACTAGAATGAAACTTTCTTGGAATCTTATTTTGTTTCAATTTTTCTAATAAACTGTATATGGTCATGCATTTCTTGTAGTTAAATTCTTTTTTAATGAAATTTTATGTGCAAGCGGGCCATTCTATACTTTTTCACTTTAAATTTCACATATTGTAATTGGAATATTTATTAACTAATTTTGTTTAATATTTTCACTTTATATATATATATATATATATATATATATATATATATATATATATATATATATATATATATATATATATATAATGCGTGATGCCTGTGGAATCTGATGCATGTGGTGAAAATTTCCGCGACTTCTTCACAGATACTTAAAAATGAATATTGATAAGTTTTAAGAAATTTTTCTTATAATAACAAAAAAATTATACTGATAATTGTTATTTAAATAAGTAACTTGTGTTATAAGGATGAACAATCTCTTCAGAGAAAGGGGATCACAATGACTTACAAGATAATTAATTATCCATTCCTTTGATTCTAAGAAATAGATAAGAGTTTTAAAAATTTGTTTTTCTTGAAGGAATTTATATGAACAAGAAAGACTATGGATATCTTGATGCAATCTGTCATGTGTAATGTAATTTTTTTGTTAATTTATAAATCAAAGAACTTTGAAACAAAAATAAAATCAATTTGTAGTTGGTTTGTTGAGATGTAAATAGCATCAATTTGTTTAGATAATTTAGCGGTTTTTATAGTTATAATCTGTTCAGTTTGAAGTGTTGGATAGATTCTGATTCTAATTCTTTTTTGGGTTTGGAATTGACCTTATTTAAAATATTTTTTCATATTGATGTTCTAACTTAGTTTTCAGTATTGCTTAAGGCTCTGTTTGTGGCAGCTTATTCACCACTTTGCTTTTTAGAGCATCCACAAGGAAATTGTAATACCTATTACTGTTTTCAGATAATTACATTTCTCTCAGCGCTCTATAATTTATCATCTGTGATATTTATAGGTTTCAGAGGTTGTGCGCTTCTATTATGATGGAATTCCAGTCTTCTCAATCCTTATTCACGACTTTAATGTTGTTTGTCTCTATAACTGAAAGTCTTCCGATGGAATGAAAATTAACCAATGCCATGGCTACTTCTTGTCTGGATGTTCAGACCTTATTTATCTACTTATCTAACTATGATTCTTCATCACTCCTGAGACTTTCGATGGAGCTGATTTCCTAGTTCAATTTTGAAGCTTTTTGGCACAGTTCTTTTCATTTTTTTTTTTAATTTCATTAGTTTGTAGTTGGCTTGGTTGTGGCATTGTTTTTACTTGAATCTCTTATTTTTGTTTTATTTTCTCTGCATGAAATCTTAATCAACTGTTTGCTTTTATCCTGAATTTCTATTAGGAGAGTAGAAGCTTTTCATTGATGATTGAAAATAGCTGCCTGGTTATATTTGACCTGTTTCCTAGCTGAATTTGCATCTCACTCAAAATATCATAGCAGCATCATATGTAAGTTTATATCGGAAGCTCTACACTCTACTAGTCTTTTGCCCTCTGAAACCGGACACCAAAGCTACAGAAATTACAACATTAAATACCACGCAATGCTTTGGTATTTACATATTTAACAACTGAACTTTACTTTTCTTACATTTATACCACCCAAACCTTTCAAATTACATAAAAAATAACATTATCTTAACTTCTAAAAACTGAAATACACCCTTTCATGCACAAGTAAGGTGGCATATATGCAATAAATTGAAGCTTACATATTAGATATATAACTTCATAGGAATTAATTGCTATGTATGCAAATCTTCCTAATTATTTATTTTTCCTGTTTGTAGGAAGCTGCCAATAATGTCTGCAAGAGAAGAGACTTAAAGATCAGGGACAGAAATTTGCGCGTCTGCCATGCTAAACCGGACTCTATTCCATCCAAAGTTAAAGAACCCCCAAGCAAAGATTTTCCTCATGGGAGGCCTGCGCCAGCTTCCAGTTCTAAACCTTCAGCAAATGACAATAAACGAAAGAGAGCAGATACTGCTTCCGCTTCGTATGAAGGCCTCCGCTCAAGCAAAACTGGCATTGTGAAGAAATCCTCTTTTCGGCCAAGCCGGAGCAATAGCACGAGTGAAAGTGGTTCCAAGAATTCTAGCTGGAATGAGGAGCAGGATCGCAAAACGAAGCGGCCTGCTGTTGCTGCTAGGAAAGCGAAGCAGCTTCAAAAACGGAAGTGGTCCGGCGGCATGCCGGAAAGTAGCCCGCAAAATAAGAGGGTGAGAAGGCAATAGGATGTGTTTCTGAGAGCACTGCAGGCTGTAGGACGTTTCTTTTCGATTATAGCTAACTTCTTGAAGCTGTTTCTGTTGAACATTTTTAGGTTCATAATTGGAAGATTTACATATAGACCACCACTCAATTTCTGCATGTATTTCCCTTAAGCTAAAATAGTGATTTTTTTGATGTGATAAGATATATTTGGGTGGTCTAAATGTAAATGTACTTCATAGATAATTTTAAATTAGATAGCGAATCCTTTTTTTAATGCTATTTTCTTTCCTAAGTGAGGAAATAAAGAGTATTTGTGATATTCTGGTGAGTCTTGCTCATTTTAGCTTTTATATAAGAAATGAAATTTTAATTTTTATCAACAAAATGAAATTAGAATAAAATATCTTTCAAAGCTTCTCAATTGTACTAAATGTCTAATATATTCTTAAGCTTCATGCTGACTGAAAGATAGTCCTCAAGGTCTTGCCATATAAAAAATTATATAATCTTAAATAGTGGAACTATTGGTCATTTAAATTCATCTCAGGTATACATGATATTCATTAACTGAGAATTTTTTGTCTGCAGAAATGAGAGAATTGGTCATGAAGAGCTTGCTCTTGATTCCACAAATTTAAGAAAACCTCTCAACATCAACCCTTTGGAGAAATTTTTTTGGAAAATATAGTAATTTGCCTCAACATCAAATCTATCAAGGAAGTTATAATTCTTGCCAAGCTGTAGTTATTGAGAATAGCACGATGCATACAAAACTTGTTTTCCCAAGTTTCAATTAAAATTAGGGGACTAAGACTTTCATTATTATGTACTTCAACTCATTGAAATTAAATAGAAAAGTCTCTTGACCCATAATTAATTTTTTTTAACATTGTGGTGTGCATGAGATATATCAAGACAAAATCTAGTTTTTAAAGTCACAAGTCATCATCCAGTAAGAGACATGCACACCTACCAAGTGCCAAATCTGTTAAATAAACATGAGTGGAGCTCAGCTTTAAGTTCTTATAATTCGAATCAAAACCCACTTTAGTGAATTGAATCGATCTACATGAGAAAAATTAAAAAGAGAATAGCTCACTATTTCATGTGATTCGACAGTTCGAATTCATCTTGTAAATTAAACTTATTTAGTCGTTGTCCCCTTCAATTGTGCAGATACATTAAAGATACAACTCTATACAAAATTATTTGATTTTTTGGTTTGTTATTTGTCATGCCAAATTTATTTGATGTGATTACATGGTGAGATGCTAGAGTAAAATTATATTGAGGATGGCGTATCAAAAAATGATCATAAAATTCAGCATGCTAGAATTTCTTTTAGAACATGTGACATATTGCATTTAGACATTGATATTAACAAGAATTTGTGTCTTTTAATGCATTGGATTGCATTTTCTTGATGGTTTTGATATTTTAAAGTTATAGGCAATTATTCTATTTATACTTTTGTTAGCTTTTTGATACTTTTATTTTTGTAATTATTTCTTTCATAATTTATTTCCTTTAGATGGTATCCATTTTTTGTTATTGAACTGTTATTATATGTTTATTGATGAGATGAATATTAATTTACCTTCCTTATACTGGTTATTATGTTTATGCGCCTATCTATGACTTTACTGTTATTTTTTTATATATTTTCGTTGCGCCTTATATTGCTGAAGTATAACATTTTTTGGATATGATGTGGCAAAATACTCAGCTAAATTTATCGTTGATCAGAGGTATTTGGCTAGAAGAATAATCTACAACTAAAAAGGTTGCATCTTATGTCTTTCAAGTAGAATTTTTTCGGTTTGCATCTCCAATTTCTTTGTAATTTCAAGTAGAATTTAACATATTTTTCACCAAAATAATTTGGATCCAACTAAATAGGTTGCATCCTATATGTTTGTTGAATGTTATGGTTTTACTCTCACCTTTTTTCATAAATAAAACTAAGGACTTCATTCCTTTTTATTTATTTATTTATTATTATTATTATTATTATTATTTTTTTGTCAATAGCACTATTTTTGCAAGTTTGTGGCTTCCTGCAATGCATCTTAGTGTCGCATAAAATAAGATAATTGATGGGTTCATGTTCATGATACTAGTTTCATGAGAATAGCGGTTGAACCCGTACAACTGAAGAGATTTAAATCAAATTAAAATTTCTATTGTGAAATTTTTTGTTGAGAAAATTCTATCATTTGTTAGCTAAAATATTCATTATACTAGCTTCTGCCAATTATTTCAGTGATAAAATTTAAAGATCAACATTCTTGAACCCAATTTTGTACTTTGGCTCGTGCCCGATGGATAAAGCACGGGAAAATAAAATTGAAAGAGAGAGGGTTGCCCCCCCGGGGGGGGGGGGGGGGCATAGAGGGTGTTCCTGGGTAGGGGTGTAAACGAACCGAACACAAAAGAATAGAGCTTGTGTTTGTCTTTGATTCGTTTTAAATTTAGTTTGTTTGAAATAAAATCGCGTTCGAAATTGTTCGTGAAGTCACTGTTCGTGTTCGTTTCTTAACGAACGAGCCAAACACGAGCTGTTCGCGAACGACGAGTCAATTTGACAGCTCTAATATTAATATATATAAATAATATATTATATTAATTATATGATTTTATATAAATATATAATACCTATATTAGTATATTACTAATATACTATATTAAAATATTATTAATAATATTATTAATTTATTATATATTATAATTTATCAAATTTAATTTTTTAAAATATCATAATTTATATATATATATATATATATATATATATATATATATATATATATATATAATTATTTTAAATTATTTTATATTTCAAACAATAACGATTTAAACACGAAAGAATGCACCACTGTTCTTGTTTGGTTCGTTTAACAAATCGAACGAAAAAAAATTGTTCATGTTCGTCTCGTTTACTGATCGAACGAATCGAAAACGAACTACTTGTCGAACCAAACATGAACTGTTCGCGAACAATGAGCTTTTTTGACAGCCTTATTCCCGGGCTCTTTAGAGAAAATGCTTGGGGTTGAACTTAGGGGAGAGCCTCCCTTTCTATGTTATATGTTCTCATATTTATAGTAGGGGAAAAGAGAAAAAATTTTCAAAAGTGCCCTTATTCCAAGGAAGGCAATATATGCTTATTTTAATCTTCTTGCTTTCAGATTACCTCGAGGTTTGTTACAGATTGGACATGATGCCTACCCTTAAGTTCAATATCTCATTGGACTCAAGAGAGGGCAAAGCATAATTCCTCTGCGCTATTGGAAACTCACCAATGATAATTAGAAAAGTGGAATTGACAACCAAAGAAAGCTATGATACTAAATTGATGCCTAACTCTTAGGTTCAATATATTGTCGAACTCAAGAGACATGATAATGTAGAATCACTCTACAAATTGAAGCCTAACCTTTAGGTTCAATATCTCATTGAACTCAAGAGAGGGCTAATGCAGAATCACTCTGCAGCGTTTAAATCTCACCAATTGAATTCGAAAACTCATGAATTAGCAACAATAACCATTCTCCTCCTCTTTTCTTCTTACTCCTTTTAAATAATAAAATCCTATTACAATCCTCCCATCCAAACTGGGAAAGTAATAAACTATAAAAATTACATTAGGAAAGCAAATAAACGCATAACATAAATGGAAGAAACATAATTGGAATTAAATAATTCACTTTAATTAAACTTCTAAAACGTGACCCTTTAATTAAGCTTCGTTACTTCCAAAAACTCTTTTGCTCATTTTGAATTTAGAATTTAGATTTATTGTCTTTCTTGATTTGCCCCTGCTTCGAAAACTTTCTCCATAATTTCTTCCGAAACTTCCAAAAACTCCTTTTGCTGATTTTAAATTTTGAATTTGAAATTATTGTCCTTTCTGATTGGCCTTTGCTTTGAAATCTTTCCTTCATAATTTCCGCATTTACTGTTTTGAGATCTTCATCCATAATTTCCTCCGGATTTTCATCAATTGCCGGCGCTCCTAAGGAACTTGACTCAACAAGTTATGCTGACGGTAAGAAGCAAAACGATGGGGATTTAAACGTTGGGGCTCAGATGTTTGTAACCAAACAGAGTCCGAATTTGAACAACTTTTCCATTGAACAAAGAACTTGAAATATCGTCCCTAGCGAGTCGAAACAAATTGATGGTCTAGAATTGCAACAATCTCTTCTCGTGATTTGGCTGGGATTTGGTGTTGCAACTGGGTTTAGTCTGTGTGATGGTTGATGGGATTTTGGTCATTTTAATGTGGGTTCATCACCATGGCATATGAACTACCACTGCTAGTTACAGGCATGAGATGAAGTCTTCGTAGTAAAGGAACATTAGTGAGCTCTGATACCAAATTGATGTCTACCCTTAAGTTCAATATCTCATTGGACTTAAGAGAGGGCAAAACAGAATCTCTCTGCGCTGTTGGAAACTCACCAACGATAATTAGAAAAGTGGAATTGGCAACCAAAGAAAGCTATGATACTAAATTGATGCCTAACTCTTAGGTTGAATATCTTGTCGAACTCAAGAGACGGGATAATGTAGAATCACTACAAATTGAAGCCTAACCCTTAGGTTCAATATCTCATTGAGCTCAAGAGAGGGCTAATGCAGAATCACTCTGCAACATTGGAATCTCACCAATCGAATTCAGAAACTGGTGAATTAGCAGCAATAACCATCCTCCTCCTCTTTTCTTCTTACTCCTTTAAATAATAAAATCCTATTACAATCCTCTCATCCAAACTGAGAAAGTAATAAACTATAAAAATTAAATTAGGAAAGCAAATAAACGCATAACATAAATGGAAGAAACTTAATTGGAATTAAATAATTCATTTTAATTAAACTTCTAGAACGTGACCCTTTAATTAAGCTTCTAAAAACGTAACTTCCAAAAACTCTTTTTGCTCATTTTGAATTTAGAATTTGGATTTATCGTCTTTCTTGATTTGCCTCTGCTTCGAAATCTTCCTCCATAATTTCCTCCGGAACTTCCAAAAACTCCTTTTGCTGATTTTAAATTTTGAATTTGAAATTATCATCCTTTCTGATTGGCCTTTGCTTTGAAATCTTTCCTTCATAATTTCCGGATTTGCTGTTTTGAAATCTTCATCCATAATTTCCTCCGGATTTGCATACCTTGTCATGCCTTAGTTTAGCAGCTTTGTTCTTATTCTGTTATAACTTTATCTAACTACATTGATTATATATATATAATATACATTAAATCAATGAGTATCTTATGCATAACAAAGGATTACCAATATTAAAGAATAAGAAGTCAGGTTGTACATATGTAAATTTTTTTAGGTTTAATAGCTGCATGAAACATGGTTGTTTGGCTTCGGGAATGACCGATCAATTGAGAAAATGGCTGGCTGGCAGAGGCTCAGTCGAGGGATGCTTGCTGAAGGAGAGATGGCCGACAAAAAGATTTTGAGGTCTTGAAATAAATTTTTCGGCCGAATGAGGCTAGCTGATGCAAATAGTTATCTGGGGGAGGAATTGTCCTACTGTAGAGATGCCAGACGACTAAAATCAGAGGTTGTCGGCCGAATGAGGTCGGTCAGCTAATGCCTGCTGAGGCTCAGTCGAGGGATGCTTGCTGAAGGAGAGACAAATAAAAGGATGTCGAGGTCTTGAAATAAGTTTTCTGACCGAATGAGGCTAGCTGATGCAAATGGTTGCCTGGGGGAGGAATTGTTCGACTGTAGATATGCCAGACGACTAAAAGAAGAGGTAGTCAGCCGGCTAATGCCTTACTGACCGAGCAATTGATGGGAGACTGAAGTGTGGCGGCCAATTGACTGACAAATGGTTGAAGTAAAGTGAGATGGCTGGCCAGCTGATGCAGGGCTGGTCAAGCAACTGTTGGGTGATTGAAGTGAGGTGGTATGCCGAATGAGGCCAGTCAATGGGAGTATTTTTGCTTGCGCGACATCTGCTACCATGGTGAATACTTAGTGACATTTTCTGGCTATACATAAGCCCCCGAATTTTTTACTTTTGGAGACAAATCTGCGATAAGAATAAAAAACTCATAATACAGAAAAAGTTATTTCCTAAGTCTTTCACTGAACTTAGTTATTTAAGAGTCATTTGATGATTGGATGTTTTAGAAGTTTAACGGTCGAGTGCTTAGATCTTTTAGATATTTTGATGAATAAATTTTTAGGACATTTGTTTGTTCGTCCTGGAGGAGAGCCTTTGTTCGTTCATCACAGAAGTGAGAGTTTGTTTGTCTGTCTCAGAGGTGAGTTTTTGGTTGCTCGTCTCGGAGGAGTGTCTTTATCGGCTTGACTCTGGGGAGAGGTTTGTTTTAAGATGAAAGGAGAGAGTTTGTTTTACTCATGAAGGAAAGTTTGTCTTTTTTGCTTTTCTTTTCTTTTTTCCTCTTAAATCTTTCTCTTTTTTTTTAATGAAAAGTAAATGAAGTAAGAGAGTGTGTGCTTATCTTTTTTGTCCTTTTACTTTTGCCATTTGTCTTTTTTCTCTCATCTCTTTGCTCTTTAGCTAATTTTGCTTCTTTTACTCTTTTTTTCTTTTCTTTTTTCTTGTTTGTTTTAAGATTTTTCTCTTTTGATGTGCTCTTCTTCTTAATGGTCGGCACATCCATGCTCATTGCAACTTTTAGGTGAACCCAATTTTTTTCCTTAGGCTTGTGCCCAGGGATAGAGCACGACGGCCGAGGGAGAAAGAAGGTTGACTCCTTATTATTGCACACCACTAATTGGTTACAAAAAAAGAGAAATGAAGAGAAATTTCCCTACATAGGGTTGAGAGAATGCTTAGGAGTGAACCTAGGCGAGGGCCTCCCTTTATATGTTATCGGTTCCAATACTTAAAGACGAGACAAAAGGAAATATTTACAAAAGCTCTTGCTCCAAGAAGGCAATATATGCTTATTTTAACATTCTTGCTGCCGGATTGCCTTGAGATTTGTTATTGATTGGAAACCTTGTCATGCCTTGATTATGAAGCTTTATTCTTGTTCTCTTCTATAACTTTATTGAACTACATTGATTTTATGTATATAATATACATAAAATCAATGAATATCTTATGCCTAATAAAGGACTGCCGATATTACATAATAGGAAGTCAGGTTGTATATATATAAATTCATTTTAAGTTTTATAGCTGCAAGAAACATGGTTGTCTGCCTTCGGAAATGACCGGCCAATTGAGAGAACGACTGGCCAATTGAGGGTCGGCCGAGGGATGCTTGTCGAGGAGAGATGGCTGGTCAAATGATGCCAGTGGCTTGAAATAAGATTTTCAACCGAATGAGGCCGGTTGATGCCAATGGTTGTTAGGGGGAGGAATTGTTCGGCTGTAGAGATGTGGCCGATCGAATGAGGTCGCCTGGCTGATGCTTGGGTGGTCGAGCGACTGCTGAACAACTGATGTGAGGTGGCCGACTGAATGAGGCCAACCCAAAGGAGTATTTTTAATTTCACGACAACTTTTGTCCTAACAAATACTTACTGAAATTTTTGGCTATACAAACATATAATACACTCTCTCGACGAGTTTTTATAAATTAAATAGGTAGCCTGAATGGTAGAAAAGATGTTACCTGTTTATTTATTATTATTATTTTTTTGGAAATACTGCTCCCCAAATGTACTAGTCATCCCCGAATAGAGTCTTACAACTGACAATATAGCTGCCTAGTAACTTACAACCCTAGGGGCACATTTTACCTAATTCTATATGTATATATATGTATATATATGTATGTATGTATGTATGTATGTATATAGACACTTGCACATATATCGATCATTACACAATAAATATTGCCTAATAGCTATCATTATCCGTCAATTACATTTATCTATTATAATCACATGAGAACAAATTTAAATGCATTACTCATAAATTTCTTCTTCTCCAATTGAGAGCAAAAACATAACTTTATAATTTTATTAACGAAGTGAAACATAGCACATGAGTAGGCCCCTGCGCTGTTTTTCTTTCTTGAATTCTTTTACAAGGAAGCTTTGGTGTATCCTATGTTTCTCTCGTTTATCTGTATGTGTATAGTATATATAATATATATATATAGGTAGCATAACTAATTGCTGTGATTAGAATAAGATTCCAACTCATTTGCATTCCCATTTAGTTTCCATCATGATGCAATTGAGAGAAGCTTTTGGTTGGGAGCCATCATATTTTCTTGAGGGTAGGTAAGTTGGTTGTTTTCTATAGGACAATGGCTTACCAACTAAATAATTCACCTTTATATTTTCACGAAAAAATTAGGGCTGACACCACATTGAAACTTTACATTTTGTGTCAATCGCAGACACCAACTCTTCCAAAGAAGGAAAAAAAAAAAAGAAAGAAGAATAAAATTGATTTACTATATATATATATATATATATATATATCCGCTCTCTGGAATCCAATCCAAACTATTCCGTTAACTGAATTGGATAATTTAAAATTGAGCTGTCATTAATAAATTTATCTTTTGGTACGAATTTTGAGGCATTTAACACAAATCTCGAGGCAAAAACATTCTAATTTAAATAAAAAATCATATAGAACTCTAATTTCAATAAACTTTAGTCAAACTGGCTGGTTCGACGAGATGGACCCAATAATATCAAAATTGAAACAATCCGAGTTGAATCAAGCTCCGATCAGACTGTTAAACTTGACTTTAAATTCGAGGTTTTGGATGGTTAATTGGAGGGTCAAATTGACTCCAAATTTGACGTACTTATTGTCAAATCAAACATCTCGACAAGAGATCCAAGGAGACCAAAATCATTCGATTCCAAGCCGTTAAGGCTATCAAATCATCAATAAATCTGTTATAATCAAGGGAAACACAATGAACCATTCTATCGTGTGGATAGGAGCAATTTTTTTTGCTAAAGGATGAAATTGTCACTTCCCTTGAGCTTATAAATAAATCTCCTCTCTTTATTTGTGAGGGAGGAGGAGGAAAGAAAATGGAGTAGAATACAAGAATCATTATGGATTTGGAGACCTGACAATAACTCCCATCATTCATTGCCACCAACAACCGTCATCGACCACCACCTACTGGCCTTCGTTGAGTGCCATTGGCCTTCCCCTGCTTGCTGGTATTGGTGGACTTTGCAAAACAATGAAGTCTCCTACGTATGGAGTAAAACAATGTTCTAAACACGGTGCAATAATGCACCCCAAATATAATGTAATGATGTACCCCGAGTATGGTGCAAGGAAACACCCCGATTATATTGCAACAACATAACCCTAATATGAAATAACATGTATCATATTGAAGATCCAATGATAATTCCCTCCAATACTTGCTTACAACCATCATATATAGAATACAATGCCTTTGTCCAAGCTCTTGAAGTTCTCCCCTTTCATCTCCCCACTATGGCCTACGACCTATGTGCCTTACTGCTACAGTCTTGGTGGCCAACTGACACTATTGCAAGTCATCATTGCAATCTATGTCACCAAATATATCATATATAGCTCACTACTGCAACTTTTAATTACGGCCTTTGTGGCCCATTAACACTCTTGAAGCTATCAATGATGACTTATATGGGTAATTGCTATTACAACTCTCACTTGTAGCTTTTTTGTCCAACTGATGCTATCACAACCACTGTCTATAATAGTTGTAGCGGATTGTTGCTCTCATAGCAATCAAATACGACCATGTGGCCCACTCACACTATTATTGCTAAGAACTACTTTTGAAGTAGCCCAATTACAACTTTTATCACCTGATTGACATCTATAATTATCAACATTGTAAATCAATTTTCCTTAATTCAAGAGAATAGTGAACCTATGTACTTGCAAATCTATAGTGGATCCTTTAGCTGGGCTAGATCATGTAATTTTTTCTTATTTAGAGTTTTCCAATATAAAAATTCATGATATTTCCTCCTGTTATTCTTCTTTTATCTATGTGTGTTAGATTCATACAACACCGAGATGTTAAATTGTCACCCTAATACTATGAGTCTTTTGATAAGCAACAAAAATGTAAACTATAGTCTCTTTATTCTTGACAGTAGATACTGGCTAAATACCTGACCACAATAATGAAAACTTGCCCTCACCTAGAATTATAAAAATAAATTTCATCTTTTAAGTTCATGGATTGAAAGTATGTGAAGAAATTATGTAAGATACTCTTTGAGAGTGCTAATTGTAGTAATAATGATGGAATTTGATCCAACATGAAGAAGGGTTAGAGGTAATATCAGGTAGTGAAAAGATCGTAATAGCACATTGATCTCTTTCAAATTTAATTAACTTAATGTTTAGTGTAATTAAAATGCATATTTTAGGAAATTGAATATGCTACCCCTCGAAATGCTTATTAGCTTTATGCATTGCATACACCGAAGTTGTCAACAGAAATCTCAAAGTGATCAAAAGGCCAATGATGGCGACTGAAACATCAAGCTGAGGGAGCATAACTAGTTATTTGACGACCGACAGCTCGATCAAGTCGACCGACATGCAATGTCGACGGATCCAATAAACATATCTCACTTATGGTCCCTACCACTTAAGCTTCTTGCATGTACATCCAGTTACAACAATTGACTGATCGGCTTTACCTAAGTAGGATCAATCGTCACAAGATCGGTCGGCTGAGCCAACCAAACTCACATATGTTGAGCAGCGGATAACTATACTATTACACTCCAATTATAATGTAAAACTAATATTAAAAAAAGTGCATTAATGCCATTAAGTGTGGATTTCATAATCGTTACCTCTTTTTTAATTTTACGCCTATATAAACAGGGGATTGAAAAATGAATAAATGGATTTTTTCCCGACTTCTCTATCCTGAATCCTCTAACCGCTCTGCTCTCTCTCTCTCTTGCTCTTCTTACTCAGCTCCAACACATGAGGCGTGTATTTCCAAAAAAGATAATTTAGAATTTAACAACATAATGGAACTTGTCGATTTAATATAGGAAAATTTACATTATCAAATCACCTAAAGAAATCTACCATGAAGCAAAAATGAGGAAAATAGTATAAATTACACCACACTAAAGTTACTTTACACTTTGAACACTCAAGAACAATTGCACTCTACTCTGTATACAAGACAATAAGAAATCCCCATTAAATGGTGCTCATTGAGCCAACTTTTAAAGTCCTTTATGTTCGGTTGGGAAAAAGAACCATGAAAACCTGTACGAATTTGCTTCTAATCGTGTTGTAGTGCTGCAACTTCGCGAGGTAGATCTTGGCGATACTATGGTAACGCCGTGACACTAATATGGTGCTGAGATGCTATGCTCTTAAGTTTCAACATATATTTTTCTCTAGGAGTAGCATTGCAGCGCAGTCCTTAAGCAGCATTACGAAGCTGATAATGTAGCGCTTCGGGTATAACGTCGAGGTGACTATTTTTTTTAATTTTTAAAGTTGTGCCTATAATGGGAGCGTTGTCCTCCTGTAGAGAAATATTTAGTTACGAAATATGTACGCAAAATTACGTGCAAATGAAGTTTATTGAGAGGGTATAGGAGTGTCATGTCCACGTTATTGAGGTTAATACCCCCATATAATAATCCCCCAATAACCTACAAATAAGTTCCGCGGTTCTGTGCTATGATGGGGGCGTTGTCCTCCTGTACCCCCCTCCACCCCCGCCTCACCCCACCCCAACCTAAGCTCACCGCCGAGTTTGAAGTGTGAAATTAAAGACTCTGACTTAACATTTGATCGACACGATAAGCCTCATTTTATTTTTATATAATGCTATTTCAATCAGGCAAGGCATTGAGTTTTTGTCTTTCTTATTATCCAAATAAAAAGCCATGTTACCTAGAAAGTTATATGTCCTATCGAATTTAATCATTTTAGATATTACGTTTTTTTTTTTAATATATTTTATTTGGTAATGCTTATATCCAACTCTAGTTAGTTATCCTAATGAATAGTCCCTTCAGAATCAAACAATCGGATATCCTAACAAAATTCACTAACCCAATATCCTATTGTTAAGGCACCATCGCCATTTCTAGTTGAATTACTTCTAAGCATGCACAAACTTACACAATTAGTTAGAATATGGGCATATAAAATTGCATATTAATAAAGCAAAAATCATGACGTGTTGCCATAGCATGCGTATAGCCCGACATAGCATGTAATTTAATATTAATTATCATTCATATGATTTACGCATTAGATGCATTATTAATATTGTTTAACGAAATGCAAATTTGAAAAAGATTCTGACGTGGGAATACTGTTGTGTGTAAGATCAATTATTATAGCTCATTGATCATCTAGAAAGCATTTCATATTCAAAAGCAAATATAACTTTCAGTGGGTATAGTACTTTTAACTCAAGTAGAAATAAAATATTTTGTTTAGAATATAGTATTTTCTAATCTATCATAAACTTCTAAAGAATTAATGCACCGTCTCTATTGTGTGTGATGAAAGGAAAAAATTTACGTGCGTAAAGCGTACGCAGTGCTGCGTACGTAAAACGAGGTTACAAGGAGGTTGAAGCATGTTACAAGAAGGGTATTCCATGTTTTTACCTCCTGTAACTTTCCTATAACCTGTCTGTAACCTCCTTATATTTGTAAGTTACAAATAAGTTACAAATAAGTTATACAGACGTGGCCGCCTCCAATTGGTTTACGTACGCCTGCGTACGCTTTTTATACACAAATTTTTTCTGTGATGGAAAGGTACCGCTTTTAATTATAATATGGTAGTGAGACTTGCAATGATTTATAGAGCACAATGTTGGCTTGTAAAATATAAACATAAAATTAAGTTAAGTATTGCAGAGATAAGAATGCTCTGTTCGATGAGTGGTTTTATACTTGAAGTAAACTGAGAAATGAATATATTTATGAGTGGGTTTGAGCAGCTCTAGACATAATTACAGAGCGAGAGAGAGTAGTCTTAGACGGCTTGGTTATTTTAAACGTCAGCCATCTAGTAACTTAGTTAGCAAATTAGATGTTTCAGATTTGACTTGTGCTAAGAAAGGTAGAAGTAAGTCTAAAAGAAACTTGGGCATGTTATATAAAAATGATCATAAATAGATTAAATGAAAATATGAAACTCAACACGATAAAATGAAGAAAAAGATTATGTAATCGAACCATTTGGTGGAGAAATATTTGCATAAGCACACGCAGCTCTGCGTGCGTATTCACAATAACTCTGTCGTATCTCCGTAATAACATATCAATAACACTGAAATAAAACCCACGTAGGTTACTGGGTTATTAAAATTAATACCTCAATAACCTGTCAAACCTGTCAATAACCCCTCAATAACCCCGAAACATAGGTTATTACGCATGCACAGCGCTGCGTGCGCCTCTGTATGCAAATATTTCCCCATTTGGTGGGATAATAATTTGTTGTTGTTGTTGTTATAACAAACTTCAATTTCTATTAGATATAAGCTTTTTACTTGGGCATAAAGTGCGATTAGTTTTGAGTTTTTAGTCTTAGATAAACATTAAGTTTTCATTATGCTCACACATTTAATTAGTGTATTTATGAAAATAAATTTGACCACATTTTAATAGCCAATTATTCTTAGGTAGGATGGTATTGCCTCAAATTAATGATTGCTTAATTGATTTAACCGACTTCAACTTCTTAAATTTTAGGTGCGCTTCTTTCTTTCTGAAGCATTTGTGGCTGGGAATTTTTGGGAACCACTTTTTTATTTTTTATTTTGTTTTGGTAAGGAGTATTTTTATACTAATACTATTTTATTAATGAAATAGGATTAAAAAACCCACCTTTCAGTTATTCAATATAAAAAATTCCTCATAGGAAATTTGTCCTTCCATTACTAGTCTCTTTTCACATCAACAAAAGAGAATCTTGTACATTCTAATATAATTAGTTAGTTAATCCTACAGTTATGGGGAGAACAAGTTATATATTGAATATAATCCATACTTATTTCTATTAATTTATTTATTTACAGAAAAAGAAACCAAAAAAAATTGATGACTCAAATGCTGTTAGGTTTTTTGCGTTACGGTCGATGGCTTGAGAGAGAAGAAGAAAGAGTCATTTACCTAACCGTTAACTAACTGTGTGACTTCTGTTCAAAAATATGATTAATTAGAATTAGTAAATGTAATATATATTTGATTTATATTTAGAAGTCCTGCCTCCAAGTTATAACTATTTAATAATGTTTTGATCTTGACACTAAGACAAATATGCCTTCCACATTTATGCAAGCCAAAACAAAACTAATACTTTTTACGTCATACAAAAACATAATAATAATAATAATAATAATAATAATAATAATAATAATAATACATAATACATAATAATGCATAAGTCTAACATTTGAACTGTTAAGATTTGTATAAAAGAGAGAAAAGAATTGATATAATTGTTTTCATTTCATTTAAGGAAGTCCGACCAATATTAAGTCATTACATGCAAGAAAATAAAATAAATACATAAAATGTCCTTTTCACTTATTTATTGACATATATTACCTTGAGCCAACTCTCCCAACTGCCAAATATTCAAACTATAGACCGGTAATCAGATGTTCCATTGAAAACTCAAAGCAGCAAGATTCTAATTGTCCATCAAATATTAAAAAAATAAAATAAAACCGTATGGAAAAAAGAAGTACAATAACAATAAATGTTTGACAAATAGTAAATAGTACAGCCTACTCATTCACAGAACTGTCTGTATCTTCTCTATCATTGTCTCATTATTTTGTACAAAAATCATGTCTTCTGTATTGCAACTAATTAAATTTACTAAATTGAATTTGCCTATTCACAGATTTCTCCTTCATCTTCGTTCTCCAATGCTTCTCCTCTGAACATCGTTCTACCATGATATTTGACTGCAATAATGTCGAAGAACTCAAATCAAACATCCATTCTAAATAAATTAAAATGCATTAAAATGTTCATATGAAACTATAGTTAAATAACTTACTCAAGTATTTCTTTCCAGCCAAGATCAGCACCATTAAGATCAGTCAAGTTTAGAGCCTCCCATGGATCAATTGGAGTAGAACTCTCGGAATTTGCTGCTGAAACTTCAGTTGAAGTAATATGCTCTTGCTTCAGACTAACTAAATTAGTGTTTTCAGGTGAAGCTGAAACAAGTGAAGGGGTGCTCGAATGGAACAGTAAATCATGTTTTTCAATACTCTTTTTCTCAGTCTGATCCTGAAGAGGATCAAGAGTCTGATAATCATTATTCATTTGAGCCGTGGATGCCGCTAGAATCGAACCATGAGGAAGACCAAAGGAGCCATTAAGTAAGGCCTCGAGCTGCCGGTTTGCTTGGAGTATGTCGGCTATGTTTTGAAGAGGTGTGAGAGATGAACCCATGAGATTGTTCATATTCAAATTCGGAGGAATGTTTGAATTATTGGAAGAAGAAGAAGAAGAAGAAGCAATAAGGACTTGAAGGAGGCCCTGCAAGATCTGAACTTGTGCTAGGTTTGCTGCTTCGGCTTGAAGCTGGAGAGCACTGTCCCATGGATTTGGGATTCTACATCCGGGATTGGTGGAGGAAAGAAGATTGGGTAAGTTGGCGAGAAACCCTAAGTCAGCTCTTCGACGATGTGTTACTGGGTCAATGCCCATTAGGAGTAGTTTCTTCTTGAGGTGGGTGTTCCAGTGATTTTTAATCTCATTATCTGTCCTCCCTGGTAGCTTGGTAGATATCAAAGACCACCTACCAAAAGAAAAAAAATAAAGTTTATACAGTTAGTTTTTTGAGACTGCATTCAAGAAATAATGTTATTCTAACTTCCAGCCTAACTCCGCGTAAGTCAAACGTTTCATCACAATGAACGCAAATACAGCTTTGAGACAGAATAATTCTAATATCGACACTTTGATACAGATTAAAAGTTAATTTTTTTCAAAAAAAATCTTCATACAAATGCAAAAATATCGACATGAGATGTTCGTTATTAAAAAAATTTATGAAAAACAGAAACATATGAGTAATAATCTTACTTGTTGCCGAGCATGGAGTGGAGATGGATGATGAGCCCTTCTTCCTCCTCTGAGAACTTTCCCCTCTTGATATCAGGCCGGAGATAATTAGTCCAACGAAGTCTGCAACTCTTTCCGCAGCGGTTGAGACCAGCATTTCGAGGCAGATGTCGCCAACTTCCATGGCCATGGTTTTTTATATATTCAATAAGCTTCTCATCTTCTTCTGGTGTCCATGGTCCCTTCTTCACCCCTACTTCATCACAGCATGGAGATCTCCCCATTAATTTAGAGCTTTCTCGATCTCTCTCTGTTTATCAAACTTGTTTGAGTTGAGAATGGAAGAGATGAGATCGTTAACTTGATTAGTAGGAGGAAGAGAGATTATGCTGTTTTTATAGAGGTCTAAAGTTGTTTCCAGGTCGCTTCTTAAAATATTAATTAGTTTCATTAGAGACTAATTATCAGCCGTTTTTTAAAAAATGGCGCGTTTTATATTTCTTAAGTCATTGAGACCAAATTGTATGGCCACGTACTGTACTCACTGCATGCAAACTATACTATATTTCGTGACTTCGTTAAGGTTATGACATTAGATTGAAAGATTACATTATGATAATTATATGTTTAGGTAATGTTCTCCTTGAACGGTAAGGTAAAGCCTTTGAAGCTGAGACTTGGTTTGAAGGGATGGCACGTAATTAAGCAGGGAGAAAAATAATTGTGGATTAGGTTACTTGCTAATGTAATAGGTGGAAGGTTGTAATAGGTCAAAAGTGTTGTTTTGAGCAGCAAGCAAGCCCCTAATTTCATGTGTGACATAGGTTTTGGGTCATGGTATTAGCAATTAGGGCACGCAATAGATTTTTTGTGGGCGCCACTGTAGTTCTAAACAAGGCAATTTGGATAAGTTAATGATTAAGGTGAGATTAATTAACAAATCTTTTTTCTTGTCTCTTTTCTATTTGCAAGTTGTATTGCCTCAGTATATGCTTAGTAGTAGCAACATGATATACAATAAAATTTTGAATGACTGGCGTCCATTATACGTACCAAGTTTGGAGTCAAGTTAGGATGCATTATTTGATAAATATTTAATTTATAAGTATATCTCATATGACGCTTTAGGTTGAATCAAGCTCATTCAATTAATTAAATTAATTTTGAACTTTATTTTAGTGGTTCAAAATTTTATTCTAAATCTAGGGGTCTAACATGATGTGTCTTAAAATTAATTAAAGAGAGTACTCGAATGTTCCCTTTCAAATTAAAATCATGCAAAACAATTGACATTCATAGTGATCATATAGCCAAATAGACATTTTTCATGCCCCCTAATCCTTTCTTAGAAAAGTTCTATTTCATAAAATGAAATTAGGAAGGCTTGAACCTTCCTTAATCTAGACAAGACAATTTCCAATAAACTACATGCCCCATATGGATCAAATTATGCTAAGCTCAAATCAAGATTTCAAAACAAACCAAAAATATTCTATATAAATAAACCTAATACAAAATGCTAGATATAGATGCATCCTATGAAAGAATGCTACATATATAGCTAGTGGTCCAAGCATTTACAATACTGAGGAGGAGATTCACCAGTTTGACACTATTTTAATTAAATATATGGTGGTTTATGGAGTGAGTTTCAAAGTAGGAAACCAAATCCTTAGAGAAACGAGCTCATAAAAAGAGACCCCTCTAGATAGGATGATTAATGCCTCAAAGTTCTCAAAAGTTTCATGTAAAGAAATACCTTCAATAAACAAGTGCTCGATGATAAAAATAAGTATATTGTACATTTTGGGGGCGAGAACTCAAAAAATGGAAGAAACTTACATAGTTAAATTTTCACAAGAAGAAAGATTTGGAAGCTCATAAACTCTCCCATATATAAGATATTAAAGCAATTAATTTTGTGATCATCAAAAGAAGAAATATTTTCCTCAATACAAACCAGTTTAACCACTTCCTAATAAGAAAAATAGATGAGTGACAATTATTCCTCTCTTTAAGATTCATAGATATAAAAAAAAGTATTTTTTTTTTAAATAGGACATATGTTTCATTAATCTGATTTTGCATAAACTTGAAAGCACCTACAAAATTTAGCACAACTTACAGGTATCTTTTATTAGCATTCTTAATAGATCACCAGCAAGAGCTTCGACGACATAATTGTGATTTTTTTCTTCAATTATTTTAATTTGCATGAACTTAGAAGCACTTTAGAGAATCAATATAGCATATGAGTATTTCTATTTATCATTCATATTAAAACTCCAACAACTTGAGTACTTTAAATTGAATCATTCCTAATGTGTCATCAAGAAATTTGTCATCTAAAACAAATGTCGATGCATTTTAAGCAATAATTGTTTTCAAAATTCAACTTCAAGGCTATCCAGATGTTAGCAAATTTATAGTCTAATTGACTGTCTCAGTAGAACAATCCTAACAATATTAAAACAGGTTTAATTCAGGCCCATTTAAGACAATATCATCGTTAAAGCATAATTGGAGGATTTGGTTCATCAATTGGATGATTAAATTAACTCAAAAATTGACATATTTAAATTTGAATCAAGCATCTCGATGAGAGGAATCCAACGAGCCTAAGATCATTTGAGATCATTAAGGAGCCTAAATCCTTAAAATATCCAGCCATATGATCAAGCATAATTAGAATGGACTATCCGATTAGATGGTTAGAGAAGTTACGTGCAAAAAGTCCAAAATACACCTCTTGAAAAGTCTATAAATAAGCCTGTTCCCTTCACTTGAAAAAAAAATAAGTTAAGAAGTAGAATTTCAGAGCTTATTCTGGAGAGAAGACCCGACGAGTGAACACCTACCTTCGTAGCCACCAACCATTGTCAACCATCACTTGTCCACCTTCGTTGACCCCCATCGATCATCATAGACCACCGACTACCACCGACCACTGATTCTAACCATTGTAGTCAACATACTGTTGTTTTGTCTAACACTTATATTTTCTTTATGTTGTATAACGACATGTGTAATTTTTTGTGTAAGATTGTAAGCTCGTTTCTCCTTATCATGATTTCAAGAAGGATGCACTATTATTCTTTTAAACACATAATGAATTATTTTGACTAGGCTTAGCTACATGATTTTTTTCCCTCCAAGATTTGTTCATGATCCACTGAAAATTTGATAATATTTTACTGTCCATTTCATACCTGTTTTTAATGATATTGCTCTTTAAAGAAAGGTATTTTTTATGATTTCATGCAAGTACAATGATTTTAGGCCTTTTGAGTGAAAAGAAGCGAAATAGAGCAAATTTGGAGCAAAATGGAGTAAAAGTGCATTTTATTGAACCAGCACTGAACCACGCCAATTTACAGAGACTTTGAACCAGAAGACAGAAAATAACGCCGGACGACACCCTATCTTGCGCCGGACTGCGCCCTATCCCGATTTCAAACTAGATTCAATGTTTTTGGCTGGATTTTAGAGGGATGCTTGAAGAAACTCTTAGGAAATCAGTTATGGCCAGATTTAAACTATTTTAGAGCAAGATTTAGAGAGGAGAAGAGAGTTTAGAGTGTTTGGGAGTGAAGAGTGGGTGGTTTTGTGTGTTATCTTCTAAGGAGTGTAAGAGGAGAGGGAAACTGAGAGATTTCTTCTTCCTTACTTATCTAAAGAGAGAATTGTGTATTTTTGAGAAGAAAGAAGAGGATTCAAAGGAATTCCTTGAGATTGTCTTAGGGAAGAGTTTGAGATAAGTTATATTTTCTTTACTCTGTTTGTATGGCGTTGCTTTTATATAAAAAATCCATGTTTTGTCATCCTTTCCTCATGAGTCTTAAGTAGATTGTTTTTGTTTTCCTCTTTTTCATGTGATGTGTTGATGTTGTGATATGGAAATGATGTGTCGATTTATTATGGAGAATTTGTGATGACCTTTTCACTTCAAACTTCATTTACTTTTTGATCTGACCAATTGAATTGTTAAAATTTGTTAGGAATCATATGTTCTGAAAGGATTATGAGTTCCACGATAAAAGTGAAGGTCACATTCAATGTCCATGAATGAGTGACGTAGTTCATGGGAGTTGAATGCAAATAAAGAGCAAACTATACTTTGATGAGCACAGAATTGGAGATTTTAGAGTGATAGGTTAAAATCCCCAATTTGGTTCTAGGGTTTGGAAACCAAAGCGAGAGTTAGCTTTCAGGGGAAGAGAAGTGGGAGCTCTGGAGTAAGTGTCAGTATCCTCCCAGCCTAACCACGGATTTGGGGACTGAACATAGGATTAACCAATGCTCTTTATGTGCTTGAAAAATGGTAAAGAATAGAAAAGCTCTTATTTTGCACAATACATTTGCATCACTGATCTATGTCACAAAATTCATCATATTATTATTGGAGAGAAGGAAGACTCTTTCTTACAACTAAACTTTGTTATAAATTTAGTCTTGTGTTAGTTTAACCTTCTAGAAGTTAAAACGTATTTTGGTAGAATTAGTAGCTACAACTGTTTGTTTCTATTTTAAGATTAGTAATTACTTGCAATTGTGTTGTGATTCGAGAAGTGATTTCTATGATACGTTATAAAATTAATTGCTTCCTTGTGGGATCGATATCCATGACTCCATTAGAGCCCTATATTACTTGAGCGATACATATACTTGCGTTTAATTTTGTGACTCAATAGAAAACTAAATCAATATATATATATATATATATATATATATATATATATATATATATATATATATATATATACATATATATATACATACATATATATATATATATATATATATATATATATATATATATATATATGAGTTCAAAAATTTTGACAATTTTAAAAAGTCGCACCAGTTCACATAGAAAAAAACTTGGGTTTTTCTATTTGTTTGTGTTTGAACATTGTACAATACTAAATCATTAAAATATTATAATATCATCATGAATTTTTTTGACACATACCAATTTGTCGCCATCTAAGATAATTAATATCCCACCTTTATAGAGGTGTGAACACACTTTTCAAATACCAAGAAGTGTAACACTCATAGTAATGGGACCTCCAACTCCAATACTAACTATTTTAGGGGATAATATTATAATTATGGACAACAAACCTCTAAATTTTTTTCCTTCTATTGGGCATCTCTTTACATGGGAAGATGCACCTTCTACACAGCTAGAAGTCTAGATTTGAAAATTGGTTGAGTCTTAAAATAAGCTTCTTCAATTTTTATGTGAAGCTCAACAACTAGTATTAGCACAAATGGGTGATATTCATCTTCCTAAAGATCAACAGCCAATCAGGAACTCTAGATGGAGAACACACACTAACAACCCTTCCTCATGCTAGAGTTCTTCCTCAACTGGGTCAAGAAGCTGACCTCCTAGATGTTACTAGTTTCACACATCCATCTCGAGTATCCATGTCAAATTGTAAATCTTTTGCATTCTTGGAGAACTTAACTTAAATTTATCATATAATTTAGGAAGGGCTATGATGAATGGTTCAAGAAGAGCATTCTTTGAGAGTCAAAAGTCATTTTCTTACTCGTCATATTTCTCATGATTCCTAATCTTTGATCGATATAGTTCTCTGATCCAACACCACCATTAATATAGTAGGATTGAAGCATCCTAGTATAGATTCTTATGGCATGTCAGCTGACTCATATGAACATGTTGATCATTATATAACCTTCATACATATACAACAAGCTGTTGATACTCTCCTTTGTCAAGCCTTTCCTACCAACCTTAAAGATCAGACGTGTATTTAGTTTGATTCACTCAAGAGGAACTATTCTTAGCTTTGATGAACTTACCGGACTCTTTATGGAATAAGATAGATCAAATCAAAGAATTATCAAAGACTCCTCTTAACTTTAAGAAATTTGTTAAAATGAAGGACGATAACTTAAATAATAAGTTTATATAATATCTACTGAGGCTCATAAAATTTCAAGTGTAGATCCAGAGTTATTAAAGAACATCTTCTTGAATGGGTTACATCATAGACCCATTTACTTATCATTAATGCGAGATACAATGCACTCCTACACTAAACTCCTTCTGCATGTCGAGGCTCAAATCTGTTGATGAAGCAATACACATCAAAGATAATATGAATAATCTTTCAACAAACACACACCCTTGGAGAAGACAAACCTTTCAGAGAAAACAAGCAAAATCAACATATGAAAAATATTATTGATATAAGACATCCAACCTTACTTCATTGAACACATTCAGAAGTAATATTTTAATGAAAATTCAAAATTTTGAATACCTTAAGTGTTCAAAGCCACTAAAAATTCGGTTCTTATAACAAGGTAGACTACAACGTTCTAGCCCATTTAAGGAAACGACCAACAAAACTAGGCATCTATGATGCCCTCATTCTCTCTAAAGCAATGAGGGAATCATTAATAAAAGCTCTTGTGGATCTTGAGATATGCTTGGCTCAGCTTTCTAGTACTTCCTCGAATGAGGCTTATTTGAAGGAAAGTTCGACCAAGGTCACATTCTTCGACGATGATTTACTATTGCGTACAACTGAACATAACCGCGACTTGTACATCTCAGTGAATATTGACAGCGCCACGCTTTCAAGGGTGTTCATTGACCTCAAAATTTCAATCAAAATTATGAATTTAAGAGCACTTTCATATTTGAATATCGATGCCTGCCTGCTTACAACAGCAAGATGATGCTACGAGGCTTCAATCAACAAGGAGAAAGAGCCGTGGGGTCAATTACATTGCTTCTGACGATTTTTGATTTGGTGACAAAGAAAAAATTGCATGTCATGGACTCTCAGACATCTTTCAATGCATTACTTGGCCGACTGTGGCTCTATGAAAATAAGATGATTCCTTCGTCACTGCACCAATGCATCAAATACCTGCATAAATTATATGAATGTTGTATCAAAGAAGATTTGCAGCCATTCTCAGTACATGAGATTGACATATATGAAGACGCTGTATACTATGTTCCACTAAAGATGACCATTTTCTCCACTTGTGTCATCATTAATCACCACCAATAACCGCAGATCGCTGTTGAAAACCACCAACCGCCGTCGAGCACTCCTACCAATGTCAACCACCACCGACTGCCCACGTGCACTCCTATCACTGTCAACCACTGCTGACCGCCGTCGATCACCGTCAACCACTGTCAACAACCACCGACTAGACACCGTCAATAACCATTGATCGTGGTCAGTCAACGTTGTAAATTGGAAAACCTAGTAACCCTTTCCCGCTTGTGGGACAACTGGTTACAATTGTAATCATATTTTTATAGTGAAACTCTTCAGCTGGGTCAATTCCCGTGCTCTTTTAAACTTCTGGTGTCATTATTAGTTGTTTTCTCTTTTTGGAGTGTGTGTTGAATCTTTTTGAACCGCACTAAGATGATCTACTACTCTACTACCACGAATTTTCTAGCACGCATCAGTTTGATGCCGTATGTGGGAAACTTCAATTCCACCACTAAAGTACTTGTGAGGTTTACTACATGGCCACCAAACACAAAATTTGTGATGAAGAAGCATCCCACTTCAACAACCACCTTTCCAGTGAGCAGTCATGAAGCCAAGGGAGGCATTCTTTTCATCTTCCTGCTATGGAAGACATTATCCTGCCAACAAAGGCATCTCGAGTCCTTCTATAGAAAACTGAATACACATAATGGAGAATTCTCAACAAGAAATACTACAGATTTTACGCAGGGCTCACATCGTTGAATGAAGTTTGTTTACCTTTAAATCAATGATCTACAGGAATTGCACTACTCGGAGGAACTCATATCGGCCTCCTCCCCAAGAAGAAACACTTCCTCTACTCGGTCGTGATGCGAAACTTTTATATACTACAAGTTTCACTCATCCATCTAGCACAACTCACTTAGCCCGCCACACCTTGTTGCCATTTTAGATGATGTCATTCATAAAGAGTTACGAAGCCTTGTTTGAGAAGAGTTGCCCCTAGAGAAAAAAAGATCACTTTCACACTCGACATAACATCCATGAATCTTCTCCTTTAGCGGATGAAGTCCTCCAAAACCCCATCCCAACAGGCTTCAAGTTTCCGAAAATCGACACCAATGAAGTATAATTGACCTCTATGAGCATATTAATTACAATCGAACCATCATGCACATTCAGCATGCCTCTTATGCACTTTTGTGTTAAGTGTTCCTAGGTTCTCTTAAAGAATAAGCTCGCACCTAGTTCTACTCTTTGCTAAGGGGAGCTATAAACACCTTTAACGAGCTTGTCAGACTATTCCAAGAAGGCGAAGAATCTCTTTTTGGACCTTTAACGAGCTTACCAGACCTTGACTTGCTCCTGCCTTTGTGCTTTGACAAGTAATCTGCTAGAATTGTGGTAAAGTTGGTCACATAAAGAGGAACTGTAGAAATGCCAAGAAGGCAGAGAATTATAGTGCAAATGTGGTTACCGAAGAAGCACATGATACACTACTCTTTGCAGTTTACAGTTCTGTTGATGACTGGATACTGGATTCAGGGGCTTCTTTCCATAATACTTTCCATTGGGAATTGATGTGAAATTATGTTGCAGGTGAATTTTAGAAAGTATATCATGCAGATGGAGAAGCTTTGAATGTGGTAGGAAGTGGAGACATTGACATTGCACTTCCTAACAAGAACAAGAGGACTCTACAAAAGATTAGACACATTCATGAACTAAAGAAGAACCTCCTTTCTACTGGGCAGCCTGATGAGTGTGTACATTCAGTAGTATTCTTAGATAGGACTTGGAAGGTTACTAAAGGAGCACTGGTACTGGCTCGGGACAAGAAAATAGGTACAATATATATGACTACTAGTTTAATTAACAGTGTTGATAATACTGTTGCAGAGAGCACATGAGAGTTGTGGCATTGTAGACTTGACCACATGAGTCAGAGAGGAATGAAGGACCTTCAGCCCAGAGGCAAGCTACTCGAACTGAAGTCAGTTGATCTCGGCATATATGAGAGTTGCATTATGGGGAAACAGTGGAAGATCAGTTTCTTGAAAAGTGGCGGGACGCCAAAGGCATGAAAGATGGATCTAGTACACACAGATGTGTGGGGACCTTCTCCAGTGACATCTTTTAGAGGCTCTCGTTACTACGACACATTCATTGATGATCACAACAGAAATGTATGAGATTATTTTTTGAAGTATCAATCTGATGTATTTAATGTGTTCAGGACTTGGAAGACCATGTTTGAGACAGAGACAGGCTTAAAGATGAAATGTTTAAGGTTTGATAATGGTGGTGAATACTTGGATGGTGGGTTCAAGGAGTATTGTGCAGCTCAGGGCATTGGAATGGAGAAGACTATTGCAGCAACACCACAACAAAATGGTGTTGCAGAGCACATGAATATGACTATTAATGAGCGGGCTAGAAGCATGAGATTGCACGCCAGACTACCACCTGCTTTCTGGGCAGAAGCGGTCAGCACTGTAGTTTATTTGATCAACAGGGGGCCTTCCATTCCATTAAACTGTGAATTACCTGAGGAGGTCTGGAGTGGGAAAGATGTCAAATTTTTTCACCTTAAGACTTTTGGATGTCTTTCTTATGTTCTAATTAATCTTGATACTCGGAGTGAGCTTGAGGCTAAGTCAAAGAAATGTTACGTTATTGGCTGTGGAGATGAGGCATTTGGATATCATTTCTGGGATGATAAGGATCGAAAGATCATAAGAATCAAGAATGTGATTTTCAATGAAAAGGTTATGTACAAAGACAAGTCCAGTAGAGTTTCCGAAACAACACTGCAGGAATCTGAGTTGATAAAGTTTTATGATTTACCAAATGTCACAGTGCAGGGCAGAGATGCAGGTGATGAGGAGAGTAGGTCTGGGGCACCCATTCCTATTATTATGCAGGAAGTTTCAGAGCAGTCTACCCCTACAGTTGCAGTTCACAAATCAAAAAGGGCTAGATGTTCTCGACAGTTTTACTCTCCAACTTTAAACTGCATTCTGTTAATAGATGGCAGAGAACCTCAAAGTTATGGAGAAACCTTGCAAGATGAATTTTCGAGCAAGTGAAACCTGGCCATGAAGGAGAAAATATATTCTCTGCGAGCACGCCTTCCAGCCCTCCAAATCCCGGCGGTCTCCCAACTCCCATTCACGCAGCCCACTGTGCTAAACCATAGTTTCATTTTTGCAGCCCGCAATTGGCTCGCATAATGGTTCAACAAAAATAATATTTTTCATGTTTAAGTGGGCATTCAAACCCAGATATATATATATATGAATGACATATCATGAAAAATTAAAATGCTTTCAGATTTTAATTTTTTCGGATGTTAAAATTGATATCGTCAGAAAATAGGAGGCAACTGATGCACCATTAATAAAATTCCATCATGCAGCATGAATCTCGAGACATTATTCGAATCTTAAGATAATTTTTTGAGCAAGAAATATTCAAACCACGATAAAAAGTCATATAGAACTCTGATTTTAGCAAACTTACAATCAATCTGACCATCTCGACAAAAAGAACCCAATGTTACCAAAATTGGTATAATTCAAAAAAAATCAAGCTCGGATGAAGCTATTAAACTACTTTTAAAAGTTTTCTAGATGCATTTAAAAGGTTAAACGATGCTGATTAAGACGATTTTATAGTCAAATCGAGCATCTTGATGAGACGAACCTAAGAAGTTCAAGATTACTCAATTCTGACAACATTAAGGCACTCAAATGTTCATCAAATATAGTATGATTGAGAGAAGCCCTCCGAGCCATCCGATCAAAGTAATTCATATTCTTGTATTATTTTGATCTAGAACTCAATAAATAGATCCTCATCCCTCTCATGAGGGGGGAGTGGAGCTTGAGACATGAAAAACAGCCTGAAGCTTTGAGAAGAAACTAAAGTCCAGTATCACTCTTGCCACTGTTGACCAATGCCAACTGCCGCCGACTGCCGCCGACCATTGCCGACAACTGTCGGGCACTCCTGTTATCATAGACCAACGCAAACAACTGTCGACCGTCGTCGATCATCGCCGAACGCTGTCGATTACCGCCGACCGCCATCGATCACCGCCAACCACCATCTACCACTATCGTCCACCGCCAGCCACCATCGACCACCAGCGATTGAACGCTGCCAATCTCTATCGGTCACGACCAGTTGAAGTTGTAATTTGGAAAACCTTGCAAACCTTTTCCGCCAGTGGGACAAGTGGTTGCAACTGTAATCATCTTTTTATAATGGAACTATTCAGCTAGATCAATACACACAACTTTTTCCATTCCAAGATTTCCACGTAAAAACTTCTAGTGCCATTATTAGTTGCTTTTTTTTTCTAAGTGTGTACTGAATCTTCGTACCATGCTAAGATGAAAATCTGCAACTCTACTACCATGAATTTTCTAGCACGCATCACTTTTAACCACGCAATATTACTTGTATAATTACTTATTTAATTAAAATAAGCAAACGTTCAAAATTGCAATTCCATTATTTTGCCAACCTACGTGGAAAAAGACATCCTAATAAATTGAGTTACAATTTTTGCATTTATTTGTTTTTGCCCCCCTCTAAATACCAAAACGTGTACACCGCATCACTAATTTTAAAAATAAACACCAAAAGTTTTAAAAACAATTACTAAATTTCACAAAAAGGTTATTTTTTATCCGTTTCTTAGAGTGAGGAAACAAAACGAACTTTCCCTCCGCAGTTTAAACGAAGAGCTTGCGTGGAAGTATAAGTACTAGGGTTGCATTTAGGGTGATGGTACAGTGGCGGTATAGTGTTGCATCATAATTTTTTCTATTTGATAAAATTATATTTATCTTATGTTTTAAAAAACTTACAGTTAGGAATTATTTTTTCCTACCAGACTTGGTAACTTGTGCTGGCTGCTGAAAAATTGTGGTTTAACTTCAAAATAAATTTTTATGATAACCACGATCGCCGTAGAGCACTTCTGTCGCCATCAACTACCGCTAACCACCATCGATCACCGCTAACCACCATCGACCATCACGATCCAGACGACGTCAACCACTATCGGGCGTTGTCAGTCGACGTTGTAACTTGGAGAACCTTGTAACCCTTTCCAGCATGTAGGACAAGTGGTTGTAACTGTAATCATCTTTTTATAGTGGAACTCTTCAACTGAGTCAATACACATGATTTTTTGCATTCCGGGTTTGCCACGTAAAAACTTTTTGTGTCATTATTAGTTAATTTCTCTTTTCTGAAAATGCGTTAAATCTTTGTACCACGTTAAGACGATAATCTGCTACTTTACTACTGTGAATTTTCTAGCACACATCACTATTAACCACATAAATACATTTATACAATTCATTATTTAATTAAAATAAACAAACGTTCAAAATTGCAATTCCATTATTTTGCCAACCTACATGGAAAAAGACATCCTAATAAATTAAGTTACAATTTTTGCCATTATTCGTTTTTGCCCAACCTCTTAACACCAAAACGTTTATACTGCATCAGTAATTACGAAAAAAATCTAAAATTTTATGAATATTTATTACATTTCACAAAAAGGTTATTTTTTATCCGTTTCTTAGAGGGAGGAAATGTAAGAAATTCATCTATCCTCAATTTAAGCTAAGAGCTTGCTTGAAATTAGTATTACTAGGAGTGTATTTGGGGTGACGGTACGGCGGTGGTTTGAAGCCGCACCAGAGTTTTTTCTGTTTGAAAAACAGCGTTTTGCTTGCGTCCTTAAAAAATTGCAGCTGAAAGCTATGTTTCCCACCATGTTTGGCTACCTATGGTGGCTGCCAATAAGTTGCAGTCTAACTTATTTTTTTTTTTTTTTAAAAATGGTAATAGCCACCGCAGGTTTTTGAACTGTAACTTCTTCAGCAGATTCATAGTTGTTTCTTCAAACAACTGCAATTGCCCTAAACATACACTAAATATGCATTAAGAAGCATCCAGTGCTTAAATTATGTTTTTAGGATTTGTTTGGGGGTGATAGCAGTTTTTTATAAAAAGATGATTGTAAAATTGTGATGAAAAATGTAACTTCTTAAAAAATTACAATAAGAAATATAAATATATATTTTTTCCAGAAACACAAACAGCGGCTTTCTTACAACAACTGCATTTCAACATGTAAAGTTGAAACTAACAATTTTCCATCACAGAAATTTCTAGAAAATAACAAGACAACAGTTCCCTAAAAAGAATTATGACATTTGTTTGAAATATAAAGCATGCATAAAACTGTCCCCAACATACCTTAAATTATTTGATCGAATGTAATTTGAAATTTTAAGCCCTCTAAATGTATATAGGTCTCTAAAAAACAGAATTTTACTTTCAAATTTAAAATTAATGAAAATAAATTCATTTTTATTTCCAAACTATATTTTTCATTGGAAGCAATCAAATGAGTCATAGACATGCTTAAGAATTGGTCCCATTCCATGAAAATATTGCCATAGATAGTTTACAAAATAGCTAATTAAAGCCGCATGTCAGCGCTGGCATGGAAGCCAGAGTTTCTCTTGCAAATAAATAATTACATATTCCACCATAGATCTAATTAAATTAACCGATTTGGGCAGGCTCGTCCAACGGCTGGCTAAGAACACAGAAGTCTTGAACTGAGAACTATTTTCATGTGAAAACAAATTTGACAAATATGGTATTGGGATTATTTGATAAGAAACAACAAATATTGTTAGTGAAGAAAGAACAGATGCATTTTTCGTAGTTGTTTTCTTTTGTTTGTTTGAATAAGCGTCTGTCAATTAGTTCAGAAAATGACTTAATACGTGCAAGTTATAACTTACGGCGACGCTTAGTGTTTACTCTATCCACACCGGTGCATGCTATGTATCATGTCTGTTTAACGTATATTGTACTGCTTGGAATATGACTATCAGCTATATATATATATATATATATATATATATATATATATATATATATATATATATATATATATATATATATATATATATTGAAATAAAAAGGGATACAAAAAGTTGTATGAGAGGGCCCAATAGAGGTGTCCTACCAATACGATACATAAAAACAGTGATACACCAATAAAAAGAAACAAAAACCTAAAAAAATACAAACATGCAGATAACAAGTGTCTATGGACGAGGCAGTTTAGGCTTGGAATTGTGCCCCAGCCTTCTTCCTCCGCCGAGACGTGTAGACTTATCATTCTTCTTCTGAAGACTGGTTTATGATATCTTAGATAGTGGAGCATCAGTAGAGGGAGAGGCAATCACAACAATGGGTTCTGGTGTTAGTGAAGGATATTCTTCCAATATTTGGGAATCTTCTGCACTCTCATCAAGTAGTTCTACCACAATTAAAGAGTTGTCAAGTACATCCAAATGATTAATATCGGTAAGATGGATTGTGTTTGGCTCTAAGACTTCCTCATTAGCATTAGGAGACACATGTTCCGTCACCTGGGCATGAATGTTAGCATCAACCATATCTTTAGGGGATCCTGAGCACCCTCCACGATAGTTAGAGTCTGACAATATAGTGTGTTCTCTCCAGAAAAAGAAGGGGCACTAATCGCATCTTGCCTCCTATACGCAATCACCTGACACCCCCCAACGAACGACCCTTATCAACAACCCCAAAATTTTCAAAAATCATCTCAGTAGACAAACTATTTTGTGTCATAGCCGCAACGGGTATAGCAGTAGGTATCACAGGCAATGATGAAGAGGGTATAACATCCACAGGAATGTGTTGAGTAACAGGAGGTGGGGCTACAACGGGTCACAAATGTGGATGCAACCGATAACAGGATGGAGAGCTATGATAATACATTCCACAGTGAAGTCAATATGGGTGATGAGGTCCCATCAATATCTCCTGCCAATAACCCTGATGGTGGAGCCAATTCAAATCTCCCCTAGAGAAGGTTGAGTGATGTCGCGCTCTACAAGCACTCAAACTTCAGATGGCCTGGTTGCATCAAGCTTGAGAGTATCAACCTTCAGCAATTTCCCAAAAGCAGTTGCCATCATTGAAAGGGTTTCATAATTAAAGATATGCAACTTAAGCCCCGTAAAATTAACCCAAACATGGATAATAGGAGATTCCGATTTAGGATCAAATTCCACTGTCTATTTCAGAATTTTCATAAAGCGATTATCAATTTTGAGAACTTTTGAGCAAAAATGTGGGTATAATCCTCGTCATTTAAGAGTTAAATGAGAACGTGGCAGCCATCTCCAACTCCCTAAAAGCTTAAGAGAATTGAAGTACTTTCTAATATTCTCAAGCTTGGGATTTCCAGACAAAAATTTCCCTACAAGAGTATATCTGTGTGCTGAAGCTAAAATACTTGTTTTCTCTTCAGTGAGAAACAAAACGGGTTTGTTATTCTTTCTTCTCAACTTCTTAATAAAGGTAAAGTCTCCTTCCGACTCCAGAGACAACCACCTTATAGGAAGGGGCCATACCCTAAAAACACGAAAATCAGCTGCAAATAGCGAAAATCCCCAAATCTGGAGCATACTCAACGAAAACAAAAAACAGAGGCAGCCGTTGCGAAAAAACCCCAAATCAACTCTCCAACAAATCGTGAGTAAGGGATTCAGATGAGCAGAGGAGGGCGAGGTAAGGAAAGAAGTCGCCAGAGCCAGTAATGATCACCGAAGCTGAACCAAAGAGGGCGTCGGAGCTGAAGCCATGGAAATCATCAGAGTTGGAAGCCTCGCATATGTGAATCACCATTGCAGTGCCAGAGCAGAGGGAACCTTAGCAGAGCAGCCGCCTCTCTTAGCGACTATATATATATATATATGCAAATTGCAAATATAGATTCAAAGGGATCGGCTACATGAATCTTTTTTCTCCATTATGTCATATTTTCATAATTATAATAAATTAAGATATGTTTTAAACATAACCATTATTTTAATTGTAATTGTATCTTTCTTAACATAAATAAAATCTAAAACATTTACTCTCCTACCGAATTATCATCAGACGGTCGATGCCTAATGTGACCATTGGAACTATACAAATGCTTTCACAGATACATTTGTTTCATATTTTGTCTTTAAGTGTCAAGCCACTCAAACTAAGCATTTTCACCTTAATAGCACTTAACTTAGTTTTATGCTTTTCTTTTATAGGCCAACGTTTTGCACCATAAAGCATTGCAGGTCTCACCAGTGTCTTATAAAATTTTCCTTCAAGTGTAACCGATACTTTTCTATCATATAATAAACTTGATGCATTCCTCCATGTCAACCATCCAACTCGAACTCTACTAATAAAATCCCCATCTATATCACCATCACTCGGAACAATATACTCCATATATCTAAAATGGTTACTCCTTTTAATGATTTGATCACCCATTTTTACAGCTCTGCCACTAGATCTACTACTACTAAAATTATATTCCATGTATTTACTTTTAGACCTACTCAAACGAAAGACTTTAGAGTCATAATTGAAGTTTTTCCTAAACTCATTCTCTAGCCTTCCATAAAAAGGATATCATTGGCGAAAAGCATACACCAAGGCACATTCTCCTATACATTTCTAGTAAGAGCATCCATAACTAAAGCAAAAAGAGATGAGCTTAAAGCTGATTCTTGATGTAATCCAACTAAAATAGTAAAATACTTGGTCAATCTTTCTTTTGTTTGAACTCAAGTAACAACTCTAGTATATATGTCTTTGATGACTTGAATATAAGTTATATTAATACTTTCTTTTCTAGAACTCTCCAAAGAACTTCTCTTAGAATCGTATTGAAAGCATTTTATAAATCAATAAAAATCATATGAAGATCCTCCTTAGGCTCTCTATAATTCTCCATCAAACTTCTCAATAAAAGTATAGCTTCCATAGTCAACATGACCGACATAAATCCAAACTGCTTAAGAGAAATCTTTGTATCATGTTTTAACCTATGTTTAATTACTCTCTCCCATAATTTTAGTGTATGACATATTAACTTAATTAACTATAATTTGTATATTCTTGTGCATCCTTTTTTCTCAAAACTAGAGACCAAAATACTCTTTCTTCGTTCCTCAAGCATCTTTTTAGTTTTTGAATTAATATTTAAAAGTATAGTAAGCCAACAAACTCCTAAATCTTCTAAATATTTCTTCAATTTTATTGGGATACCATCAAGTCCTATTGATTTTCCACCATTAGTTTTCTTTAAAGCCTCCTCAACTTCATTTTACTAATGCAACAATAAAAATTAAAATATTATTATTATTATTATTTAATGACATTAAGATCATTAAGGGAGAACGTATTAGATTGATGGAAACAAGAGCTCGATGCTTGTTAAAATTTATGATTGGTATCATTTGCTAATATCATTACAAAGTCCTAAAAATCTTATATATGATGATAAAGACTTGAAGACGATGGTTAGGTGTGGTAATTGGGTAATAATAATTGATCAATATAGACCAGGAGATCGATTGTTATTGGGAGAAAAAGATTGGATGATAATGGTTAAACAATTATAGTTGAACAATAATGATTGATTGAAATAGTTCAAAGATGTGGAAGGGGGACAACTATTAGTGGCAGTGACCAATCATCATTTCTTAGAGAGATAAATTAATAGTCATTGCTCATTCTAAATTTATGTCATTGCTCTTCGGGCTACTTTATTAATGATATTTTCTTTCTTAATCTATGTGAGTAGCCCAAGGAGGTAATAATTGGTCTATTTATTGTATTGGTATTGAAGTGTTAAATTTTTTTCTGTAAACAAGGGATAGATAATGAAGGTTAACTGGATATTTTCTTATATATAGTAAATCAATGCCTATCACTATGTAGTAGAAAAAATAGTAGATTGTAATTGTGATTCAACCTTGATTGAAATAATAAGCATGCCAAAAAAATACTTGCAATGTACCCCAAATTGTAAATGTCATAGGAATTAAGTTAGAGTTTAGTAAGGGTTAATCCACTATTTAATAAGATGGTTAGGCACAAAATATCTATTGAACCGTCTATACTAACTAAAATTATTATAATGTTGTTGGTAGATGTTATAATTCTAGTTGAGTTGAATAGAGAAACTTGATGTGGATGATCTAGCCCCTTAAAAAATAGTTATAAAATTAACTTAAATTTCTTAAAGAATATCTTACTACATGTTAGGAGAAATAAGCTATGATGGTATTCTTATGATAGTATTAATAACTCCAAAGCAATTTGTTACCAAAATTATGATGATTTCTTTTATAATATGACTAAAATTTTATAGATTATTCTTATAAATATAAGCCCAAATGTTCTTGATGAATCAAAGGCTTAATATCTTCATTCAGATGATGACAATTTTTAATTGAATACACTCTTAATTGTTATAAATAATAATACTGAGATTGATCTATTCCACTTAACTTTTAATAATATTAGTTACTTGAGGAGTTCATAATTTTGAATCTCATTAAAATATTAGCTTAGAATGTGTTTAATAGGATTTAATTGGATGACAAAAATTGAATTTAATATGAGGAGTGTATTTATTTTTTTATCGATTTTTATGTATTTTATTGGATTTTTGGTGCAACCTTTTCTTGAGTACTCTTATATTTACTAGAACTATTTAAAATAAATTTAATAAACTGTAATTCTCTCATTAACAATTATTTATATTTTTTTATTAATGGATAAGATCAATTTTGGAATAAAAATATGTCTTACATAAGGGAGCAAATAAAAATATTGAAGGCATGAGACTTTCAAGAAAAAAATTGCAAAGTAAAAATTAATACTGGTGGGGGGGTGTGTGGTGAGGGGAGGGGTTAACTTCATCATTTTGAATTATCAGTGGGTCAATAATCCCTAGTGACTATTTGATCGCTTGCCTTGGCTAACAAGTAATACCGGTGGTTTTAGAAGTATGGTTTCCTTCCACTATTGGGGATTAAGACTTCACCAAAGGTTTTACTTTAGTAGATTATCCCTTGAAATGGTTAAGATGAAAATTCATGTATGTTATTAAATTCATTGGTGTTGATATGACTGTTGATTTGTTCCAGTAACTCTGCCAAAAATTTTAGCTATTGTAAGCTAAGGGGGTAAATATAATAATGGTCTTTTCTGAAAGTTTCGAGTAAAGGCAACTTGGGTAACTTTAAATTCTAAATCTCTTCACGTTTCAATCTCTATTTGGAAATTCATAATGCGTCTCTTAAGGGGATCATTAAGTTAATATTTCATTATTAGAAATGTCTGTGAAAATTTTAAAATACTTTAGGCACTAATAATATGATAACATTTTTTTTTCTTTTAGCAAAAGAAATATTAACTTCTATTAAAAGACATAAGAACCACTAAAGAGATGATTATTTAAAAGTAGTGAAAAATAGCTAGAAATTTAAAATATCTTTAATGTTAAGAAGCAAAGTGGCCAACATAAAGTTGTCTACATGGTCGACCAAGTCAAATTTTCCTTCGTCTATATCTAGATATGGTATCCTAAAATTTTATCAAAAGTTTGACTTCTATAATATCCCTAGAGAGCACATTAGGTAGTGAGGGCCTCTACTTTCTAACTCATTTAGATGGTAGGGTGTGCTATTGTTGAAATAATAAATACTTTATCTCTTGAGGACTGCCTTCAAATAACAAAATTTGAAGAGGTGCATATGCCCTTAGGATTGCTTTATGATCCCGCTGTAGAGTTTGTTCGATCATTATCACAAGTCTTTCCCCCATTTATGTAGATGACTGTTAGTGACAAACTATTATTTTCATGTCTATGGGCACTTCTTCGTTATGGTGTTGTGCTTTATTTATTGTTTAATTTTTATATTTTGGCATCAACCTATGCTCATTATACCTAAAGAAAAGTTGGATCAAAAATTATATATGACAATGCATGAAACCTATTTATAGAACTCTATGTGATAGTAAATAAAAATAGAAAATTAGTGCTCAAAAGTGAGAAGCTTTAAGATATTTTTTTATTTCATATTAGGATGTTTAGAGTATTATGTGTTATCATCAAAATAACCTTTTGAATTTATAATTATAATTTTTTTGTGCACTACATGAGATATTACATTTTGATTTGATAAACAAGTACTTAACATATCCATTATAAACACATGGACATAATGATTAGAATATATGTGAATTGTTGCTTTTGAGAATGCTTTGAAGGTCTTGCCAACTGGAAAAATAGAATCACTATTAGATAAACACATTTCTTCTAGGTCCCAAAGTGAGTAGCTTTGGGGCAAGCTGATGCCCTTTTGACTATATGAGTGAATTTCGAGCTTGAGTTCTTTGAATTTGGTGAGAGTTCTATCATTTTGAGTCCTTTTAATTAGGGGAGTGCAAAATGAGCTTGGGTGGTTTGAACTTGAAATACATCCCGTCAACGTTATTGAGAGTGTGATTTTAGGATTCTCATGCTCTTGATTCTTGGTGAGTACACTATATTTTCTTGTTGTTACCCTAAACTTCATATTTGGGAATATAACGAAGACACTTCAAACTTTGAATATCAATTACTTCATTCTTATTATGGTGCTAAAAATATGGGCATCTCATAAACATCAACAATCAACTTTAATCAACCATTACAAGCACTTTATGTACTAATGAAATTCTAATCCATATACACAAATGATCATGCTATCATGATTCAAGTTTATATTCTCTTTTTTATTAGAAGTTATGTGGTTGGTTGTTTTTCTTATGAACCACATTTCAAATGTATTAGTGTAAATATAATATTACGTTTGTCATGTATATTTTAAAATGGCTGCGTAAGTAACTTCAAAATTTGTAGTTTATTTCCTATTTATTCCAAACTGACCCAATTTAGTTGAGCTTTGAATACAACGATTGCCATATAGTAGCTAACGCCGCTATTAGTGAGCCATTGCAAGCCACTGACAACACCAGCAACCGCTACCCTACCACAACCACACTCATAGCCTACGATTACCATCACCATCACTCGCCCTCAAGCCACCTGTTATCATTCATTAATCACCGCTACTATTGTTAGCCATTGTTTGCCTTCATATTTTACATTAATTTTATTTTAACTCAAAACATATTTAATTCAAAAACATCTTACTAAATAAATCAATAACACTTTAAATATAATAAATTTCAAAAACATTGTATGCCACCCCCTCTAATATTCTATTAACACGCACAGAATAAAGTAGTAAGCATACGTGATTCTTTGTTTTATGATATTAAACAATGTTTTTTAAACAAATACTATATTCCAAAATTCTCACTTGAAATATATGTCCGTTGGAAATTTAATATATAGTATTTCAATGATGCGGATGGTTAGTTAATCAATACATTATTTTTGTATTACATTAATCATTTTATATTATCTTTCTATATGACTGATTATACAATATTAACTTTCAGTAAATAAAATTCTGGGCGCCATTTTGCCGTTTTGCCGAGGCTTCTTCAAATCTGTATAGTTGAAGTTAGTTATTTTTAATAGGGAGAGTATGACATGTACTTGCTACAGGGGTAAAATATTTGTGAGTGAAACTGAGCTCCATGTACTAATAATTAATAAATACAAAATTCAAAAATAATTAATAAAAGCCAGAATTTCAGCGATAATTTTCTTAATAAAATTGTTTAAAAAGGTATTAGGTATTTAGTCGCATTATAAAGAGGCGCGTATTATTATAATTATTTATTTTTTTCTTTAACCGAACCTCTTACCTCAGGATTAGCTATCAGACGTAAAAAAATATATATATAAATTATAATTTTGTTTAACTATAATTGTACTATAAGAGATATGTTTTATACAAAATTTGATTAAATAGAGTCACTAAAAATATATTATCACTTTTTTTTTTTTGAATTTTGGAGTAAAATAAACACTCGGAGACAGTTTTACTGTTTATTTATACTTTGGAGTGTAATTATTTTTTTGTGGTTAAGAATAATTATGATTATGGATTGCTAATCCATGCGGAAGACAATTAAATAAGCATTTTAATTAAACGGCCATATTTAGGAGTGTAAACTAGTAGAGTCGAGTCGAGTTGAGCTCGAGCCACCCTTGACTTGAGCTTGAGCTTGATTAATTTTATCGAGCTCGAGCATAAGTCTACGAGTTCGAGCAGACTTGCAAGACGGCTTGTTTAATATAAAAAAAAATGATATTAATTTAAGCTAGTTTTGTAATACAACTAGAAGATATAAAATAAGAAAACATCTAATATACGATATAAAATATTATTTTTTAATATTTTTAATCACTTGAAGATAGTTTTGAAATTTAATATATATTAAATGTATTTTATAGTAATATTATTTTTTAAACTAGCCAACTCAAGAGCTAACGAGTGGAACTCAGGTTGACTTGAGCTTGGCTTGTTAGCTTACCCAGTTTAGTTCACAAACCAACCATCAAGCCAAGCTCGAGCCGGCTTGACTCACCTACGCCGTAGAATGAACATGGAGAGAAACCTCCCAGTTCGACAGGATAGAACACTTTCTGCTTTCCTCCATGGCGGCTAATATAAAGAAGACAGCCAAAGAGAATGAACATGGACAGAAGCGGCTGCGCAGAAGAAGACAGAGGTTGAAGAAGATGACCAGTTTGGCTTCCTTGAGGAGAGAATATACAATAAGGAGATAGACTTGGGGTAATTTTTAATTAGCTGTAAAGTAAATGCATGGGTAAGCAAATCTCTCATGTAATCTTCTAATGAATATTATTCCATGAGAAATTAAGTCACGTTCCTGAAATCAATACAAACTTCTACGAAGGATCTGGCTGAAAACATAAAGAATTATAAATAATAAACATGTGACCTTAATTATGAACAAACTCAATGCATGATAGATTTAATAAAATGTTTATTTTAGGGGAAGTGATGCACGAATTAGCACACAGGAATTGTGGAGTGCTCGTATGAGGATTTGAGTTTACAATTCACGTCAGATAGTTGAGAAAATATGATATTATTACATAGGTTCTCTCCCTTAATTTACTTAAAATTTTTTTATTAAAGATAGGTTTGATCAGTAATACATATGGCCTAAATTTAATATACTTATAAATCACTGCGAATACCAATTGGCTATAAATATGGCAGTGTAAGGATTGGCATCTCAACATGGAAAAGAGTACCAAAAATTAAACCAAGGGTGTAATGAATGACTTGTCAAACGGTTGTTAGTTATTAAGATATGGAAATGAAGTTCAAAGATGAGATTAGAATTTATGAGAAAAAAAATTAAAAACTAGAGACCATGTGCTTAGTCTCATTAAGCAAATCATCTACACCATTTATCAATTATTAAATTATAATGGAAGTATATTTAAATTTCATTTCAAATTAGTATTGGGAAGAAAGAATCAAAGTTATATTTGAATCAAGCTTTAAGGTCACCTACCATACATTATTATCCATAAGGATCAAATGGATGATAAAAATCCTGTAAGTGTTGGGTGTATGAGTTTGAATAGATTATATATATATATATATATATATATATATATATATATATATATATATATATATATATATATATATATATATATTTGGAAGCCCGAATGTAAACTCATTGATGATAAAGTTTTTAGCGGACGGTATCCACTCACAAGGTATACAACACGCTCAAAAAAATTTCAAACATGTACAAATATATCCCAAAAATAACTTGAAAATCTTCTAAGAAGTAGTGAATGCTCGAATGTGATATTGGGAGATCGCTTCGTGTGTGGAGCAGAGAATCTGCGTGGGATTCAATGAAACCAACACTGTAGCGATAACTCCAAAGCAACTGTGGTACGACCACCAATAAACTTTTGAATAGCTCCAAGGGTAAGATCAAAATAACACAACAAAATGTTGGATACAACCACCGATAACACCAAAATCCTACCGCATTAAGGTCACAAGAACATCACAAATATCTTGAACTCGCAACGGAATAACACGAAGCATCACAGAAATGAGCTGAGAAATAACACAAAGCACACCTATGGAATACCACTAATACCACCCAGAATACTACCGCAGATAACACCATGTGCGCGTTGAGAATAACCATAGAGTACCGCCACATATAACACTGTAATTGTGCGGTGCTATGAAAACATAAATAACTCCGTGCGAACATGGGATACAATCAAGAATAACACCGTGAAATACCACCGTGGAATGCGATAAACCTGAAACAACAAAATACAACTAACAATAAAGCCACAAATACCACCTCAAATAACCCCTGTGGAATGTGTTAACACCAAAAACAACAGAATACAACCAACAATAACACCACGAATAACACCCGTGAAACGCAATAACATTGAAAACATTGGAACTAGAGAATAATGTCAGGAAAACTATCAATAACACCAAAAATACCAACAAAGTTTGCCTTGAGGGTAAAGCCTAGTATAAAGCCACGAATAACACCAAGCGATAAACTGATAACAGAAAGGTAACGACGACGAATAAAACCCATGGAACGAGTGAACACCAAAAATAACGAAATCTTGAGAGCAAAGCCGACAATAATACCATGGATAACACTGAAAATATCACTTCCAGAGCCATTGAGAGGGTATTTTGGAGATCATTGTGCATCCTATGTAGATGGGGGAGCTTGCTAAGGGAAATGGTATGAGTAATTCCCCTAATATTCCAACTGGGAAGTTAATCATGATGAGTGGGCTTTCCTCTCCCCATGTATTTAGAGAAAGAGTACAACAACAAACTATTATGTGGCCTTCCAAGAGAAACTAGCAAACAATCATCCTGTAAATTTTCGAGTTCCAACATTCCTTTTTTCTTCTTCCTAACTTTTTGAACCTGTCAATCATCTTCCAATGATTGTCCCAACTTATCAATTAATTGATTATCAATGGAAATAGTTTTAGTCTACTGCACACCTTGATCTTGGCACTCCTCAAATACTTTAGTACCCCCTTTCCAAGGAATAGGTAGTTCCACAACAATCAGGGAATCATTTGTTACAATCAAATGATTAGTAGCTAGTGGAGTGTCATTTGCTTCCAAAATTAGAGTATCCTCTTCTTTAGCAATATGTGGTTCTAGTGGGGGCTAAAATAGCAAGGGATTCAACTCAGGGGCAATTGAATCAGTAGCAATATCCTCTTTAGTTGTGGTTTCCACCAAATCAGCAGGTGGAAGAGAGGGTTCTTGAGTAGTGGGCGAAGCACTATGGATTGGATCTCAAATTGGTGTGGATCCTAAAACATTTTCAAGTATGAGTCCAAACTTCTTACAATGGGTGCAATAATATGGTCTTTATTCCATGACAATTTGTTGTCATTATTTGCAATGCCAAGCCAAATTCCTTCAACTTCAAGTAAAGTGATATCTTTCTCTAAAAGGATCCTGGCAACAGGAGGCTTGGTGAGATTGCAAGTGGGTATGTTTAATTCTATTAGTCTCCCAATAATAGCCCCAGTGGAGTAAAGGATCCGATGGTTAAAAAGGTGCAGCTTAAGACCATGTAGCTTAAACCATATTGGTACTGTAGGTGGTTCTTGGTTTAGATCAATTCAGGAGACCACTTGAGCAACATCATAGTTTTGCCTTCAATGTTGAGGTATTTCATTTCGAAAATCCTGACATAGTCTTCGTCCTTGATCAATTATATCAATACATGTCTCCCATTAAACAGACTCGCCATTCATTGTCCTACTAGTTTGAGATCCTTAAAAGCTTTTTGAATAACCTCCATTTTGTGATCTCACAGTTAAAATTTCCCAATGAGCGTGAATTTGTATTTACTAGACATAGTAGAGACTTCAAGCTCTGAGAATAGGAGAGTTGCCTTACTACCCTTCCTACTAGCCTTCTTCACAAACGGACAGTCACCCTTGAAGAACATTCAAAATTATATAATATTGATCGCTCTTTGTGTTTGAATATATTTTATACAATTTATACAAAACCAAGAATATGATCAAAGCATAAAAATATGCAAACAATTTGGGACAATTGAAATTATTATAAAAATCTTAAAATACCATTATAAAATAATCTAACAACATAAATGCTACAACCCTAAATAAAGTCTATGTAGCATGCTTTCTTCATGGAGCAAAAACTAGTAGTTCAATTTGACAATAAGCCCTTGAAGAGTATTAAAAAATATATTGTTCGTCATATTTAAATTTAACATTTTCAACTTAAACTCCAGTCATGAGTAAGGATTCCTACAAGAATATTCAATGCATCAAATCTCCTTTAACATTCTCAAGATTTGAAACCCCCACAGTTGATTTTGTTACCATATAGAAGCAATTGCCATAACCAATTATCTTATAAGATCATTTAAGATTAAAATCGAACAAAACATTTTATAGAAAACAAACAATTACAAATAAAAAGGCATGGCACTAAAGATAGACCAATAAAATATATGATTATCTATAAATAAATTTTATGTAAGATGCTGGATGACAACTTTTAAGAAAATCATAAGTGGGATTAAATATATAACTCCTATTTTGAAAATAAACAAACATATTGCTTAAACTAAAGCTCTTTTGTTACTTTACTCAATAGAATGAGATAATGATAGTGTACAACCAAGACAAGAGCTTATTGTACCTGTTATATCAAATTTTGAATTAGCCCTTTCTAATGATATTGATTTAGGAATGCATACAATCATACAACCAAAATGATCATAACTGAATTTTAGCAGCTTAGATTGAATTTTTTAACGAGTATTCCACCTCTTACAGTTAGAGGCAAGTAGTAAGCCAGACGATCGATCTAATATGCTTATCACGAACAGGTACCCCAAATGTGGTTATACTTGTGAATATTAAGCATTTTATGCTAGAGGTTTAAACATATATGAGTACCACATTTTCATATTTTAGCAAAGGTGATTTTGAAATATTCTTTAAATAAATGTGTAAGAAAATATTTTTGTGAACTAAATCCTTTTAGATCAGAATTAAAATAGAAGTTTGCACTGAACCTAATCCTGAATTTAAGCTCAATGAAGACAATTTAGGTCTACTCGCATGTGCTGAAAGGTAGATTGACTTTTCAGTTTAACTACTCGACCTCGCTGATTTGGTCAGTGTTGAAAACAATTCATCTACCTAAATGATTGCCTTCTGTCAGGCACCTTATTAGGTAATAAATCAAGATATGTATTCCATATATTTTATATTTTTTGTACTCAGCATACTATGTAGCCTGCAATGCTAGCTCAAACCTATAAAGTGGGAAGGCACTTTTGGGCTACTTAGGATGATGAAGATAACATCTCTATAACCACTTCACTAAAAATAAAATTTTAGACTTTCAAGCTTAATTCCTCTATTTTCTCTATATTTTTCCTTCATCAAGATTACTCCTCTTTAGATATTGTAAATCCACAAACAAATCAGGATCTAATCGTTATCATGAAAATCATATCATACAAAAGAGATATATATATACCTATTAAACTAATAAAAAAGAAAATTATGTGTTTTGTTATAAATTTGTGAGAGGTTTTTGATTCTTCAAGGAAGCAACACGGATTAGCTTAGCAAGTGGCCATGCAAGAAAAATAATTCTTAATGTTTTTTGTCAATGAATGCCCAAAAGGCCCTTCTTAAAATATGCATATTACAGTTCAACGATAGAAACGCATATTCAACAACAAAATAAGAAAATAAAAATAAAAACAATATGAATTTGTTCATTCATATTTTTCAATAAATATTACTTCTAATTTTTTGAGAACATTGTAATGTTGACCTTCATTTGCAAAATCCTATTACTATACAAAAGTCTATATTACTATATAATATAGCTGGTTGAAATAATGGTTTATGGTTAGTTAACATTAGACTTTGATATCAAGCCACAAGCTATAGGATAAAGCTTCATTATAGGTTAACAACCAAATAATACATTAATCACTTTTAATCTCTTTAACTTTAATTAATAGAAGAAACAAAAGATTTGATTGAATTAGACAAACTATGTGTCAGTTATTTAGCAATATAAACAGAAAGTAATGCATGTTTTCCACCAATATTAATTTAAATAGGAATTTTTGTCGCCTTAATATACAGCTATGAAATGTCAAAACAAAGCTCCTTTTTTTCTTAAATAAAATTAAAATAATAGCATTGTCTTGCTTACAAGTTATTACTTCTCCCGCAGGGAGGACAAGCCCAAGCGTTGTTTGGAGCTTCATGACGTTGGCTTGTTGAGTATTTTCTGGATATTATTTTATTAAGGAAAAAATAAGTCAATTTTGTGGGAGCTTTTGAACAAAGTTTATAATAAAATAATGGCAGAAAGTGTAATCAAAGTCTTATATATTTTTGTAGGAACTCCGCTAGACTAAGGATTTGGGAGAGATGGAAGGCTATCTTAATTAATTAATGGGGTTGACTATGAGTAATAATTACATCATTCTATTTCTATCCAAAAAAAAAGTCGTGATTTTAGTTTGTGTTTTGACGCCGTTTATTTCTTCATGTCCAAATGCAATATCTGATTTACACCAACAAAATTTTTTGAATATATATATAGTTGAATTCTAATTTGTCCGTGAATCACACCTTAAGTAAATGAGAAAATCAGGAAAGAAAGAGATAGAGAAATGAATGAACGGTAACGAATAGTAAAACATAATATCTATCTTCTCAATCCTGTTGATCTTCTTTATTCATAAAATGATCTCTCTCTTAAAAAAAAAATACAATATGATGATGTTATATTTTTGCCCCTACTTTAATGGAAGTTGTACAAAGTATTTTAGATATTTTACATGTATGGGTATATCACTCGGTTGTTTTCTAACTTGGTCAGCTGAGCTTAATGGATTTCAGGTTGGGAAGAACAGTAAGATCGGCTGATCGGCATTGCCTGCCGAACTTGATTGGCTTTAAGCAATACGCTCAACTAAGCTTGATTGGTGTTGTTGGTTGGTCGAACTTGACTAACTTATGGTTGACGTGTAGGACTGGTTTGGTCAGCTAGGCTCGATCGATGTTGTCGGTCTGCTGAAATTTATTGGCATCGGGTTGGTAGGACCGGCTCGGTCGGCTAGACTTGATCGTCATTGTCGGTCAACCGAACTTGAATGGCTTCGAGTCGACGTGCCGGATCAATTCAGTCTGCTATGCTTGATTGATGTTGCTAGTTGGCTGATCTTGATTGTCTAAGGGTCAGCAAAACTGGCTTGGTCGGCTAATCTAGTCCAGTTGTCAACACTTGATAATGGATGGGAGCCTTCTGGACACCCCGGATATGCTTGAAAGTGCTGAGAGGTAAGGTCTTCTCTTAGGTGGGCTTTTTCATGTCAGTTGGCTTAAATGCCTTTTTGTCTCGCTTCTAACAATCAATCTAGGCTCAGATCATTTGATCGTGTTTTGTGGCTAGGTCAACTTTAGCCTTGCTAGATTTGACTCAGACTACTGCACTCGGTCTGAAAAATGGGCCTCGATCTTCATTGGTGGGTCCATCCTTATCCTGCTCTTCTCCTCTAGATCGTTAGATCTTCTCAAGATCAACATTGACACTTTTTTTAATATATAATATATATAGTTGTATGTATGTATAATTTACTTCCCAACAAATAGTAGATATGGAAGTTGATCAACCGAAAGAATCAATAGGTATGACTCATGCCAAATATATATTTATTTTAAATATCGTTAATACTACTCTTATTATATTTAAAAATATTGGACTTCCTCATGTTAAACCTTGCACGGAGAATGCTTGTTCTAAGAAGACTTAAAACTATAATAGTACTAGCAGCTTATAAAAATTTCAAGGGAAAGATTTGTTAAAACGGATTGAAGATGACTATTTTATAAATAAAGAAAGCAAAGCAGCTGTGGATTATAATAGTTAGGTAAGTGAGATATAATAGCATTTTGGGCGGGCATGGTGTTTTGGAGAGTTTAAATTTGGTTATTTTAATTTTCTTTTATTGAATTCAAATTTTTTTCCTGGGATAAGTTTAAAACCTTACTAACACACTCAACAATGCAAGGAATATATATATATATATATATATATATATATATATATATATATAAGTGTGAGGAGTTCTATATGATTTTACTATGAGAAAATTATTTTAATTTGTAAGAGATTGCCCCAAAATGCTCTTTTCACGGCCTCTTCCTAAAGAAATTGTTGCATACGGAGTACGCAAGCAGAGCTGCATGCGTACTCCCCACAATAACTCCCAAATAAATTTATAATAACTACCCAATGATACCCAAATAGAACCACGAAAGGTTATTGGGGGATTATTTGAACGTAATCGATGTTAAAACCCCAATAACCTTACAAAATCTCGAATAACAACATTAACGACGAAATAACCTTCTAATAACCCTTCAATAACCTTCTGCGGTACCATTTCAATATTATTGGGGGGTTATTCTGAATATATTTATGTATGCAGCATTTTCTCCTCTTCCCACGAACACCTCATTTATTTTGGGGTATGATTTGAACACTGTGGGAGAAATTACACATCATGTTACTAGAGGAAAACATAAATAATGCTTGATATAGGAGAAGTTGCACATCATGTTTAAAAAAGTATAAAAAGCCCAATGGTCACCTGATGTAAAATGTACAAGGCATTTAATATGATTTTGTTGTGGGAAAAACACTTTCTTTCCTTAATCTTGGTAAGAGAACAAACCGCAAATCACAACAAAGAAGATGCAAACACAAGAGCACAAGCAAACAAGAGGATTTACGTGGTTAGGTCTTTTTGACCTACGTCCACGGAGGGAATCGAAATAATCCACTAAGACAAGAAACAGGAGTACTTAGCTTTACATAGATGAGCCCTCATCTTCCATGGCCTCCCTTCACATCCAAGGCCTCCAAGATGCTCTCCTCACCCTTAACAAGCTAGCCCACACTCCTTGAGTTCTTTTTCACTCTTACAAAACCCACACTAAAGCCTCCCTCATCTCATCTATTTATAGTAGATTAGATTACATTATAATATTCTATAAATAGATGAGGTGTAACCTTCAAGGATCGCATGGCTTCCACATGTCCACCCTTTAGAGTCCTCCATCGCATGGTCTCCACGTGTCCTTTCACATGTCCTCCTTCCACCGCATGGCCTCCACATGTCCTTCCACATGTCCTCTTCTAGGGTCTTCCATGAAAAGTCAACAATGGAGGCTTAAAGTAAGTAGAAATTTACAAGAGTGCCACTTACCTTAGTAACTAATTGGGGTCAAAACAACAAATCTCCACCTTGACCCTCGATTATGCTCTGGAGTAGTGATTCCCTCCACGTGGCCCCCGAGGGGCCCTCAGCCGATAGAAAAATTCACTAAGTTCGAGACGGTGTCGAACTTAGCTATGGCGACGCCTTGGTGAGCATATCGGCGGGGTTCTCTTCGGTTGTATCTTCCTGCCACTATTGAGCCTTTAGCGACGACGTCCCTTACGAAATGAAGCTTCACATCTATGTGCTTGGATCTTTCATGAAATACTCGATTCCTGGTTAGGTGGATGGTGCTTTGGTTGTCACAAAACACGATTATCACCTTTTGATGTATCCCAAGCTCTTCGACCATGCCCTTTAGCCACATAGCTTCCTTGATTGCTTCGATCGCGGCGATGTATTCAGCCTCTGTTGTTGAGAGGGCCACAGCCGATTGGAGGTTAGACTTCCAATCGGCTGCGATACGAAGACGAGTGAAGATGAATCCGATCGGTGACTTCCGGTGTCGATGCTTCTGCGTAATCGGAATCTACGTAGCCGACTACTTTTTCTTCTTTGTCTTCCTGCCTTTTGAAGAGTAGCCCCAAATCGGTGGTGCCTCTTAAGTATCTCAGGATCCATTTTAGTGCTTCCCAGTGAGCCTGTCCTGGACTTGCCATGAACCTGCTTACAATACTGACAGCGTAGGCTAAATATGGTCTGCTACAAACCATACCATACATGATGCTACCAACCCCACTGGCGTAGGGGACACCCTCCATGTACCTTTTCTCCTCTTCAGTCTCTGGTGCTTGAGAGTTCGATAGTCTGAAGTGTTGGCCAATAGATGTTGCAACCTGCTTAGCCTCGTGCATGTTGAACCTTGTTAGAACCTTCTGAATATATGACTTTTGAGACAAGAATAAGCTACCCTTTTTCTTGTCTCCGGTAATCTCCATACCTAGGATCTTTGTAGGCCGGTCCTAGGTCCTTCATGTCAAATTCGAATTGAGCATACCTTTGATCTTCTGGACTTCCTCCTTGCTCCTGCTGGCTACTAACATATCATCCACATAAAGGAGCAAGTACGTACCGATTTCACCGTCTTGCCACTTCATGTACACACAGCTGTCGTAGCTGCTTCTGACAAAACCGATCTTTAGCATGAAATCATCAAATCGTTTGTACCATTGTCTTGGGCTTTGTTTCAGCCCATACAATGCCTTCTTCAGCAAGCAAACTTTGTCCTTTGTCTCAGGTGTGTTGTACCCATCCGGTCGGTCCATGTAGATGGTTTCTTCAAACTCTCCATGCGAGAACGCAGTCTTAACATCTAGACTGTTCTAATTCCAAGTTGAATTGAACTGCTAGTGCTAAGACTATCCTAATTGAGCGAGTGCTTCACCACGGGTGAGAAGATTTCGTTGAAGTCAATTCCTTCGACTCCGTGTGAATCCCTTTGCAACGAGTCTGGCTTTGTACCTGATCCTCTCAGTACCTGGCATGCCTTCCTTCTTCTTAAAGGTCCACTTGCAACCGACTACGCATTTGTTTGTTGGTCGATCCACAAGTTCCCAGGCTTTGTTCTTCATCAGAGAAGCCATTTCCTCATCCATTGCCTCTTCCCACTTGTGTCTTTCCTTGCTCTTCGGGGCTTCCTTGTAGCTGCTTGCAGTTCACGCTTCTTCTATCACTTCGGCAACATTCGGAGCAAAGGAGATCATATCCGCATGGCCGTATCTCTCCGGCGGTCCGATAGTTCTCCTTTGTCCGTCCCTTACCAAGTCGTAGTCGTCGGATCTCCTTTCGGTTCGATCACTTGCTGGTCTTCTCGCCGCTTCATCTTGATCATTCATAGTTGTCCTTCGATCGATCGAAGTTTGTTGCGGCTCCACCTCAATTGACGAATCCTCCTTAGTGGCACTGTCCCTGGTAACGTAGCTTTGCAGATTCCCCATTTTGGACTCATCGAATGTCACATCCCTACTGATGATGCATTTTTGTTGATCTAGGCACCAAAGTTTGTAACCTTTGGTTCCAGGTGGGTATCCGATGAAGATGCACTTCAAAGCCCTCGCTTCCAGCTTATCCTGTCTAACGTGAGCGTATGCAATACATCCAAAGACTTTAAGATTATCATAGTTACCTGGTTTTCCGTACCACATCTCCAAAGGAGTCTTCATATCAACGGTACGTCGATGGACATACGGTGATAAGGTAACGAGCGGTTGACACGACTTCGCCCAGAAACTTTTGGGTAGACCTGCATTTAACAACATGCACCGCACTCTCTCTAGGAGAGTCCTGTTCATCCTCTCAGCTAGGCCGTTCTGTTGAGGAGTGTTTCGGACCGTCTTGTGCCTTGTGATGCCATTCCTCCTGCACAGCTCCTCAAGTCGCTCCGAACGAGTACTCCGATCCATTGTCGGTTCTCGAAGTGCTTCGACTTTGCTCCCATCTTGTTTTCGGTGAGAGTTAACCGGTCCACCGAATCGTTGAAAAGCTTCATCTTTTGTTTTTAGGATAAAGACCCATACCTTCTCGGTGTAGTCATCGATGATGGACATGAAGTACCTTCCTCCTCCATGAGTCCGAGTTCTAGTCGGGCCCCATAGATCACTTGTGTACATAATCGAGAGGTTTCTTTGATGTATGTATTCCAGTGGAGAACTTCACCACGGTGGCCTTCCCCGGTACGCATTGTTCACGAATTCCGGTTTGCGACCCGATCTCCGCATAGCGAGGTTCCGCTTGGACAATTCCCGTAAGCCCCTTTCACTTACATGCCCCGGCCTCATGTGCCATAGTCACGGATCCGTCGGGTTCGATTGAACCGCATTTGAGAAGTTCCCGATCACAGTTCTTCCAATTAGGGAGTATAACCCATTCTTTCGACTCCTTTCATGACTATGAGAGAGCCCTCGGCTACTACGATACGAGTTATTCTCCGCCTTGAATGAGTATCCATTCGACTCAGGCGTCCACTAAAGAAATTAAATTTCTTTTAAGTTCGGGACGTACCGACATCTTGCGGTATCCGTTCGGCTCCATCGAACATCTTTATTCGATCGTCCCGTCGCCAATCACCTTACGGGCTTTATTGTCTCCAAGTAGAACGGATCCATCATTTGCCGGTTGTAGTGTCTCGAACCGGTCTTTGTGAGGACACATGTGGAAGGAGCACCACGAGTCGAGGATCCACTCCTTGCTAGATTCGGATGCCGTGATCACCGAGCTTCGAGTCGAATCATAGCCATCCGAGACTATGCTTGCTTCTCCGGAATCTTTAGGCTTCTCTCGAAAGCCTTTCTTTCTATCCGGACGGTCCTTCTTAAAATGACCTTTCTTGTGGCAATGATAGCACTTGTAGGATCTCTTAGAAGGCCGACCTCTAACGTTTCTTCTAGACCTTGATCTCGCTCCGGTCACTTTTATATCCTTCATTGCTCGATCTTCCTCTAACCATCGATCGTCTCCACTGGTTTCCTCCTTCATGTCGTGCTTCTTCGAAGTTCTTTGGCTACGATTAATGATTGAACCTCTTCCAGAGTAATCGTTTGCGCCCTTCCATAGAGCATCGCATCCTTGAACTGCTCGTAGCTCTTAGGAATAGAGTTTAGCAACAACAGCGCCTTGTCCTCGTCATCCATCTTGACGTCGATGTTCTCAAGATCATCTATGATCTTGTTGAACTCGTCTATCTGCTCCGAGACTAATTTGTCTTCGTGCATTTTGAAAGAGTATAGGCGCTGTTTCAGAAATAGCCTATTAGCCAGGGACTTGGTCAGGTAGAGTACCTCGAGTTTGGCCCAAAGCGCTTGAGCCGTTGTCTCCCTCGACACCTCCCTCAGAACCTTGTCGCCCAAGCTCAAGATTATCAAGCTATGAGCTTTCTCCAGCATGCCAATCTTCTCTTTCTCTGTCATGTCGGCCGGCGGTGCCGTCGGCCCTTGCAAGGCTTCGCGACACCTGCCGAGCCGGTAGGGCTCTCATCTTTACTCTCCACGAGCCGAAGTCGTTCTTTCCCGTGAATTTCTCGATGTCGAATTTGGTGGAGCCCATTGTCCCCGCCAAACAGCTCTTCTTGCTGCGATTTCTTGGGTGCGATTCCTCCGACCAAGATGTGTCGAGATTTTCCCACAGACGGCGCCAATTGTTGTGGGAAAAACACTTTCTTTCCTTAATCTTGGTAAGAGAACAAACCGCAAATCACAACAAAGAAGATGCAAACACAAGAGCACAAGCAAACAAGAGGATTTACGTGGTTCGGTCTTTTTGACCTACGTCCACGGGAGGGAATCGAAATAATCCACTAAGACAAGAAACAGGAGTACTTAGCTTTACATAGATGAGCCCTCATCTTCCATGGCCTCCCTTCACATCCAAGGCCTCCAAGATGCTCTCCTCACCCTTAACAAGCTAGCCCACACTTCTCGAGTTCTTTTTCACTCTTACAAAACCCACACTAAAGCCTCCCCTCATCTCATCTATTTATAGTAGATTAGATTACATTATAATATTCTATAAATAGATGAGGTGTAACCTTCAAGGATCGCATGGCTTCCACATGTCCACCCTTTAGAGTCCTCCATCGCATGGTCTCCACGTGTCCTTTCACATGTCCTCCTTCCACCGCATGGCCTCCACATGTCCTTCCACATGTCCTCTTCTAGGGTCTTCCATGAAAAGTCAACAATGGAGGCTTAAAGTAAGTAGAAATTTACAAGAGTGCCACTTACCTTAGTAACTAATTGGGGGTCAAAACAACAGATTTCAATAGAAATAGTCAAATATTAGCAACTTGCAAAGAGTTGCTAGGATCATCGGCTTAGCTAGAGAAGCTTGTCAGCTCAACTAAAAAGACTTGTTGACTTGATCAAGTTGCCATCTTCACTAATTTGTGAGTTGTATTTGAACTTAAGTGAGTACACTAAATTTAAAGTAAGTAGGCTTAACATTGGGTGAGTACTCTTGAAGGCATCTTAGAATGTGTGGACCATGGTGAGTTCACCATGCTCAATGAGTTGAGCAACTTTCAACGAGTTCATGAAGACCAAACTAGGCTCAGGCCGAATGTGACTCAATTAGTTTCCCATGAGCCATATTGACTTAAATTCAATTAAATTCTGTATACATTGAATGAAAATCCAATTAAAGGCCTAAGTGGCATGCCTAGTTCCATCACATGGCCTTGAGGCTTCAAGTGGGCCCAATTAGGCTTGAACCCAACACTAAACTAGTTGGAAAATATGAACTGTGTTGACCTAAAGTTATCCTAATCTCAGGTAAACCAAAACTAAAGCTAATTAAATATCCAATGAGTATGTTTGCACTCAATCTAGTTAGTTCAGTCAGCTTAAGCTCACCCAAATGGCTAATCAAACCCCCTCAAATCAAAATTTGTAAACTTAGCCTCAATCTTTCCAAATTAGTAGCAGCCTGCTTAATTTTTAAGGCCTATTTAGACATAGCTTGATCTATATCAAAGGCTACGCTTGTCCCGTTTAGCTAGCCGAAAGAAAGTGGTCCATAATACCATCTTAGCCACCTCCCATACCATCCCTACCTCCTTAAGCTCTCAAGGAAATCATTAATTGAACTTGACGGCGCTTATGCAGGATTATTTAATGGCAAGACTGGTAGCTCAATTGACCACCATGGCCTTAAAGATGAGGATTTCACACAACTTTCCCCATTAGCAATATCCTAGCTTTGGCTCACCTAAATCATTCACTAGACCTCCAAAGAGCCCTCCAAACTACTCCATCCCTTCAAGATCAACCTAACTTTTGCAGAGATCAAGCTCTGGTAAACAATAATGATGGGCTCATGTCCAAGGTGTTTGGCGAAGAGGAAAGTGATGAGCTATTCAGTAAAGTTTATTTCTTCCAAACAATACTTCTACATTCAACTACACTCTATTATTGGCTCTATTTAAGAAATTTTCTCAAGTGTAATAAAGCTCCTAGGCTCAAAACAATTAGTTTATGAGGCCTTGCCCTAGCTTTATCCATTCATTCAAGCAGTTTGTTAGGACATCAAAATTGTGTATTGGTAAAAGTTTTAAGAAATTGGTTTTGGATCCCTCAAAATAAAATGAAAGGCATGAATAGCTCAAATTCTCTAAATGGTGTGCTGCAAGAAAACCATCCGATGCTGACCAAAATATTTGCTAATTTTTTCCACTACACGATAGCCTTAATATACGTCAGAAAGAATATTTTATTTTTTGACGTTCTAGCGATGGTTCATGATCTGGGTTCTTTGCATCGACATAAATACATGACATATCATCGATTATCAAGAGTAATATTTTTTCTGATGCTTTTAATTATTATCGATGCATTAAACCGTCAATTTTATGTAAATATTAATCGACGATCATATTTCATTGGTTATCTTCGAACCCGACGTCTGACGAGGATTTATTGATGCGGTTTTTAAATAAGCAACGAGCAGTTATGTCGGAAGTTGTGTTAATAACTGAGGATTTAAAGTTGTTTATAAGCTGACATAAATAATCCTTTATACTACCAAAATTGCATTTCTCCCGACTTGCCCTAATCCATTCCCCTCTACCTAAAGCACTCACATACATCACACATCTCCTCAAAACCCTCGCAAGTCCCTCCACCCCCTCTCTATTTCATCCAAAACCATCAACTTCATCAGTAAACCCTCACGATACAGTCGTAATAGGAGCTAGCTGGGAACACTACGATGGGATAGTGGCTTACAATGACCAAAACTCTCATTTTTCTCCTCCTTCTGCTCCTCTTTCACCCAAAACGATCGAGTAAAAAAACTTCTCGTCTTCTTTTTTCTTTTTATTTCTTTTTAATTTTGAAGAATATGTTTAGGGTTTAGAACCTAAAAGAAGGCTTGGCCTATATTTTTCTATTTCGGTTGGATTACATCAAGGATCTGCTTTAAGCCCATATGTTTTTGCTTTAGTTAAGGATGTTCTTACTAGACATTTACAGGAGGATGTACCTTGGTGTATGCATTTAGCCATTGATACCCTTCTTGTGGATAAGACTAGAGATAGATTTTAGGAAAATCTTAAATTATGGATGTTGATATTGGAGTCTAAAGGCCTTCGTTTGAGTAGATCTAGAACTGAATACATGAATAATTTTAGTAGTAGTAGCTCTAATGGTAGTGTTGTAAATACGACTGATCAAATCACTAAAAGGTGTCAATGTTTAGATATCTCAGGCCTCTTGTTCAAAGTGATGGTGATATAGATAGGGATGTGATTAGTAGATTTCAAGTTGGTTGAAGTAGAGGAATGCATTTGGCCTATTGTGTGATAGAAATATCGCTTTAACTTGAAGAAAAATTATGGTTGTGAGACCTGGAGTGTTCTACGGCGTAGAATGTTGGCCTTTAAAAGAGTAGCATAAAACAAATTTAAGTGTTGCTGAGATGAGAATGCTTAGATGGATGAGTGCCTTGACGCATATAGATAAAATGCAAAGTGAATATATTTGTGATAGGGTTTGTGTATCTCTAGTGGTGGACAAGATTGGAGAAAGTCATCTTAGATGATTTAGTCACTTTGAATATCGTACATCTGATGATCCGATTAGAAGGCTAGAAGTTATAGAATCGACTTATGTTAAGAAAGACAATAGTAGACCTAAAAAGACTTGAGCATATTGTATAAAAAAATGATCTTAATGTATTAAACTTAAATGAAAATATGACACTCAATAGTAGGCGGCCCCACTTAGTTGGATAGAGGGTTGTTGTTGTTGTCGTCGTCGTTGTAAGAGACTAAATGAGTACTAAATATATCCAAAAATAGGGTTGGTGTAGCTCGAGTGGCGAGCAAAATTTGAGAGTTAAAGGTTTTATATACATACCACTAAATTCATATGTATTTACATGTCTAACACTTAAACTTTGTATTTTAACACAACTTTTCATGTACACGTAAGGCTGTATATTTGAAAAAAAATGGAAGTTTAGTTATTAGACGTCTAATTACATAAGAATTGAGAGTATAATTTTCTATCTATAATAAAGGTTTAAGCCAATAAATGATCTACGCCATGTCAGATCAAAATTTAGTAGAATCGATTCACAATCTGATTTCACACCTAAGTTAGGACAATGAATTTAGGGCTTAGCATTTTTAAAATTTACGTTATACATGTTGGGAACTTAGGACGTTTAAAGTTTATGTTATACATGTAATTGGTGTAGGTCTGCGAATTTTGCTAGAACAACGAGAATTAATTTTGGATCGAATTTCTTTCAATTCGATCTTCAGTCAAATCAAAATCAGATCGTTTAACATCATATTAATGTTAGGTATGTTGAAACTTGTTAAATCCATAAGACTTCAACTTTTAATATTATTTGCAACTGTAGCTACTCCAACCCTTTCATGGATATGTTTATTTCGTATTTAATTTTAAATTGTAAAGCCAATCATAAAACTAATCATTCTCGTCGTCGCAGCCCCTTATGGAATTAATGTATACCTTGAAATATTTTCTTAAAAGGATATATTTTATATGATGTAAAGAGTATTCACTGTTTTCTTCTTTGTGAGGTCTAATTTTCATTTCCAAATTAGAAATTCACTTTGAAATCTAATTTTGCTAATTCTAAAATGGTAATTCACTTTAAAATCTAATTTTCAATGTCGCAATTTCCATTTTGGCTATGTAGATGAGCTTTCGAAGTGATTTTCTATTTTGGAACTGACAAATTAGAATTCGAAGTGATTTTTTATTTTAGGAATGTAAATTAAAATTCGCATTGGAGCGTGGCAAGGCAGCGACAACATTGATGGAGGAAGTGACAGTGGACGATGAGGATGAGGATGAGAATGAGGAGATAGAGGAGGATGATTATGAGGTATTTTTCTTTTTTTATGATTATATTGGATGTTTGTACATATATTTTTTTCTGTGAACAATAGTGTGTATGTTTTAGATTAAATGCATTTTATTTATTTTGTTTTTTGATTGAATAATTTATTGTTTGACTATTATTTTAGTTCGTTAAATGCTTGGAATGATATATTAAATGTTCTGATAATAGTTGTGGCAATGTAAATACGAAAGAGAGTGTCTGTTTTTTATTGATGCTACAGATTTCTGACGGCCTACTGTCAGTTTTACGACTACTTCTAACATATATGTAGGCAAAACCGAAGACTAGTCGATGGACTTATTACTGATGCATAACCGACACCGCATCAACAGTCTAATTGTGTCATAAGAAAATGATGGCCGCGACAATTTTCTGACAGTTTATTCGCTAACGCATCAGCGACACAGGACTGACAATTCGCTTGTGTCAAATAACTGAAGAGTGTGACGGAATAACCGTCGATTCTATGAACAAATGAAATTTGACATTTTAAATTTCTCAAAATAAGCTATGAAATTAGGTTGTTGGTTATCTATCGGTAATTTTATATCGTCAGAATATCAGTCGATTTTGAAATTACTGATAAGCATTTACCTACGAGCTTAGAATAATCGATAAATCGTCAGAAACATTAAATACGACAATTTTTCTCATTAGAACTGATAGAGTTTGACTGTCGGAAAAGTTCATTATTCATGTAGTATTCTACCGATTATTTGTCAGTCAAATATGCAGTTGAATGGCCATGTACATATAGCTTAGAGGTTATAAAATTGGCTGAAAATTCAGCTAGTTTATTATCACGATTGTAAATTCAACTGATTTATTATAATAGTTGAAGAACCGGCTAATTTTTCTAGTTGGTTCCTATGTCACTTAAAATCTACTGATTACCGGCTAACATTTCAGCCAGTAACACATAATAGTCTAGTAAAATAGACATATTATCACTAAAAAATTATGACCTAAAGATGAGGCTAGAGGATCCCTGGGAAATGCTGCAATCTTAAGTTCAATTAATTGCAATAAAGTTTCCAACGCTTCTTATTATGTATAAATAGGCTAAGGAGGATTTGATTCTGGCTTTTAGTAATCAAGTGGAAAGTTCATAGAAAAAATACTAAGAAATAACTAGGCCGGTGTCACAAGAGCATGAGTCTCATCACTTCTGAAAAATCTTAAGTTTGGAGCTGTTTCTTTATTTTCATATTAGAATTGTAAAACCTTTAACTTTCTACAAATCTAAACCTTCATACTAAACTTAGCAGCGTATTAAACTAGAACATAACATGTTATAAAAGTTAATGAGTTTCCTCGTGTGATCAATACACTGATTGTTATTCCACATACTACATTATTGATGTGTATACTTGCATGGTTAGCCGATTGCTTCGCAACAGTTGCACAAATTATCGGCTATAACCTCAAAATATGAGGAGGGTGTAGTTAGTATGAGTTTGATTTTAAAGCGTGGATGATGATTAAATGAAATTAAATGTGTATGGTTGAGTATAATTTCAAGCTTACTTGATTTGAATGTTGAAATGAATTGTACAATTGAAATTTCATATGAAATTGTTGTTGCTAAAATTGTTGGGCTCAATTGTATACTTATATGTTAGGCTATAAAATTGAAAATTTGAAATTGGAAACTATGCGGTTGTATTAAGCTATGGAACTAAAAATTCAGACTATATAAAGGATAAATGTATTGAAAATATAGTTGTATATTAGGATTGTGGGATCAATACTAGTCAGTAAACATTGTTTATAATTCATGTTCGCTTGCAACCAATTTTTGTGAGAAACACTTAATGTAAGAGATATTTACGACTTTTTGATCAAGTCATAAATTATTTACAATAAGCATTTTAGTGAATCGTTTTGAGACACCTATTTGTGATTAGTTTTATGATGATTTTGGCTATCACAAAATGCTATTTTTCTTAGAGTAATCTTCACTATTACCATATTATGAGCCATGCTCGCCAAAATGACCACTCTTAAAGCCCATCTATCTAGATTATTCCACTCATCATCATTCAAATTGAAGCTTCTTGTACATGGGCAAGTGCATCTTCTTGCAATTAAGATTATCATATACTTACAAACTCCAAAAAGCAAAGCCTATTTCTTCTACTTGATGATTCTCCTGTTGATTTCTCATCATCAGGTATATTCTCAATCATTATCAAAGGCTTTAATAGCAATTGCCACAGTTACATGAGACCTAATACAAATTATCAATAACAAATAAAAGAAATTCAATATATATACAAAAATCATGCAAATAACTTTTACAAAATAACACAATTGATTATTACTTCATGTCGTTATTGTTGTATGTCTCGTCAAGATAAAAATGGTGAAATTTTAGTTTGAAATTCACAATTCTAATTTCTCAAATATCAAAACTCACCATGACCCCTCATATATAACAAAAATCTAGAACCACAAAAAATTATAATAAAATCCTAAAAATACCATTAATGACTAAACTCATAAATCATGGACACTTGAAGTCATGACTCTACTTTTGAGTCCATCAAAACTATTTCTATGCCGAGCATTAGTTAGGCTCTACAACTTAATATTAATTTTGTAAAAAAGAAATATTTAGATATACAAACCTAATCTCCCCATAAAAATATTTTCAAAAGGACATGATATATCAAAGAAGGTTTTAAGTAATTATCACTTGCGGAGACTTCTCTTTTGTCTCTTCTCTTCATACAAAATAATTAACTCTGGCCCCAAATTCATGCTTTGCCTTAGAAATTCCTTCAACAACTTATAGGGTGCATCTGTCTGACTATCATTTTTTAAAATGATCAAACCGTGATGAGAGAATCTCTTAACTAATTTTAATGAGTCGTAGAACTTGAAATTTCTAGACCGAAAGCAACGTGGAAATGTTGACTCCATATTTCAACACATTCTATAATCTGAAAATGCTGCCAATTAGCTTCTTCGATTCAACAAGCAACTTGATCGGAGCACTCTTCAGACCCAACCACTCCATGAGCAGACAGCAAAGCCCATACGTATTCAAGCTATTTCCGTTTAAATAATTGTCATAAAAGTTAGTAGGTGGATTGAAAACCCCAATAAATAATCCTTTTTTTATAATGTAAATTCATGCATGCTTAGAAAAAAAATAAATATATATCATTTTGTATTTAGTTGGACTTTATTCGGTAATATTGATGTTGATTTTTTTTGTTTAAATTCATCATTGTTTCGTGTATATAGACGTGTTCATAGGGTTGGGAAATTATATAGTAGGAGCGTGTGTAGAACGGTTTAGTTTTTAAATAAAAGTTATGTTGGTCATGAGTGGAACGGAGAAAAATCTCAAGGAGTTTAGAATTTTAAGTGGGAGAAAATGAAGGAGTTTACTCAAAATTTTGAATTAGAATATGTTGGCAGATATCCGGAGAAATTGCATAAATAGATTTTGAGTAGAAATGCACATCACAAGAAAAGTCAAAGTTCAACATACAATGAGCACTTAATCTCACGGTGAAGCCAAAACTTTAAGTGAAAATTAGTTAAATTTGGTTACTGACACATCAAAAATATGTTAGATTTTTGATATACAATTTGTACTTATTTTTTGTGATATCACACTTTAAAGGAATATATTCTTCATGTTTTCTGCAAGTATGATGATTTTAGGTAATTGGAGCAAAAGAAAGCGAAAATGAACAAATTTGGAGCAAAATGAGGCAAAATGGAGAAAAAAAGTTTTTTGGCACTGCCAGCGCTAGAATGGGTACCGTCGGCACCCAATTCCAGAGAATATTGAAATTAAAAGGCGGCTCAGCGCCGCCGACGCCCTATCCAGCGCCGCCGGTGCCCAGAGTCAGTGGAGCTCAAATTCAATGTATTTGGACGCTTTTTGAAGGGTTGCTTGAGGAAACTCTTGAAGAATTCGTTTCTAAACTATTTTAGACTGTTATGAACGCCACTTTTGTGGGGGGTGGTGTGGAAAAGAAGTGAAGAGTGAAGAGAGTGTTAGGATTAGTAGAGAGTGTGTGTTAAGTGTTGTTTTGTGAGGGATTCTTCTCTAAGGAGTGTAGGAGAATGAGGAAAAGTGAGAGTTTGCTTCTTACTTACTATTCTGAAGAGAGAATTGAGTGTTGAAGAGAAGAGATAAAATGGTTCAAAGGAACTTCAAGGGATTTTCTTGGGGAAGAAAGTGAGATAAATTGTATTTACTTTTGCGATTTGTATGACTTTGTTTTATATATAAAATTCATGTTGTGTTGTATCTTCCTCATGAATTCTGAGTAGATTTCTTTGTCTTTCTTCTTGCAATGTGATGTGGTAAAGTGTTGATGTAGATTTGATGTGTCATAAAAATGTTAAGAAATTGTGATTATTTTTCACTTTGAACTTCATTTACTTTTCAATCTGTCCAATTGAATTGTTAAAATTTGTTGTAAAACATCCAATCTGAAACGACTAACTGTTCTACAAAAATAGTGAAAAATTCATTCAATGTCCATGAATGAAGTGTGTAGTTCATGGGAATTGAGTGCAAATAAATAGGGAAATATGGTTTGATGAGCGTCAAATTGGAGGTTTTAGAGTGACAAGCTGAAATCCCCAATTTGGTCCTAAAGTTTGGTAACTAAAGTTAGGGTTAACCTTCAGGTGAAGGGAAGTGTGAGCTCTAAAGTGAGAGTCACTATCCTCCCAGCCTAATCTTGAATTTAGTGACTAAGCATAGGATTTGCCAATGTTTTTTTTATCATTTGAAGAGGGGTTACTCTGACGATGGTAAAGAATATTAATGTTCCTATTTGGCACAATACAAAATTACTTTCAATCTATATCAATCACTCATCATAGACACATTGTAGGAGGAAATATACTTTTCCATATTTGAACATTTCAATACAAAACTTAGTGTGTATTAATTAGTCTTGCTTAGAAGTTTAATATGCAATTGTAGTTAATTTTGTTTAGATATTTTTGCAGTAGCAACTTAAATAGTACTTGAATTTGCATTGTAAATTTAGTATTGGATTTCAAATCTTTGCTGTAATTTGATAAGTTACAACCTCCCTCGTGGGATCGAAAATCAGGAATCTACTAGAGCCCTGTATTATTACTTGAGCGATACGTATACTTGCTTGTACGGGGTGACTGCCTAATTATTAAAATTAATCTTATTGTGAAACTAAATTGAAACTATCTTTTGAATATTATTTTGAAGACAACATATCTGGCAGCACCGAAAACCCCGATCAAGTTTTTGGTGCCAACTTTGGAAAATACAATGAAAAAGTTACTTCAATCTAGACTGGTAATGCATGGAACTGATAATCAAATTGTTAACTATTTGTCTAGACTTGAGTATTATAAACTATCTGAATTTGAGAAGGAAATTACAGAAACTTTCCATGACGAGCGACTATATAACATTAATGAAAGAAATTTGTCTTGGTTTGTTGATATTGTGAATTATTTAGTATGTGATATTTTACCACTTGATTTAACAAGGCAACAATAAAAGAAATTTAGATATGATGCTAAATTTTACTTTTGGGATGAGCCCTACCTATATAAACAGTGTAAGGATCTTATTATTAGTGACTAAGCCTAGGATTTACTAATGTTCTTTTCATACTTGGAAGAAGGGGTACTCTGACGATGGTAAAGAAAATTAATGCTCCTATTTGGCACAATACAAAATTATTATCAATCTATATCAATCACTCATCATAGACATATTGCAGGAGGAATGATATTTTTTTATATTTGAACCATTCAATACAAAACTTAGTGTGTGTTAATTAGTCTTGCTTAGAAGTTTAGAAAGTAATTGTAGTTAATTTAGTTTAATTATATTTGCACTAGCAACGTAAATAGTACTTGAATTTGCATTGTGAATTTAGTACTGCATTGCAAATCTTTGTTGTAATTTGATAAGTTAAAATCTTTCTCGTGGGACCGATAATCAGGACTCCACTAGAGCACCGTATTACTTGAGTGATACGTATACTTGTGTGTACGAGGTGACTGTCTAATTATTAAAATTAATTTTATTGTGAAACCAAACTAAAACTATCTTTCGAATATTATTTTGGAGACAACATATCTAGCGGCACCAAACCCCGATCAGTTACCGTCGTGGGAGCGCCACGATAGTGCTACTGCGGAGCTCCAATGAGCGATGATCTCTGAGCACTGCAATGTCGAGCTCTCGAGTTATGAAATCAGAACTAGGCACTACAACATTTCTAGTCTCAGCGTTGTTTGGCTAAGTGTTGTACTCTCAGATTCAAAATTCGTACAAAAAGTGGTTGTGTTAGGGAGTCGTACACAGTAAAAATTCTTTTGGGGGCAGTACCCCTAAACCCAATACATGAGGAACAAACCTAAGGGGTTTGAGTGATCAAATGATTGACACAATCATGCTTCCCATAATAACAGAATAAATATTCTATAATATGATAACTGAAAGCAGAGGAGTGAAATTTTGATATTGTACATAAATGCTTATAACAATTCTTAAATCTTCGGGGCAGTTCCAATACTATTTATTTTTATCATTTTTTATTCTTTATTTTTTATTTTATAAACTAGATTAAAGAGAATATAAAAAATATTTGTTTATAATGTGCTTTTATTTTCATTTTTTAAAACCAAATTAATTCAGAAAATAAATGAGAATGTATTGCAGTTTCAAAATTATATTTATTGCTACAGCTAGAAATTGGACCTTGGTATGAAGAATTTGGAAAAAAATATTACATCCGGACTTCAGACGTAATTTTTGTTCGGAATCCAATGATCTAAATCCAATGATAGGGCGTCATGTGTCAAGTGGACACCACCACAATACACTGACATTGATCAGTGTTAAAACTGATAGGCCTCATTGACACATGACGCCCCACTATTGAACTTTGGATGTAATATTTTTTCAAGATTTTAAGCAAGTAAAACTGCACCGGACAAAAGAAAATTTAGTAATAAATTAAGGCTAAAAATTATATAAATTGAACTGCTATAAAAGAAGAATTATACTGTTTTAGAATGTGAATAATTTGTGCACATTCTCAATAATGAACAATAATCAATCGAATTTATTGATTGATCCTATTGTTGGTCAGGCAATTGAAAATGTTGATATATCTATTACCATTAAAGGGAAGGATATTATTGGAGACATGGTTTCTAACAATATGAATGTAGAATTTAATACTCTTAACAGGTCAGAGCTTGAAGAAGACTGGTTGGTTCAAAAATCCTCGAGAAGGAGGAAATTTAAAGGTAGCAGGGAATTAAGCTATATTAATCATGATGCGGTGGCTAATCATATGACTGGTACGATTGATTTAAATGAGGTAACATCTACTTCTAGAATTACTAGAGGTAGGAAAGATACTGATGATGAATTATAATACTTTAGTTTGAAATATTAGAGGTATTGCCAAAAGTGAGGCCTCTAATAGACTTAAAAATCTAATCAGAAACTATCATTTGCATTTTTTTGGAATTCTGGAACCGTTAGTTAATTATGCTAATAATTCTAAATACGTTAGGAAGATTGGTAATTTTCAGTTTATGGCTAATGTTAACAATAAAATTTGGTTTTTTTTTGGAAAGACTTTATTAAGGTTGATGTGATTATTAATCATGCCCAATTGCTGCATGTTTTCATTTCTTATCTTGATGTCTTATTTTATTTTTCTATTGTTTATGCTGATGTACTAGGCAGGATAGACAGATCTTATGGAATTTAATTAATTCCATTGGCCCTATGAATGATCCCCGGCTTGTTGGTGGTGATTTTAATGTTATTTCTTCTGTAAATGAGAACAAAGGTGGCCTCTCTCCTAATATTAATCTTATTTCTAACTTTAATAATGTTATTCTGGATGCTGAACTTTTTGATTTAGGGTATACTGGTAATTCTTTTACTTAGCACAGGGGTAATGTTTTTGAAATACTTGATAGATTTTTAGCTAATTCTAGTTGGTGCAATAGGTTTTTTAGTTTTGAAATTCTGCATCTGGCCTTTAATGCTTCTGATCACACTCCTATTTTGTTAAAGGTTTTTAATAAGACTAATAAAAGAACATATCATTTCAGTTTCCTTAATGTATGGATTCAACATCCTAATTTTTTGGATTTCATAAAAAGTAACTGGTTTTTCAATAATAATTGTTATCATACTCTCAATTATGGGCAGAAGTTATGGTATATTCATAAACATCTTGCTAATAAGTTAAGATCTTGGAATTGGAATGTTTTTGGCATTATCAATAAAATGATTAATGAGGTTGAGACAAGAGTGAAAGATTTCGAGGTCCTGTATCATCACAATATTATTACTCTTGATCTCTTTACTCAAGCTCAGAAAGATCTTACTTATGCTATTAACATTGAGAAAAACTTTTATGCTCAAAAAGCTTTCAGGTGTAATTTTATGGATGGAGATAGAAATACCTCCTTTTTTCATGCTTGCATCAAGAGTAGAAGAAATAGAAATTTTATCTCTTCTATTAGAGATGTTAATGGTTATGTTTTAACTAATGAGGAAGATATTATTAATGATGGTATCAGGTATTTTTCTAATTTATTCTCTAATGATAACAATACACTTGATATGATTAACTTTGATGTGTTTCCTCAAGCTGAGAATTTGCATATTAAGAATTTCACTTATGTGCCTTCTTCTTCAGAAATTAAGACTGTTCTGGACAGCATGGATGATGGTAAGGCTGCTGGGTCTGATGGCTTTACTGTTGAATTTTATAAACATTGTTGGGACATTATTAAAGCTGAGTTTATTTGTACTATTCAGGATTTTTTTTCGTGACATTGATTTACCTAAATTTTTTAAAAGTTCTAATATTGTACTAATCCCTAAAGAGCATGTTGTTAACTCTTGGAATTATTTTAGACCTATCAGTATTAATACTGTTATTTCTAAAATAATTTCTAAGATAATTGTTAACAGAATTCAATGTGTCTTGGGAAATGTTATTTCTTTAAATCAAACTGCTTTTAATAAAGGTAGGAGTATTATTGATCATGCTCTTACAGTGCAAGAACTGTTATTTGATATTGACAAAAGTAAAAGAGATAGGAATGTTATTTTCAAAATGGATATTAAGAAAACCTTTGATTCTATTAGGTGGGAATTTATTATTCATGTGTTGAAGGCTCATGGTTTTAATATGGATTTTTGTAATTTAGTTTACAGAACTCTTAATAATAACTATTATTCTCTTATTATTAATGGTAATTCTAATGGACATTTTATGGCTACTAAAGGAATTAAGCAAGGAGACCCTCTTTCTCCTTATTTGTTTATTCTTGCTTTTGATTATTTTTCTAGGTGTATTAATAAGCTTTATGAGGATAATCCTTCCCTTAACTATGTGCATAAAGGTAATATTAGTATTTCTCATTTATGTTATGCTGATGATCTTATTATTTTTACTAATTCTAATAAGAGATCTATTAAGAGGATTTAGAAACTTATTAGTCATTTCCAGAAGACCTCTGGCTTACAATTCAACTCAGCTAAATGTCACTTTTATGGTTCTAAATATATCTCCAATGTTAAGTTGAATTGGATTGTTGATTACACTTTATGTCAGCTATCTGCTTTGCCTATTAAGTATCTTGGTTTTGTTTTGGATAGGAATCCTAAGAGAATTGCTCTGTTTTCTGATTTGGTGGATAAGATTAGGAAGAAAATTCATTCTTGGGAGAACAAATTTCTTTCTTTTGGGGGGCGTATTACTCTTTTGAAGAGTATACTTACTTCTCTTCCCCTTTATATTATTCAGGTGATGAATGTTCCTCATGCTATTATTAGGAAGTTAGAGATTTTATTTAACAGCTTTTTATGGGATGGATGTCGTAAGAAGGGTTTACACTGGAAGTGCTGGGAGAAGCTTTGTAAGCCCTTTTCTAGTGGTGGCTTGTGTTTTCGTAGAATTACTGATTCTATTAAGTACAACTTTATGAAGTTGTGGTTTCATTTTAGAGAGAATAACTCTATTTGAGCTTTTCTTCTTTCTTCTAGGTATTGTGGTAATTTACATCCTTTATCTATCACTCCTTCCAATACTGATTCATATATTTGGAAAGAGATGTTAAAGGTTTCTAATTTGGTAGAAAAGTTAATGTGTTGGGATGTTGGTTATGGCAATATATCTTTCTGGTATGATGATTGGACCATATTGGGTCCTCTTGCTAACTGTTATGGTGGTCCTCATGACATCAATATTACAGTTAATGAGTTCTGGGAAAATTCTAATTGGAATTTATCTAAATTAGGATTTGTGGTTAAGAAAACTGATGCTATTTTTATTTCTAACATTTCTTTGGATAATGTTAGATGTGATATTCCTAAATCAAAGGTAAACTTGGGGAGTCTGTTACGAAGACATTTGCATCGATTGATTCTATTCCTACTGGGTTAGACCTTGAATGGCTTTGGAACAAATGGCTGAAGCCATCTATTTCGTTTTTTACCTGGAGGCTTTTACATAATTGCATTCCAATTGATGATCTTCTTAAGCTAAAAGGTTTAAGAATTGTTTCTAAATATTTATTATGTAGTAATGAGGAGGAGTCTGTTTTGCACACATTTATTAAGTGCAAGTTTGCTTCTGATATTTGGAATAAGATTTTTATTTTATGTGGTAGGACTGACTCATTTCATAGCTATAATTCTATTCTTGATATGTTTAGAGACTGGAACAGTACAGGACATTCGTTCCTTAGTATTATCCCCTCTATTATTGTGTGGTTCATTTGGATTAATCGTAATAATGTTAAGCACAATGGTATTATTACTAGTTCTCTTCAAGTGGCTGGACAAATTTTCTCTTATATTTATAAATGTCTATCTGTTTATGACACCAAGTCTACTAGCAATAGTTTTATTACTGCTATTGCAAATAATCTCAACCTTTCTTTGAATTTTACATATAAATCTGTCAACACTATATCTTGGTGCAAACCTCCAGCTCCTTTTATTAAAATCAATACAGATGCTTCTTGGAATATCTCGAAAGCTGGTATTGGAGGTATTATTCGTGACTGGAATGGATTGGTTATTGCTTGGTTTGCTGCTCCTATTTATGCTTTGTCCCCTTTAATTGTTGAAGCTGAGGCCATCATTTTTGCTCTACTTATTGCTCGGCATAGGGGATGGATAAATATTTATTTAGAAACTGATTCTTTAATTCTTTGGAATATTTGTTCTTTAAATTATAATATCCATTGGAGTATTGTGATACAGATTAAAAAAATTAAAGCTTTGGCAGCCGAATTGAATGTGGTTTGGACTCATACACGATGTGAAGACAACTTGGTGGCTGATTGGATTGCAAAACTTGGATCTCGTTTGCTTAAGCCTATTGTCTCTAATTTTGTCCCTATGTTCTTAAATTCAGTAATTGCTTTAGATAGTTAGTGTTTACTGGTGTTTGTTTTGGTTGTGTCGTGTGCGTTGTATGTTTTTATTTTTTTGGATAAAGGACCCAATCTTTTATTTTTTTTCTGGGTTATTGTAGGGTGTGTGTGTTGGGACCTTTTTCCCGGTTTTGTAATTTTGGAGCAATAAAATTGAGCCTATGTTCTATTTTTAAAAATATATATATATATATTGTGCACATTCTTATTTACTTATCTAGTGAAGCATAATAATAAAATATTAAAATTGGAAGTTATCCACAACGGCGGAAACATTAGAGAAGAAACTGGAATCAAAATTAGGGGTGTAAACGAGCCGAACACGAGCGAGCTAGGCTCAACTCGTGTTCGGCTCATTTATATTTCGAGCCCAATAAATGTGTTCGTGTTCGGCTCGTTTGCTTAACAAGTCGAACACGAGTTGTTCACGAACAAAGAGTCGTTTTGACAATCCTAATCACGTAACCATAAGATGTTAAGATTGAGGCAATATTTAAGAATTATAGTTTATATTAAAATATCATTTGAATCTAATTTAATACTTTTTATCATATTTACTTAATTAATAATTTTAATTAATTATAAATCTTTTAAAATTTTTAAAAATACTACTCATTAATATATATATATATATATATATATATATATATATATAATTGATGAATAGTATTTCGAGTCAAAATAAGCCGAACACGAACGAATAAATCTTTGTTTGTGTTCGGCTCGTTAAGTCTTATTAACTTAGCGAACGAGTCAAACACGAACTTCTTAACAGCCGAAAACGAGCTCTTCGCGAACAACGAGCCATTTTGACAGCCCTAATCAAAATCGTAACGACAGAAAACTCAGTTTTTGCCCACCTTACTTTTTAAATTAACTATATTAATTACAATTTTTTTTTTTGTCAATATTTCTTTTTTAAGTTTTTGACAATTAAAAGTGTATAAGAAAAAATAAAATTTCCATTTCAATTTATATTATAATAATATAAACAAAATAACACGCAAAACAAATTTTAATTAAAAAAAAAGCACTATTGATAAGATTAAGCTCTGATGCTACAATTTCATAATTACCACTAAGTATAATTTCATTGTGCTACATTTGTTGAAATGACTTTAAACAGAAGTACGCCTTCTTTTTTTATTACTATTTATTTTTTTATTTATTTGTTTATTTATTTTTTGGTTGGAGTAAAGTTAGAGCCAAACTCAGATTATTAAAGAAAAGATATTACAAAGTGTCAAAAAAACAAAAATAAAGAAAATTACATCAATATAAAAAAAATAAACAATACAACAATATCATCAAACATCAAAATTGACTTCTCTAGATCCAATATTATCATCGATCCAAACCTCTGGAATAGCAAACTCCCATAACATCACCAAAGTAAATCTCATCATAGAGTCTTGGAGAAAGAGATATAAGCATTGCTGGAAAGAAAATTGGAATAGAAAACATCACCGATCTCTAAATCATCAACATTAAATGGAAGTTTACTGTAGATCCAGCATCACCAAACCAAACAACTTAGATATAACAACAACTAAAGATCTGTTTTGGGCAGCTGCATCTTATAACTTAGACGAGTTAGGGTTTATATTGCACATGGTCATCCAAAGCCCTAAAAGGAAAGAGTGAGGATTTATGTTGCACTAAACAAGCTACCTCAAAGTCCTATGGCTTGTTGTTTTAATTCTAAGGAATTTTGTTGTTGAAGATGGTCGTGCTGCCTACTGCACATGCTCCAAACTCCTCATCGTCGCGGGTTTAGTGTAAAGAAGTGTCAGTTGAAGAGAAAAGAGAAGTTTCATGTTTTGGAAAATTTCAAATTGAGATGTTTTAATGTCTTATTAGGGGAATATGAAAGTTAATTATAGCGACACCGGTTAGGATCCCACGGTTCTGTCACTCTAACAACACTATTTCTTTGGATTCACTTAGTCCAAATGAATTTACTAAACTCAACTAAATGAGTTTCATACTTTTATTTAGACTGTGGGAAACTAGCAGCCGTAGGTTGCATCCTCCGAGATATTCTCGATCATCCGATAGAGATATTTTAATGTAGTTGTAATTGTGATTTTTTTTTTGTTTGTGATTAAATTTTGAGTTGTCTTATATTTTGAATGTTGTAGCGGTAATTTTTATCTTGTTTTGGTTTTAATTTTTAATTTTAGCTTTGGTTTTGTTGCTAGCCTAAAAATTCTGATTTTCATGCAGTGTGACATTGTTGTTTAACATGCAAGCTTATAAGCAAGAAAAGTACAGTAAATGAAGTACAAAAGAAAGGTACTGTAAACTTATAAAAGTGTACCTAGCGAGTCTTCTCGTTCCTCCACCTAAAACCTTAGTATCTTTTGCAAAAAACATTTATAATTTGCAGAAAAGTAAAGCCTGTAGATAGGTTCGTCACAAGCTTTCAAAATCCTATATCATAACTTGGTGGGTACTATTTGTTCATTTGAGAGATCTTTTCATTTAATAAGTATGATGGGTTCAGTGGTCCTACAAGGTGTCCATAAGACTTGTGAAGAGATCAAGGGAGAACCTAGATATCTTATCCTTTTGAGCTTCCTTGAGTTCATTTTTGGAGTTATCATAGTTATTGAATGATTCATCTATTTCATACACTTATGCTTAGTGGATTATTATTTTGATTATCCCTGTAAGTGAGGTAATTATCATTTATTATTTCATTTAGGAGTTATGTGGGTGGAAATCTTTTGGGACAAAGTTAATTCATTTAAGAAAGTTAGCCAATTAAGGCTTGTAGTATTTCCAAGTATTTGAAGTTTGATTATGTTTGCTTTTCTAGGCTTCTTTGAACAAATTTTGATTAGACCTAGCTCGCTACTAAGCCCTTAAGATTTAGTAAATAGGTTTGTAATTCTTTTAGGAAAAGTAAGTATGTGAGTTTAGTTTTTTTATCAAAATATTGGATTATTATTCAGAATGTCATTTAAGGGTGTTATATTTGTGGATTATTAATTTCCAAAGACAACCCATGTTTTTAGGATCATTCAGTTTGATTATCTTCCAAATTAAAATAATTAAGGAAATTATACATTTATTTTTTATGTGACAAAATTGAAGTGGATTTCTACCTTTTATTCCTTGATGTTTCAATCATTTCAATATGTCATTTAGGATCATTAGTTACCCTTTTTACCCTTTTATTAAGCCTAAATATTAATTAAGGCTAAAATCTTAAATTTACAACTTTGCCCCTAGGGTCTTATCACCTCATAATTCATCAAATTTAACTCAAATGACTTTAAAATTTTTATGATACCTTAGTGATGAGTTAATTAAAACATCAGAGGAGAAAATGTTATTTTTCAAATTTTAATTTAATTTATATATTTATGTTAATGCAAAATAAGGATTTTTAATGAAAATTCAATAACTTGACCAAATCAGAACCTCTAGCCCTGACATTTTTACTAGAGGTAGATCTAGACCAGAGAACCACATGGACCAAATTTTATAATTTTTTTACTTTAATTTAATTGTTAGAATTATTTTAAGTTCTGGAGTCTTAATTAATTATAAAATATTTTAAAGGTTGAAAATTAAGTTTTATATTTTCTTAAATCTCTCTAAAGTCAGGGGACCCAGAGAAACAAATTTCGCATTTTTCTAATTTTTATTTTAAGTTTTAGAATCATTTTAGTGGAAAGTTAAGGAAATTCATTTTTTTAGCTTTCAAAAATTAATTTAAGCCTTCAAAAATTAATATCTTGACTTAGAAAATTGGGAAAATTATTTGGATGATTCATAAATGATCAGGAGACCAAATGAGATAATTTAGTGATTTTGATATTTGAGAGATTTTTATCATTTTTTTAATTATTTTAAATATTTTGAAATTCAATTATAGGTTTAAAAATGAAATGTTTGTTTTAATTACCATTTTATTTTTATAAAATTCTACTAGTCATGAGAACTTTCAAAATCATTTTCATAATTTTTTTACTTGTATTTTAATTATTAAAAATTATTTTAATGTCAAATATGTCATTTAACTTAGGAAATTCAATTAGGTGGTTAAATCAACTCCAAATGACTTCAAATTTTTCATGGGAGTCCCTCTAACCCTAAACCACATTAGAGATGATTTTTAAGCTATTTCCATTCATGTTTAATTCTATTTAATTTTCTTTAGGTTTAATAAGTTGATTAAAGTTAGGGTAATTTTTTAAGGCTTAAATCAAATTGGTATTTTTTCTATGGTCCTCTGGTTACAAGGAACCTACAAAAATATTTTTGGAATTTTCTAAGCAACATGCTAATTTTTATAATGTTTTGTATCCAAACATGCATGATAACTTGAAGAATTAAGATCTCCTCTGACCTTAGAAAAATCAGGGGAGATCCTCCATTACAGAGGCTACAAGCAACCTAAATCGCAAGCCATGGTGAAATGTTTAAATGCATGGGGAATCAAAAGACCTAAAACAGTATTTAATTAATTAAAAAATACACATACATCAAATAAACTTGAAACCATTTCCACATTGTTCTCCTTTGTTCACTAAGAAAGAGGGTATTTTTCTTTTATTTTTATGATTTCTCTACACCAAGTTATATATTTTTGAAGTTAGGGATGTATTTTCCGATTTAATTAAATCCCTATTTTCCCCCTTATCCAACTCATAATCGGCAGCTTTGAACATGTCGCATGTCGTCTCCTGGCTGGGTAGCGCGTACTCGGGTTGGTGGTGCATTAACGGATGATCTCCTTGTCTGATGCCATCAGAGCCTTCCATTCATGATATGCGCGATCCGACAACCACAGAGCTTCGTCCCCAACTGGTGTGATCCCAAGACTATCCGTAAATCACATTAGGTTTGATCATATGGACTCGTCTAAGCATGAAGAACATACCAATATGGTTAATCAAGGCTTAAATTAACCCTAATCACATGGATAATTAAATTAAGCTCGGTTTGGGGCGAGTCTATTACATTGCTCCGAGAGGGGTGGCCTCAATCAGAGAGTTTGAGGAGCTTCGTAGGAGTTCACTGAGCTCGGGGATGGAGCATCTTGCTGTGGTGAATTTCCTAAGCCCAAGTTCGACCAAGCTCGATTTATGGTGTTGATCAAAAGTTTGCCATATGGTGTCTCTGTGAAGGGGCTTTTATGGGGGATCATCTTCGTTGACTGTGGGGATGGTGTGGGTGCAAGCAATTTGATTTTTATCAAGTTTGGAGGTCTGTCGAGAAGTTTCTTGTTTCAGGCTAATTTTGAGCTTCAAAATTAGTCTCAAGCAATAGAGATTATAACAGGGAGGTGGCTGGGATGAGCTTAGGAGGCCTCAAGGAAGCTGTGGGGGCAATTTGGTAGAGTTTCCTTGAGAAATTTTCAGCACCTTAACTTTGGCTGTGAAGAGGGCTATTTAAAGCCATGGCCGGAATTGGGAGCTCAGGCGATTGGGGTACTAATGTAGGTGCTTTGGAATGCTTATGGAGAGGGTTGAGCAGTGAAATTGATCAATGAGGGGATGTCACACTGACAAGGCTCAATTTTTTGTTTAAAGGGGTATGGGGGCGCTTGGGCTCAGCCATTCTGGTGGCTAGGACAAGGAAGGTGGTTGGCAGGCTGATGGGAGGTAAGAGAGGTTTAAATGATGGTAATTTGGCTGGCTTGAGGAGTGGTTACTTGGAGTAATGGGTTTAACAAACATTTAAAGAGGAGTTAACTTTGGTTAAGGACCCTTGGTCCATAGCTCATTTGTGTTGGGTTTGTTTGGTCTTGGCCGGTCCTTGGGCTCCAAGGTTGGTTGTGGTGGAGTCAATTTGACCAATTTGGCTAAATTTGGCGACATTTGGGTTATGGCTTAATTTGGGTCATTTTGGGTTTAGGTTGGGCTTGCTTGGTTTGAGTCCAAATGATTAAGCAATTTGGTGTGTATGATTGTCATAAAGAGTTTAGAAAAGGATTGAAGTTGTTTTGAATTGATTTGGGGGTTCAATTTGGCTTAATTTGGGATTTTGGTCAATTTGGGGCAAGTTGGGTTAGCTTGAGAAGGCCCAATTGATTGTTCAAAAAGGTCTAGGGGGATGTGGTGAAGAGTTCCCAACTTAAATTGGGTGACAATTTTAGGGTTACGACATCCAATTTGGTGTGATTTGGTTGTGTCTAATTTGGGGTAAAATTAGGGATTTTGGATTTGGGTTGACTTGGGTGAGACTTGAGCTCAAATTGGAGGTAATCGAATGTTGCATTGACCTAGGAGAGTGTCATGAAAAGTTTGTAATTCAAATTGAGGAGGAAATTGATTGATAATGGGTCCAATTTTGGTGAAATGGGTCACTTGGTCAAAATTGAGGATTTTGAGTTTTTATTGAAATTGGATCCAAATGTGGGTCAAATTTGGTTTGGATTTGGTTTAGATTGAGGCTAGGGATGTTGAAATTTGGAATTGAAATTGAGCAAATTTGGGGTTAATAGGGTTGACATTGGGTGTAATTTGGGCATTTTGGGCCTTAAAGGATAATTTGAGGCTTTTGGTTAAATTGGGCAAATTTTGTCAAATTGGGTCAAATAAATTGGTTTAAATTGAAATTGAGAATATTTGGAGGGTTTTGGGATTAAGTATGGGTTGAAATTGGGTCCAAGTGTGGGTTAAATTGGGATTGGATTTGGTTTAGATTGACGCTGGGGATGTTAAATTTTGGTTTGGAATTGAAACTGAGCAAAATTGGAGTTGACATTGGGTGTAATTTGAGCATTTCGGGCCTTCAAGGGCAATTTGGTGCTTTTAGTTAAATTGGGCAAATTTGGTCAAACTGGGTCAAATAAATTAGTTTAAATTAAAATTGAGAATATTTAGAGGGTTTTAGGAATTTTTGGTCATTTTTGGAATTTTTGAAAATTTTGGCTAGGAGGGGCATTTTGGTAATTTGGAGGGGTTTTGGGGCTATTTTGGGTATTTTGGTAGATTTGAGGTGTTTTGGGTATTTTGAGTGGTGAGGAATGTTTTGGGGTAATTTTTGGATGATTTTGGCAATTTTGGTTGATTTTGGGGATTTTGGGCAAAATTAAGATTTTGGGGGTAATTTTGTCATTTGGTAGAGTTTTGGGCTAAAGATCAAAAACTTGAATTTTTTTTGTAGAATTTGGAGTTGGGTGAGATTGATAACCCGTTTGAGCCATGTACCCAGGGAATTCCCCATTTGGATCCTCTATGTGCTGATACTAGTCAAACTCTAGCCAGGGGCTAAGAGCTTTGGGAAAACCACCCACATGAGTATCCAAAAAAGGTAGGGGATTAAGTGTGGAGAAGTTTGGTATGTTTAGTTTAGGGTTGTGAGGTAGTGTGTGAGAGTGCAATCTACAAGCGTGTGTGTGCTAGCTCCAGACCAAACAGGGTCAGTTGTATGGCTTAGGCTTCATGTAGGGAACTTCTCTTTGAGCTTCCTAATGCTTGGTCTCGTCCTCCTAAATACTTAGATATCAGACTTTAAACATTTGAAAACTACAAGTGAAGCAAATAAGTGTTTTGATTTTCTATGGGGTAAAGGTTCCATTGCTAGTCTTCTAAGATAGTCATCAGGAGAGTCCTATGGCTAAACCCTATGCTATTCTAAAGAGAGACTAGACCTCAATCAAAAGTGAGGTCAACAATTACAAAAAGCTCTAACATCCTATTATGTTTAAATGGTGATTAAACCAACTAAAAAGATAACAAATGTTATTTAATTCAATAAGATCAAAATTATGAATAAAATTATTGAAATAAAAAAGCTTAGAAGGCAAACGTGAATTATCACCAACCTTATCCGCAATTATAAGAATATTGTTAAAATCACCAAAAACAAACCAAGAGGAACTCATGTTATTAGTCATTCAGATAATAGAATTCCATAAATTTTTCCTAATATTAGCAGGATTGTCAGCATAAATAATCATCATGAAAAAATTAACTGAAGAAGAGATAGAAACATTGCAATGTACAAATTTAGCCTCATTAATAATAATAGAAATGTTTAAAAGATCCACATTCCATGTAATCCAAATCCTATCATGATTAGTAATGTCAAAATTATGGACATTACCCTCATTTAAAATAATTTTATAATGATTAGAAACTAAAGGATCAAATAAAAAGGAAGCACTTAATTTTGTTTCAAGAAGACATAAAATGTCAAAGTTCAAATCTTTAAAGAAATTCTTACAGTCCACAAGTTGGGTTTCATTATTAAACCCAATAACATTTTAAGCAGCTAATTTAGTAAAATAACATAAAGACAAAAAATAAAGAGTCAAAAGAATAAAATGGGTAAGATCTTCCCTTTTTACTTATAACAACAACATTAGAAGTAGAAGCAACGCTTGACGAAACATTTCTAACATTATTAGATGGTCTATAAGGGTCTAAATTAACATTAGAAATAGAACTAACAATATTAGAAGGAATATCCAATACATTATTGCTAGTAGGTAAGACATTGATAACATTCTCATCCATAGTATCACCATTTAAAAGTTCTAAAGAAGATAAGCTATTAGAAATATTGATATTGTCAAATCCTAAATTATTAAAAATAACTAACTCATTATGTTCTTGAACGTTCCTTTCATTCTACAAAACAACAACAACATTAAGCTTACAAGAAACATCAAGGTTGTCCAAATTAGGATGCATATTATCTAAAGAATCATTAATGATAGATAAAATAGGAGCAGCAGTATTAAGATCAGAAGTAAGAGAAGGAATATTAATAGTATTAGTTCTTTGAAAATTATGAATAATATTCACCGAACAACTTATATTCATCACATTTCCAACAACATTAAATCTAATATGATTCATTCCTCTAAAAGAAGGAATACGATTAACCGACATAGAATAGCTTTGAGGACTATTAGAAGGGTGATGAGAAAATGTAGAGCAAACCTTACATGGAACAGGCTTCTATTAAAAAACCACCAAAATTATAAAATCCCTATTTTAAAAAACAATAGTAATATTTTTAAGGTAAAGGTGAATCCACATTAATAACACGAGTAAAAGGAAGTCTAGAACCCTTAGTAGTCAAAGCCTCCACCGTAAGAGTTATACAAATCTTGCTAGCAATTGTTGAAATACCTTTTCCAGACAAAAAAAATAAAGGATAGGAAATTTGATCCGTATAGGAATTTTCTTAAAATCCTCACATATTGGTCAAAAATCAATAGTTCACTTCTTAATAACAAAAGGTTTACCAGCAATAAACTAAGGAGTACATAAAAGAATCATTTCCAAATCATCAAGACGAGTATTCTAAACAAAAAGAAACCCTCAATTAAAGAAAGAAGATCGATAGAACATTTCAACTTCCATAAGTTATCTATAATTTGACAAATATTATCATATAAAGGCTTTCTGCCTAAAGCATACCCAACTAATGAAAAATCCCATTGTTTCGAATCAAAATCTACATTTTCATCCACAAAAATAACTTTATCCTTTGCACAATGAACATAAGACAAAATTAAATCATTTGCACCAATAACATTAGAAAATATCAAACCTTTCCAATTCATAATTGGAGTCCAACCTGAATCAGGCAAAGACGAAGTAGAAGATAAAGGAGGAAAAGAGAACTCCATAAATAAAATAAAAGAAGGGCAAAACCCTAAAAACTATAAGATAAACTGTAAAAGAACCAAGTGAAAAAAGTTCTCATAGTTTTCTCCAAAGAAGGGGAAAAAAGAAGATCCGAAAATAAAAACACGAAATAAACACTGCCACAAAAAGAAACCTGAGAAGGGAATACCCAAGCAATCACACAACTCCAGAGAAGAATAAAAGAAGAAAATAAAATAAAAGGAGTCTCTAAAATTTCCCAAGAGAAAGGAAAATGAATAAAAGACTATCTAAAAATCAAGAAGAGACAAAGGCGTACGAAGAAACCCTAGAATGTTTCAAAGATAGCCCTACCCTAGAGGGTTTCAAGAATCGTCCAAGGAGCAAAGAGGCTCACGCTTGCTCGTTTGCTTTGGACTACAATAACTTTGTAAATCTTGCATGCGGCTTTTAGTTTTCAACACTTGTGTGTTCAATAATCTACTATAACAAACCCTATTAACATTAACCTTTTAGGCTGTTTACATGCATAGCACATGAAACATTGCTATTTATAGATCTAGCAGTCTTTTTCATCAATTTTTCAAATTCTTACTCAAAGATCAAGATTCATGATAGAAACTGCAATCATATTTTTCATTTTTATCAAATTATCAATGATTTGATTCTGGCACGTGTATATACATTACTTCATTAGTTCAAAAATATTCCGTGGGTGCTAAATTTTTTAAACAGCAATTCTTGGGATTCTATGCATGTAATTATCCATTTTTTTTCTTTTTTTTTCTATTTCAAAAAATATATACCATTCAGAAATTTCTGCAGTTGTCATTATAGAACAAATCGAACTGTTGCAAATGAATTAAATGCTGCTTCTCACAAAGTCGAACCTGTAGTCCTTATTTTATATATATATATATATATATATATATATATATATATATATATATATATATATATATATATATATATAATTTTCCAAGTATTCATCTTACCTCATGAGTTACATTTACTAGCAATCAACAGCTTGACTATTCGAATAATGTTTTATAATATATGAAGTTGCTTCTTCAACTTCACTTGTGGAACAGAAGACTCGAGACTTCTAAATAATATCCTATTTGACTGAGATCTTCTCTAGAGATCACCTAGTTTTCAAATGAATTCCTTCTTTAATATATTTCATATCAAATATATTTATTGTATGTCATGGACTGAGAGCGCTGAGAAATCAGGCTGTAAACCAAGGGCTTTTGTATTTGACATTTTCGCCTATCACCTGCTTTTGGTTAGTGAAGTTATTGCTCCAGCTCTATCTTGATTTTTTCAAATTTACTAGTAGTATTTCTTAACATTAGGGTGTAAACGAGCCGAGCTTAAGCAAGCTCAATTGCAGTTCGTGTTCGGCTCATTAAAAAATATCATTATTCGTGTTCGGCTCGTTTATGTATGAACTCAAAAAATTTGTTCGCGTTTGGCTTGTTTACTTAGTGAGTCAAACATAAGTTGTTTGTAAACAAATGAGTCGTTATGATAGTCTATACTCACGCATTAGTGGAATGTTAAGTGTAAGGGCGAGATTTATATGTTATTATTTATTTTAAAATATTCATTTAAATAGAATTAAATATATATTAATTCCAATTTTTTAATTAATAACTTTAAAATGATTATAAATTTTTGTAGTGTTGTAGTTAATTAAATTATTTTAAAATAATACTCATCATATATATATAATTATTTTGAGCCGAATATGAACGATCAAAACTTTACGAACGAACGAATCAAACACGAGCTATTTAACAACCCTAACACAGGCTAATTGTTCGTAAATAACGAGCCATTTCGACAGCCCTACTTAACATGGTACAATTAATATTAAGCTTTGACTTAGAAATTGATATGCTCATTTATATTAATTAAAAACATACCAACATCATCATCATTTTCTTTCGTTCTAACTACATTACATTTTTTTTATTTACATATTAAATATATTTTGTATAGAATATTCTGTAGAATTCTAATTCAAGCATTTTTCATTCTTCATAAATTTTCAACATTAATTTTAACTATTTATGTATTTACTATCATTTATTGCACAAATGTAGGTCAGTTCAATCACTGTTAATATTATTTTGTGATAAGTAACATGCTCATCACATGCTGATAAATGTATTTCTCAGAAAGGCACCTTTGTTTGTTCACCTACGTACTTTCAAGATCGCTGGCGTCACATTCATATATATAAAGGGGCAGTATTTAGTGTAAGGGTGGTTGATTTAGCTTTAATCTCGAAACTGGCAGGTAATTTCTCTCATTGATTTATCAAGCTCTGACTTGGCTTTGATTTTACCGTTCAAAATAAGATGATATCATGGTACATTTAACTTGAAGTTTGTTTGCTGTGTGAAATCACGAAGGAAATTCAATGAATCGGCATGTTAAAAGGCTAATGCCTCTAAAATAGGACAAATTTTATTTTAAATTATATTTGTATCTTTACATTATAGCTTCTTTACATATAACTGCTAATGTAAAATAAACAGAATTATATATTTTGGGTTATTTCGCTTGGAGTCTATATGCATATGGACTTCTTATACGACAGTTTTGTACATTGTTGTACAACATATACAGACTCCCTGTACAACAGTGTTGTACACTGTCCTGCATATATTGTACAACTGTGTACAATGATGTTGTACTTGGAGTCTGCATGTATATAAATTCCGCATGCAATATTCTCTCTATTTGAAAATTCCATACCGTCATATGAGTTTCTTTCCACTTGAAGGCTTACCTTGAAATTTGTTATGCTTATCAATGCTATATGGTCTGAAATTAAAAATTAATGCAAATATTTTTTTAACAAAATTATTATTATTTTAGTTTTTATTCTAACGAGCAAATTTCGAGCTAAACATGACCCAAACACAAACATGAATAAGTAAATCGAGTTGAACACGAACACACGAAGTATTTCAAATATGAGCCAATTTAGAACAGGAGCCACTTTCGAATGATCCGAACACGAACCGAGTCTAAGCTCGTTTACAGCCATATATCTAACCTCACTTTTGAAACATAAGTCAATGCTGAACGTTTTCTTGCTCGCTAACGTAATTGCGATTACAAATTAGGCAAAAATTAAGGCCTAATGAGTTAGTAAATACATAATTAAAACTGTGTGTCAAAAATAAATAATAAATAAATAAATTAAATGATTAGAATTGATTGAACTTAGATTAATGTTACGGCAGTTGTTTCCTGGGTGCATTCGCTGTTCTTTTGTTCTCCTTTTTATTTTATTTTTTAATAAATCTTTCCGTGTTAGATATCCTAACAATTGAAGCCTCGTTCAAAACGGAAAAATATTACTTTCAGACAACAGACATGCAGACTATGGCGATCCATAGTTCAACGCATGGCATAATGCAATCGACACCGTCGCCCGCACGTCTGATTTACCGTACGCCACATTGCTCTTTTGTTTCTCTATCTAATAATTAGAGATAGTTATACAAAAAAAATCCCCAAATTATTATTTCAACTAAATCATATGTAACTCATGTTAGGCATTTATATTACAATGATTAATAAAGAAAATTAGAGATTCAATGCTTTAAATCTTAATTTGAGTGTGTAATAAAAGAAATTTAAAAGGATTGGAGTACTGATACCAGTTTTCATATAGTACCCCCATAGATTTCTGTTCTTTTCTGGATTCAGCCCAAATGCGAGTAGCTACATTAAGGGCCTAATTTGGGCTGCATTTTCATTAATATTTTACTTTCTAGATGACTATTACAATCATATTTGGATTTATCTACCTTGCTATTTTAAAAAAGTTATGTAATGTGAAATAGTTTATTACAATCATATTTACAAGAATCCCATAGCCCCTTTTTTTTTTTTTTTGACATTTCAAAAAAGTTACAAGCGTATGACACGTATCAAACTCGTATAGCTATCATTATTAGAAATATGTAATCACCCCAAACAAGAATTAAATAATTCAGATGATCATTTTTTAACTTTTGAGACATTTTTATTGAATGAATATCAATAGAAATATCAACTTTTTATACCGTAGGATCGTATTTCCAACCATGATCTTCACCATGTCAGCAACTTATCCGGCAAAGGGTCATCACTCTTACACCCAGAGATTATGTGGTTGATATATGGATTGGTCTTGCAAGCTTGCATTTGCATGCTTAATATTTTTTGAACTAATCTCTACACTATGGGGATTCAATGTGATCTATATGGTTTTTGGGTAAGGCAATAAATGAATTGAGTTGAAAATATTACCTTTAAATTCAAATTGATTTATTTTTTAATCAATTTTGGTGTAAGCTTCAAAAGTTTTTGTATTTCATTTATGTGTATTTTATTTAAAGCGACCTCAAATGACCCCTAAATTTTACTTTCCTTAAATAAGACTCAGAAGCCCAAAATAAACAAGAGAGAACATTTCTGGAAGTAAATGCTTAAAAACAGGTTAAGCATGGTGGATATTAGCTTGCCCAGAAACTTTCTTGGTGTCAAGGTTGCCTAATTATCTTTTGGTAATCTTTTTAAATGAATTATAATGTTGTTTATAAACTCCCAAATGACATGTGGGTGTTGGGTTGACATCTAACAAAAATATTAATGAAACAAAAAATGTGCATTGGATTGACTTATTAGATGATACTATCATCAATTAACATATATTAAGAAAATTTTTTGTATATAACTCTTACAAAATAAAACATTTTCTTCATTATCAATGCCATCAGTCAATTCTACAAGCTCCATATACTCGTTTTAAGATAAGGGGCATCCTAGAATTGGAATATGCTTTCATACTCAAGTCATTTGCATTTAATTACATATTTTGATTTTGAATGAGATATATGTCTTAGTTAATCATAACCCATTCTCTTAATACAAAAATTAATACGTCACTTTAGAGTTGGGTGCATAGTAAGGGCCCAAACAATAAGTGAAATAAATGGTTGGTTTTCTTTCTTTTTAAGCCAATTTAGGCATTCATCATTTTAACTCTAGCCATTATGTTTTAGGACAAACATTATTGTTATTCACACCATCAATAATCATGTATTTTATGAGCTAAACAATAATATTTAAATAAGAAGCTGATTTTTTACTCCGCTACTTGCATCGGATTTTTTCCAAAGCAAATTTTAGCGTCTGATTTGCGGGCGTTAAGCAACGAAAACTATATTTCAACCTTTGCATCAGATTTTGCGTATGTTTTGCATCTGACAGCTGGACGGGAAAAATCTTTTGAGAACGATGACAGCATTTTTACAGTAGCGACAGAAATTGCATCGAAATTGCGTTAAACAAACTGATGCAAAACATTACTTGTTAGCGGCGAACCAAATTCAATGCAAATGACCTAAAATACATATCTTGAATGCCAAAAGTTCATTATTTTTTTGCTTTCTCGTCTTCGTCCATTCTTCCTGAAACCCTCGCTCTCCCTCTCCCATTACCCTTTCACTCTTCTCACAATTTCGATCGAAACGAAACCATCGTCCCGCACTCGATCCTTCATGATACAGTCACCATTAGAGCTCGCTGAAAAGACCTCTAACATAGACCATCGAAACTCCCGCATTTCACATTCTTATGCACTCTAATCAAAAAAATATTGAGGAAGGTAATGCTATTTGCTCCAATCTTTTTCATTTTAATTTTTAAAAAATAATCTCGCCTTTTGGCACAGGTCATGTGGTGTGTATGTACAAATTGATGTTTAGGTGTTAGGTTTTGTAAATACATAAGAATTTAACGATATCTAAGTTAGTTTTGGCATAGATTATGTGGTGTATACATAAAGAGTTTAGTGATATGTATGCAATGCATTGAAGTTTAGGTTTTAGCTATGTACATATTTCACTAGTTTTTATGCAATGTGTTCTTTGCAACGAGTGTTATGTATCAGAATCTAGCTAGATGGGGATGTTATAAGTAGATTTCAAGTTGGTTGGTTGAAGTCGTGGTGTAATGCCATGGGTCTATTGTTCAAAGTGATGTTGATATAGATGGAAATGTTATTAGTAGAATCAAGTTTGTTTTTTGAAGTAGTGAAATAATGTATTGATCGGTTCTATTTTTCGAAGTGGCCATCATAAAGATAAGAATGTTTTTTGTATAATTAAAGTTGACCAGTTGAAGTGGAGGAATGCATCGGGTCTATTGTTCAAAGTGATGGTGATATAGATGGAGATGTTATAATTTATAGAATTCATGTTAACTAGTTGAAGTTTAGGAATGTATTGGGTTATTGTTCAAAGTGACAGTGATATATAGATGAGGAATTTATTAGTAGAATTCAAGTTGGTTGGTTGAAGTCGAGGAATGCATCAGGTTGTCGTAGATTGAGTGGACTTGACACCTAGAGACGAAAATGATAAATTGATATATACCTGATAGGGTTTTTGTAGATCACGTGGCGGACAAGATTAGATAGAGATGTCAACTGACTGCTGAGCCTTAGGAGATTTCGAGACCTGCTTGACTAAGTAATGTCGACTGTAAATATTGATAAGTATTGACCAATTTTTATTTTGCGTAGTAGGTACACTGATCTGTAAAACCACATATATGCTAAAATGGATATCCGTAATTTGAGAACTTGGATGTATAACATATTTTATCTAGGAAAAAATGACTCACATATGAGTTCTTAAATGGCGTTGAGGAATTCGTGTAGGTGGCATCACAGCTGCCCAACTATCGTTCTGAGGATAAGTTTCAGTGTCATTGTGCAAAACAAAAATTCAAGTACTTCTGCCACCCGAAGAACTTATTTTACGGCAATGGATTCAAATCTAATTATTGGTACTGGACTACCTATGGTGAGCAAGAAACTGAAGTTTAGTTTGATCAAGGAGGTGGCTCGACAAGTTATGCCCCCCTACATAGGAATTTGATCCTGACACATATGAAGACATGTTTCATGATACTTAGAGAGCTCAATTTGTTGGGAGCGTTCAACACGAACCTGAAACACCGAATAAAGAATTGTTGTGTTTCTATGACTTACAAAATGCTTCACAATAACATTTATGGGATGTTTGCACTGCACATACAAAGTTATCAGTGGTGCTAATAATGTTCACCATGAAATTTGATTTTAACATGCCCAAAGAAGCATTGAATCAGATAACAACTTTATTGAAAGAGACTAACCCTACAGGGAACTTCGTGTTTGATGAATTGTATAGAACAAAAATTTTGATTTCAAAGTTAGATTACAATGCCAGAAGATCGTTTGTTGAGTTAATGGGTGCATGATCTATTACAAGGCCAATGCAGTCGAGAAGACTTGTCAATTTTGTACTGTGTATAGATTCAAACAAATAAGAAAAATAATAAAAATCAGAAAAGTTCTCTATACAAGTTTCTCTTTTATTTTTCTCTCATACCCCGACTTCGGAGATTATTCACTTCCATGTTTACAGCCCAACACATAACTTGGCATAGTATTAGATCAGTTGATGCTAACTCGATGAGTCATCCAACAGATGGTGAGGCTTAGAGACATTTCGACCAAACTAACCCAGATTTTGTAGCTGAATTATGTTATGTCAGATTTGGGTTATGTGCGGCTTCATCCGTACAGTCACACTGCAACTCCGTATTCATGCTGCCCAGTGATCATCACCCTCTATAATTTCCCCTCCCCCTCCCATATGTGCATGGCCGTCTTGTTCTTATTTCTAACATTAATCATACTAGGTCCACATAGCCTAAAGGGGAAAATTGAAGCCTACTTACAGCCTTTGGTTGAAGAGCTCAAATGTTATTGGGGTCGGCCATGCTTACATATGAAATCACTACGAAGCAGAAGATTCAACTGTGATTGTTTCTTATGTGAACAATTAGTAATTTCTCGGCATATGGGGTGCTAGTTGGTTGGAGCACAGTTGAGAAATTCACTTGTCCTTACTGCATGGATATGTCGAAGGAATTTACTCTAAAAAATAATAGGAAAAAAGCTGGTTCGACTACCAACGAAGATTTCTAAACTGTGATAACCCATTTAGAAGGAACAAAGATACATTCTTCAAAGACAGGATTGAGAGATCATGTTCACCCCCCAGGATTATAAGAGTCAAAATATTTGAGTGATCAGTGAAGTCCCACTGAACACTGAGAGACCAGAGATAACTTCAACTCATCTTCCTAATTTCGGTGTCACGCACAACAGAACAAGTGCATTATAATATGGGATGTTCCATACTAGAAGACTAATCTTATCAGACATAATCTCGATGTTATGTACATTGAGAAGATTTTTTTTATATAACAACATTGTGATAAATATCAGGAGTAAGAAAAAAGATAATGTGAAAGCTATAATAAACCTGAAAGAGTATTGCAAAAGGAGGACCTTAGAGCTTCAGGAGACAAATAGAGGTAAATTAATAAAGCCTAAAGGTATACACTCTCTTACACAAGATCAATGGAGGATAATTTTTGAGTTGTTGAATTCAAAAGCTTCCCAATGCCTGTGTTTTAAATTTAAATTGTTTTTTGATTTAGTAACATGTAAGGTATTTGGCATGAAGTTTCACGACTGCCATGTATTTCTTTAGTGCGTATTACCCATTGCATTTCATGCACTGCTGAAGCCAGTGCTCGATCCATTGATTGAAGTAAGTATATTCTTCAAAGAATTGTGTGCAGGAATACTGAATGTTGGCTTATTGAGATATTTTGTTGTGAGTATTCTCCTTTTATTATGTATGCTTCAACTTTATGGAGCATCTGCCTATACATCTATGTTATGAGGCTATACTTGGGGGTTCCAGTGCACTAAAGATGGATCCATCCCTTTGTGACATTTGTATTTATGATGCATACATTGCAAGTAGAATTGTAATTTACACTAAATGACCACTGTATTCAATGTAAAACTTATATGTTTCAGGTTTTTAAATAAAATAAAAAAAATGTTAAGAATGAAGCACGTCCAAAGGGATCAATAAATGAAGCATATCTATTGTAGGAGATGAAAACTTTCAGCTCATACTGTTTTGATCAAGTCCATCAAAGAGTTCATTTTATACGTCCTGCTAAAGTGTGACAAATTTTAACCATTTATACAGTAAGATTCACAGTCTTCAAACTCAATATATATTATCATTATTATTGAGAAAGTTATTTATATATTAACTAAATTCAAAAATACAAATAACAATATTGTGAGTAGATTATTTATCGATAGTTTGGACATGGAAGATGAGTCACTGATAAGCAGAAAGGTCGAAACAGAATTTTCGACATGGTTCAAATTATACGTACATATAATGAACACTTCTAATAACATGTGTGTGTCGGCATATTTTTAGGTTGTGTGGTATTTTGAAAAGGGGTCACCTACAGAAGTTGTCGGCGAATTTTAGATTTTAAATTTAATTTATATATATATATATATATATATATATAATTTGGAAAGTAGCATTTGATTTTAAAAATAATTTTTAAGTTCGAAAGATTTTTAAGATATAAAATCAAACTAATCTCACATCCTAAATAGTTTATATAAACTTGCGCCTATCCCGATTGAGCTCAATTAAATAAACTAGAAGTTTTGTGACATCTATTTGGTCTACGAACCAATTTTATAAGCCGACAAGTTCCCATGCTTAATATAAAGGAATTAAGCAGAGTTTATATTACATGGGTTCTTAAACTTCCCTATAAGGGCAAGCCTCTATAGTTAATTACATCTTATATGACGGGAATCATTTAAGAAAACTCTCGATAATGATCAGTGATTTTGCTTTCAAGAATTTCAAAGTTTAAGGTTTCAAAGGATTGAATTTTGGAATTTCAAAAGGGATTAGCTCAAATTTGGAACAGTTTATTTTAGGAATCCAAAGGAGGAAAGGTAGGAGAAGTTGAGGATCCAAGAGGAATCTTGGCAACTTCCCAAACTATCCTATTGTTTGGCTTCCATTTAAGAGTTTATTTAATGTTTCAATCCTGTCAATTTTAATTAATTAGGACTTATTCTTGTATGATATAATCACACAAATAGCCTCAAAGATGTGAGGGTTTATGTCGTACCAAACGACTACCTCGGAGTCCTAAGATTGGTTAGGGCTTAATTTGCATAACATGATTATGTAAATGCCTAACAAAAAGCTGACGATTTATGTTGCACTAGGCAAACTACCTCGAAATCCTATGGCTTTGTTATTTAATTCTAAGAAAGGCTTAGCTGATGTAGATTCCAGTTTTGCTGACGAGGATGGTCGTGCTGCCCACTATGCTCCAAGCTCTTTGTCGTTGCAAAGGTTTAGTTTTAGAAAGTGAAAATCAAGAGATGAGAGAAGTGTTTCGGTTTAGAAGAGTTTTAAGGTTCAAATATCTTAGTGTTTTATTATGGGAAATCTTAAAGTTGATTATAACAACACCGGTTAAGATCCCACGGTTCCATCATTCCGGCACCGTTATTTTTATCGGATTCACTTAGTCCAAATGAATTTGCTAAACTCAACTGAATGAGTTCCACACTTTCATTTAGACCGGGGGAAATCCCGTTAGCAACACGTAGGTTACATCATTCGAGGTATTCTCGATCATCCAACGAGACGTTTTAATTTAGTTGTAGTTGTAGTTTTGTGTTCTGTTTGTGATTAAATTTTGAGTTGTTTTATCTTCTGAATGTTGTGGCGGTGAATTTTATCTTGTTGTGACTTTTAATTTAGTTTTGGGTTTCATTTTTGTGGCTATCCTAAAAGATTTCAGTTTTCATGCAGGGTGACATTCTTGTTTAACATGCAAGTTTTGCAAGAAAGAAAATACAGCGCAGGTAAATAAATTATAATAAAATAAAAGCGTGTCTGGCAGGTCTTCTCGTCATTCCCGGCTGCACTTAAAACATACGTCAGGGCATTTAAATATTTACAAGAAAACACCTAAGTAAAGCTAAGGGAAAGTTGTGGTTGTCTACCAAAATCTTAATCCTATTGCTAGTCAATTCCTATGACGTCTAGGTTCTTGTGTTTTACGGATGATTTTCTTCACCAAAAAATAATTAAGTTTAACTGTTCTTCTAAAACATCCCATTATATTGAAAAAGTGCTTAGGACGGGTCTTAAACATCTTTTCAATGCTTCTGGGATTATTTCGAATCCAAATGAATTTCATTGTACAGATGAATTGGTCATCCAAAAGGTTTAGTTAAGTTTTGTTTCTTGCTCAGTGAACTTAGATGTTTTAATTATCTTATGAGAGAGGTGATATTCACTTGGTGTTTCACTTAAGAGATATGTCGATGAAAGCCTTTAGGGGCAGATTAGGTTATTAAGAAACTTAACCATCTTGTTTGAAGTTGAGTTGATTTTTTTTTAAGAATGATCCAAATTAATTATAATATTTTAGTTTAATTATAATTGTCTTAAGTTATTTCAATTTGCTTGTGTAATTTCAAAAGTTGATTTAGTTGTTTTTAAAATTGTTTTAACTTTAAATTAAATTTAATTGTGTTGATTTAAAGTTGATTTTGATTTAGTTGTATTAATTTGATTTTGATTTATAGTTGATTAAATTATTTTAAAATTGTTTTAATTTAATTATATTTTTTAAATTAATTATGTCATTTTAAAATTATTATTATTTTTTTAATTTAGTTTATTATTTTTATTTTAATTCAATTAATTATTTTATTTTTTTAATTATTTTTTTAATTTAATTAATTAGATTTTTTAAAATTATTTTTAATTTAATTAATTAAATTATTTTAAAGTTATTTTTAATTTAATTATCTTAGAAATTATTTTAATTTGACTATTTAATTTATTTTAGAAATTATTTTAATTTGATTATTTAATTTATCTTAGTTTTCATTAATGAGTTATTAAATTAATATTAAGTGATATTTGATTTTTGTCATTAATTAGTAGTTAAGATTAATAAATTAATATCTTCCAAGATTAAACACCTTCACTTAATATATTCTCTTTTAATTAACTTCAATTTCAATAATTTAAGAAATTATAATCATTTTATTTATGTTGGAAAGGTGATAAATGGGTTCCTACCCTTTAACCCCCTATGTTTCAATTATCTAATAAGATTAAGATCAAGCATTTCCCTTTTACCCTTAGATGAGCCTAAATATTAAATAAGACTAGATTTCAATAATTACCATTTTGTCCCTTAGGCTTGTTCACTTCATAATTCATTAAATATAACTCAAATGACTTTGAAATTTTTATGTCACCTTAATCATGGGTTAATTAAATTATCAGAGGAGAAAATGTGATTTTTCTGAATTTAATTTAATTTATATATTTATTAGAATGATAAATAAGGGTTTTCAATGAAAATTCAATAATACGACCAAGTTAAAGTTTATATCCTTAAGAAAAATATGGTATGTTCCTACTAACTGGAGGACCACTTGGACCAATTTTGGTGATTTTTTGAATTATATTTTATTTATTATAATTATTTTAAATTTTGGAGTATTAATTAATTATAAAATAAAAGTAAACTTGAAAATTAAGTTTTATATTTTTCTTAAGTCTCTCTGACCTCAAGGAGCTTAGAGAAACAAATTTTATATTTTTTATGATTTTTCTTTGAATTTTTAGAATTATTTTAAGTGAAGGTGTTGAAAATTCATTTTTTAATATTAAAATTTACCCTAAGCCTTTAAAAATTAATATCTTGACTTAGAGACTTAGGAAAATTATGGGAATGGTTCCTAAGTGATTTGGAGACCAAATGTGACATTTTTATGATTTTTAATATTTTTATGATTCTTATAATTTTTTAATTATTAAAATATTCAAAAATGAGTTAAAAATGAAAATTTTTGAAAAATTCCAATTGTAATTTTATTAACTCCTCTGACATCAGAGAAGCCCCAAAACTAAATTGGTGAAATTTTGAAATGTATTTTGGGTTTTATGAATTTTTTAATTTTTAAAATGGTTATGTCACTTAATTAACTTATTTAATGGGTTGATTTATTTCCAATTGACTTAAAATTTTTTTGTGAGGTTTCCCTGATCCTAAGTGTCAATAGAGAGTTTATTTCATGTTATTTTGATGTGTGATTGCTCCTAATTAATTAAAATTCAGTTTTGAGGTCTTGGCCACATTAGAGTTTATATGAATGAATTAAATCATGAGATAATTTTATGTTGTACCACCGGTCAAAAGGAACACACCCTAATTTTTCTAAATTTTTCTAAGCAACATGATAATTTTTATAATTATTATAGCAAAACTGATGCATAAAGTTGAAAAATAGATATCTCATCATGGAGATCTACCCTGACTTTGGAAAAATCAGAAAAGATCCACCATTATGCATAGAATAACATATCAAAATTTCAAGCTATGGTGAAACTTCTACATGTATGAAGAATTAAAAGATTGAAAACACTATTTTATTAATTAAAAATCAAATATGCATCAATTAAATATGAAATTACTTCCACATTATTCTCCTCATTTCACTGAGCAAAGGGGTATTTTTATTTTATTTTTTTGAGTTTTCTAGGCAAAGTTATGATTTTTTGAAGTTTAGGTTTGAAAAATAATAATAATAATAAAAAATCTAATTTCCCGCTCAAATGACACGTGTCGCTCCGTGATTCGCTGGTGCGTTTCTGTTTTGCGGCCTGTTGATGGACGAAGCTCCCGTTCGACTCCATCAGGGTCGTTCGTCCGATACACGCCAGATCAAACGGCTGCTGCTCCTCTCTCCAACTGCTATTCACATAAAATCGTCCACCTTCAAACCTTGATATCTCACTCGTTTATCAACGAAATTGAGTGATTTTTTTTTTAAATGATCGTCTAATCGAGTAGCACACATCTATATGGTGATGATATACTTAAACTATGTGAATATTTACATAAATTTAAAATAACCTTGGTTGAAGGAGAAAAAAATTTGATACATTAGTCCAAGATATGAGGCCTCAATTGGAAATGGTTTGATTGAGCTTAGGAGTGCTTGGAGAAGCTTTGGAAATAATTTGGCAGGGTCTCCCTAAGGTAATTTTTCCATCTTTTCCCCTTGGCCATGGAGGTGAGGTTTAAATAAGGAAGGTTATGGTGGAGCTTGGGTGGCCATGGGGGTTGATTAGTGGGTTCAAAATGTGTGCTTAGGTGGAGGGGAGGTCAGAGTTTGATTTTGGTGCAATCAATTTGGGATTGCCATGTGTAAAGTCAAGGATTTAAATGACATGGGTGTAAGGGGCATTTTGGGTCAATTTGGGTCAATTCATGGTTTGGGCTTGGTTCACTCACCAAGGCTTGATTTGGGCTGATGGGAGATCAATTGGGTCAGCCCCCTTTAGGTGGAGAAGTCCCCATCCAAGGAGATTTGGTTAAGCAAGGGTGAAACATAAAAGAGGTTAAAAAGCTTTATTAAGAGAGGTGGAAAGTGGCTCATCCTTCTCCCCAAGATGGTATGGTGACATGGCAAGGGCCCTCATGGCTTCATGTGGCTCAAGCATGGCTTGTCATTTAGCATGGAACAAAGTTCTATGGCTCACATTTAGCTTGGGAGCTTGCATGAGAATGGATTATTGATTTAAGTAGTATTTTTGTAAAGTTTGTCATAAGGCTTGATTTGGAATAATTTGATGATAAATTTGGAACATTAGGCAAACCATTAAATCAAATGGATGATGAAATGATAATTGGCATGTGGGCTTTTGAGTGGATTTGGGCTAAATGAAGTGATCTAGCTCATGGGCTTGATTTTGGGCCTTTAAATTTGGGGGGAACTTGAGTTGAGTTTGGGTTAGGTTTGGGTCAAAATTTGGGCTAATTGAAATTTGAGTTTAGTTTAGAAAGGTGCTATGAAGAGTTTGGAAAAGATTTGGAGTGATTTTGAATTGAATTGGATGATCAATTTGGTGGATTTGGACATAGGGTCAATTTTGGGTGAATTGGGTTTGGTTGGACTTGGGTGGATTTAGGGATCAAATTGGAGGCAAATTAATGTATATTTTTGTTTGTAGGGATTTTAGAAAGGTTTCAAAACAAATTTGGGGAAAATTGGATAACATTTGGGTTCAATTTGGGATGGTTTGGTTACTTGGTCAATTTTGGGCCTTAAGAGCCAACTTGGAATTTTTTTATCAAATTGGATTAAATTCACAAAATTGGGGTATGTGGTAGTTGAAGAAAATGATGTGGAGAATATTTTGGAATTTTTGGAATTTTTTGGGATTTTTTGTAATTTTTGAAATTTTTTACTATGAAGGGCATTTTGGTAATTTTGGGGAGTTTGGGGGTAAGTGGTTAAAAGGCTGAATTAAAGGCTCGAGGTGGTTTAGAAAGAAATTTGGAGTCAAACAAAAGTGTCAGGGGTCATTTTTTATTTATGTGGAAGTTTTTATGAATCCCGGAGCGTTTTTTAAGTGTCAGCTATTTTGGCCGTGATGGGCCTAGAGGTTGCTCGGAAGTATGGCATGTTTACAGTTAAACTTCTCAATTTGATGAGAGGAACGCTCTTGAGTGATTGTTTTTGGGAGCCCGGGTGACTGCAAAGTTTTGAGTTTCGGGGCCCTTTTCAGGGACAATTTGGTAATTTTTGGAGAGTTTAGTAACCGAGAGTCAAAAATTAAAATTTTGGGAATAATGAAGATTGATTGAATGTGAGTAAAATGAAACCATTTTGGTTGAGCCATGAAGCCATATTAAGCTCACAAGAGCCATGAGAGGACTCATTTTAGGCACCCAATATGTTGTTCCTAACCCTCTTAGCTAGGGGCTTAGGGGTTGAGGTCCATCCATATGAGTTTCCTACATGAGTCAGGAAGCCAAGTTGGGTAAGAGTGGTTTTAGGGTTCAGGCATGTTCAACAATGTGGTGTGTGCAAGCTGGACCTCACCAAGACCAGATCACTCAGGGTGATCCTAAGGCCAAAGAATCCTATAGGAAACTCATCCTTTAAACCTCCACATTTGATCTTAACCGTCCAAGTGGCATGTGGGTTTACAATCAAACTTGTGGGGTTTGAAGGGAGCCAAGAAGTGTTTGAATTTCTAAGTGGTGGGTTCCATCTCTAGTCCTCTAGGATAGTTGAAGGGAAAACCTATGGCTAGATCCTAAGCACTAAGGAGAGAGATCACACCTCACTAAAAATGAGGTCAACAGTGTGTAATATGATCGTTTTATTTAAAGTTTCATTATTGGTACCTATATATCTGTTATAGGTTCACAATACAGCCAATGGAATCACATATAAGATATTATTAGATCGTGCCTATGGGTCTAATTGTAGTGTGACTACTTGGTAGATATTTGATGCAAATGGTTATACATTCCGTACGAGTTCTTGGTGTGAAGAGAAGAAGATATTTAACTTTGATGTCACTGTTAAAGGAAACACACACACAGACAGCGAGATTTACTATTATGGCATACTTGACAAAGTTATTCAATTGCAATATCTTGGTAATGCTAGCTTCATTATATAATTGTTGAACTGTCAGTGGTTCGATCCTATTCCGAATCGAGGAATCCAAACACTCATGCCTTATGATATCACTGAAGTCAAATTGAATAGATTATATTTAAAGTTTGATCCTTTTGTTCTGGCACGCAAAGCTATAAGTGTTTATTAGAGTAAGGGATAAAGTTTGATTGGGTCGTGGTTGTGAAGAATAAACCTAAGAAAAAATATTGAGCTGCATGGTTCTATAGAACCAATTCATCAACAGGAAGGTATGTCAGATTTTCGTATTTAGGGCGACACAAATGATAAATAATTGTGCTAGAGGATACCACTGGGATTTTCAGAGAGGGTGCTCATGGTTTGGATGAGAATGATGAAGAGAGTGAAGAAAAAATTTTAGGTTCATCTTAGACGATGAGTTCTTCTGATGAAACTTAATAACATAGGTATGTAAATTTTGGATTAATTGTTACTGCTGTTATTTTATGACGCCTACTACTTCCTCAGCCACTCCCACATTTGCTATTGGCATAGCTCTTGAGCTTGACCCGTCAAATTCTGCCCCCCCCCCCCCCCCCTCCGACCAAGAGGTTACACTTACTGCTAGAGGGGGACTCGTAAGTTATTTTTAATAGAGTATTATGTTTATTCTTCAAGCTATATGTTTTTTGGTAACTAATTTGTTTTGTTAAGCAGATTCATAACCCACAAGATGCATGTTACCTGTATCACCAAGATTATCAGAAGCATGTACGATGAGCCTTATTTGTAGTGCAAACATGATGGGAAATAGTGAATTCTAAAAATGATGGTCAAAAGATCACAATTAGGTGGCAATAGTTGGGAAACTATATTCAAGTAATGGTAGTCAAGGGGATATAAGTGGGTGATAATAATTAGATGAATATAATTGTGCAAGGATGTTTAGAAGATCAAAATCAAGCATCAATGGTCTGGAAATCATGGATAAGTGATGGCGGTAGGGGGAAGGTGATCAAGTGATTATAGGCGGCGATGATGTTCTAATAATTATAATTTGGCAATGATAGCCAAAGATCTTTACGTTTGGCAGAAATTATCGAAAAGTGATAGTCTGATGTTGATGGTTAAATAATTGTACATGGAATCAATATTCCATAATTGAGTAAGTGTAGTTGGATGAAGATGTTTGAGAGGCCATAATTAGGTGTCAACAATATGGTGATTTTAATTGAATGGTAATGGCAAAGTGACCATGGATGGGAGACTGTTGTCCGCTAATGATGTTCAAGTGACCACATATAGATGATGTGGTCAGGCGACCATAAATAGATAGGATTGTCAAAAAAGCTAGTCGTTCATGAATGACTCGTGTTTGGCTGGTTAATTAGCTTGTGTTCAAATCGTTAATTAAAAAAGCTAGTCGAACACGAACAAAATTTTAAACACTAATTTTAAACGAGCTAAACATGAAAAATCCTTTATTCAATCAAGTTCTATGATCGTGTTCTGGTTGTTTTAACTCAATATATATATATATATATATATATATATATATATATATATATTCATTATAGCTTGTGTGGTCATGTAGTTTTGCGTTAAAGTTTTTTATTGCATAGAAATGCTATAGGTTTAATTTCAACACCCTATATCTATTTTCTAATTGATTTAAACAAAATAATTTCGAGTTGAACACAAGCCCAACACAAATAAAACTATATAAATCGAGTTGAACTTGAACATTCTATTCATGATCAATTTCAAACACAAGCCAATTTTGAACATAATTAATTTCGAATAAGTCAAACACAAGCTAATCATGAGCTCACTCAAACTCAGCTCGCTTACAGCCCTGTACACAAGTGCTAATATTTGAGATGAATGGTTTGTCAATGGATATCGGGCAATCATGATATAACAAAAGAGATCAATTTATGACAATCGAATGATGGCGGTCCAGCGACAGAAATTCGAAGGAGAAAATCAAGCAGTGGACTAGCAATCTATTCATATAATGATAATCTCAATAGCTACAATCGAGGAGTAGTGGTCTAATGGTAAATGAGCCATGGTGTTGCTCAGATAAAGCTTATGTTGCGTTTGGGGCAACGGTGTGATGGTGGTGCGGTGCATGCCTTTTAAAAAAAAAACTATTGTTGGAAGCTATGTTTTGTAACATAACCTAGCTAAGTGTGGTGGCTACCAAAATGCTAAGGTCTGACTTCTTGAAAGTTAAATAAATTTCCAATGGCCACCACAGCTTTTGAACATTAATTTCTTCTGCAGCATCGTTACTGCTATTTCTTCAAACAACTATAGCTGTCTCAAACAAAACCTTAATCTCCCCTCACCATTTTTGTATGTAGAGTGGAAGTTTAGATGTGATATTTATTTAAAAATATAGTCAAAATAAAAAGAAAGACACTCTATTGAATGACCTAGAATGATGCCCTTGATCACTGAATAATTTTTTTAATATTTGAGTGTTTTAATAATATAAGAATTAAGTGATCTTGAGCTCTTTAGTTTCTTCTCATCTAGAGCTTCACTATGGCTACGTGTACAAGAATTGAAAGTAATTTAGGTATTCACTTAAAATCTTGAGAAGTCTCATAATCATGTTTCAGGTGTTTGGTTTGATTCATTTGAAGTGGAATCAAGTCAGTTTTTGTGTTGATGTCTTTGTCTCTTCAAGATGTTCAATTCAGATATAAATTTGCTGAAATTAAAATAAGATAATCCAAAATATTAATTTTAAAAATTTATAACTAGGACACTGCCTAGAATCCGTGTTTACTCAAAGGATTTTGGGGATGGAATGTCAGTTATTAAAATTTTGATCCTATATTCGACCAAATTATTAAAACCTTGATTCTTGCCCAATTTTTTCATTGATTTGATCAAACTGAAATAAATTAACAACAATATTTAAAAAACAAAATCATCAGACTAATCAAGACCACCATTCCTCCACAAATATTTTTGAGTATCAATATAATATATATATATATATATATATATATATATATATATATATATATATATATATATATATATATATATATTCCCTAACTAGATTTGTTGGACAAATTTATTTAAAGCCGCATAGAGATTCAGTCTGCTTAAATTGAAAGATTTTATGGTGTTCGATTTTCCTTATCCCCCTCTGCTAAAATCAGCAATGGAAGTCGCTCAAACAATAGAGATTCAGTCTGCGGGCCAACGGCTAGTTAGACGATAGATATTTTAAATTTCTATGCTCCGCCAGTTTAATTTACCGTGCTGCTTTATTCTTCTTCTCCAACGGCTACAATTAGAACGGCGTCAGCCTTCTCCTCTACCGTTGGATTGCCTTATTCGGACGGCTAAGATATTCAATTTATTCGACCGTTGGAATTAGAGTTTAGACATCCGCTCAATAAAAGTATCTCCTATTTATTATCTTTATAATCGCACAACATAGAGATTAAAGAAAAGAACGACGCCGAAAGGTAAGAGGGCAGAGATAGATTGAGAAGAGAGAGGAGAAAGACGAAGAAAGGAGAGATCCTTTCTTGTTTTCTCTCAGCTCCGGTGTCGGATTATTCGCAAGGACGGCGGCGAGCCAGAACACCGAAGTGGGGGAGTCACTGGGCACTCGCCTTCAATCTCTATTCTCTTCTGTTTGGTTGAGTTTCTTTCGGCAGATTCAAAACCAGGAAGGCGGAGAAAGCGAAAAAGAGATGGCTACAAGAAATCATGCCGAGGCGCAACAGAATCAGAGAAGTAATGGTTCTTTTCACCTTCATGTCTCCATCTTTGGGTTCAGATTCAAGATCTGGTCATAAAAAAAATTGGTTTCTTTGATTCAGTCTAGAATTTAAGTTCTCCTTTTTGTTCTGCTGCAGTGATGCCTAAAGTGAACATGCATTCAGATTAATTGCTTGATGAACTGAAATAACATTATCCCTTCTTTTTGATCTGCATCTTTACGTGGTTTCTTTCGGAGTTGATCTTTGTTTCCGTTATCAACCGTTTCGATGTCGTTTCTTCTATATGCCCAATATCCTGTTATTTCATATCTTCGAATTTTTATGATGTCTCTTAATTTTCTTCTCAAATTCATTTTACCTGCTCCATTGCAGAGGCCGCCATGCCCACGGTTAAGCAGAAGGAAGCTGCTTCTTTTGGAGATGCTAAGAACCGGAAGGCTCTTGAGGACATTGGAAATATGGTCAATCTTCGCATAGCAGATGGGTAATAGTAAATATACAAATCATCGACATACTCATTCCGTCTCTGTAATACTTTGTGTAATTATTAAACTTCCTATTTTGCAATTATTTATTTTATCAGAAAGCCCGGACATCGCCCAATTACCAGGTATTCACATGTAGCCACTATAAATACTTAATTCGATTACAACTTTATCAAAAAAAACAATCTAATTCTTATATGCTTGACTTCTAGAAGTTTTGGTGCTCAGCTGCTAGCCAATGCACAAGCCGCTGCTGCTGCTAAGGTAACATTGTCGAGAATGACAATCTGCAACTCACTTTTTATTTTAATTTTTATGTTTATTCAAGTGTCTCGATCAATCTTTGTTTCCAAATTTCTTAGAAAACACAGAAGCAAGTAGCATTACCTTCTGATGGAAATACAAAGAAGAAATCCGCAGTTAAAAGTTCAAAGCCTGTGGTAGTCATTGATATCAGTCAATCCACAAAACAAAAGGAAAACCAGGAAAAGAAAAGTTATCATGCTTCCTCCTCAAAGAAGAAAGTTCATTCCTTAAGCTCTGTGCTAACAGCTCGTAGCAAGGTAAAGAAAACCTTATAAAACTAGTATATATTTTTTTTCTCTGCTTCAGGTCCAATGATTGATTATATGTCATCTCAGATTGCATGTGGGATCCAAGATATTGATGTTGATGATGCTAATAATGAGTTGTTCATGTCTGAGTATGTTGAGGATTTATACAAGTTCTATAAGCTCCAAGAAGTAAGAGTGTCATTTTATAAAGTTGGTTTATATGGTTTCTACCAACTTATCTCACATGTTTATGCCGCATGCAATGCAGAACTCCTGTCTCCCTCGAGATTATATGAGCTCACAAGTCGAGATTAATGCGAAAATGAGGGCCATACTTGTGGACTGGTTGATTGAAGTGCATTATAATTTTGAACTCAGGCCGGAGACCCTCTATCTCACCATGTCTATTATTGATCGATACCTATCTGTGGAGTCGGTTCTGAGGAGAGAACTGCAGCTTGTTGGAGTCAGTGCTATGATTATTGCGTGCAAATATGAAGAGATATGGGCTCCTGAGGTATTAAATTTATAGTAAAAATAAGTTCATAAAGCATCATTGTTTCATTTAGTATGATTGTGCTGCAGGTTCATGATTTCATTTGCATTTCGGATCGAGCTTATGCTAGAGAGCAAATACTTAGAATGGAGAAGGGAATTCTAAACAAGCTTGACTGGTGCTTGACATTTCCAACTACGTATATGTTCATAATTCGGTTTTTGAAGGCTGCAGCTTCTAATAAAGAGGTAAAAAAATTATTCAGTTATGATAAGTTACTTAAAATGAATAGATTGATGTTCAAAAACATATTTTTCAATCAATCTTCTGAATGAACTAAGATGGAAAACATGGCGTTCTTCTATGCGGAGCTGGCATTGACGCACTATTCAATGGTGTTGTATCGTCCTTCAATGGTTGCTGCTTCTGCCATTTATGCGGCACAATGCAATTTGAAGAAGAGTCCGCCATGGAACCAAACTCTACAGTATTACACTGGATTCTCGGAGAACCAAATACTGTATGAAAAATTCATGCTTCTCATATAGTTTATATTCAATTTGTAGTATTGGGAAAGCATGTAAAGTTAATATACTATTTCATGTTACACAGGGAGTGTGCTAAGCATATGGTAAGTTTTCATTCAACAGCACCAAATAGTAAGCTCACTGTGGTCTATAGGAAATACTCAAAAGATGAGCTTGGAGGTGTTGCGTTGCGGTCTCCTACCACAATGTTTGTGGAAAATTAAAGTTGGGGGGGAGAAGCGGGTATTGATCATCTTGGTGATGATATCTGGGTTTTTTTTTGTTGGAATTCTTTTGTGGGATTTCTGTTGCTTGACAGTTTGTTTTTTTATTCATATGCATATTGTGTTTGGAATTTTATTGATTGTGTTATATTGCACATAAATTAAATATGTGAAGGAAAAACGATTAAAGTATTGAATTTAACAATCTGAAGATAAATTGTGAATCTTTTTCATTAAATATATTTTTCAGCTTTAGAAATTTTTGAAGTTCATAAATTTCATTTCCACATTATTTGTTTCTAATTCTTTTATTATTTGTTGACCCCCTATTGAAGCTTGAGATGGATGAAACACAAAAGCTTTTAGGTTAATTTTAGAAATAGTGTGGAACGAAATGGCCAAATAAGTCTACAATTAGTCCCATTTGAAATTATAGAGATGAATTTGAAGCTTGAGATGAATTTGAAGCACAACAAACAAGCTTTAGGTTAAATTTAGGAATAGTGCGGACTGAAATGGCCAAATTAGTCTAACAATTAGTCCCATTTGAAATTAGGGAGATGAATTTTGCTTGACATGAAGCACACAAGCTTTTAGGTTAAATTTAGGAATAGTGTGGAACAAAATGGTCAAATTACTCTAACAATTAGTCCCAATTGAAATTAGGGAGATGAATTTGAAGCTTGAGATGAAGAAGAATGCACACAACAAACAAGCTTTTAGGTTAAATTTTGGGAATAGTGTGGAACGAAATGGCCAAATTAGTCTAACAATTAGTCCCATTTGAAATTAGGGAGATGAATTTGAAGCTTGAGATGAAGAAGAATGCACAAAACAAACAAGCTTTTAGGTTAAATTTAGGAATAGTGTTGAACGAAATGGCCAAATTAGTCTAACAATTAGTCCCCTTTGAAATTGGGGGAGATGAATTTGAAGCTTGGGATGAAGAAGAATGCACACAACACACAAGCTTTTAGGTTAAATTTAGGAATAGTGTGGAAAAAATGGCCAAATTAGTCTAATAATTAGCCCCATTTGAATGTAGGGAGATGAATTTGAAGCTTGAGAATGAACAAGAATAGTGTGGAACGAAATGGCCAAATTAGTCTAACAATTAGTCTCATTTGAAGCTTGGGATGAAGAAGAATGCACAAAACACACAAGCTTTTAGGTTAAATTTAGGAATAGTGTGGAAAAAATGGCCAAATTAGTCTAATAATTAGCCCCATTTGAATGTAGGGAGATGAATTTGAAGCTTGAGAATGAACAAGAATAGTGTGGAATGAAATGGCCAAATTAGTCTAACAATTAGTCTCATTTGAAATTAGGGAGATGAATTTGAAGCTTGAGATGAAGAAGAATTGCACACAACAAACGAGCTTTTAGGTTAAATTTTGTGAATAGTGTGGAACGAAATGGCCAAATTAGTCTAACAATTAGTCCCAATTGAAATTTGAAGCTTGAGATGAAGAAGAATACAAGCTTTTAGGTTAAATTAAGGAATAGTGTGGAACGAAATGGCCAAATTAGTCTAACAATTAGTCCCATTTGAAATAGGGGAGATGAATTTGAAGCTTGAGATGAAGAAAGAATGCACACACACAAGCTTTTAGGTTAAATTTAGGAATAGTGTAGAAAAAATGACTAAATTTGTCTAACAATTAGTCCCATTTGAATGTAGGGAGATGAATTTGAAGCTTGAGAATGATGAACAAGAATAGTGTGGAACGAAATGGCCAAATTAGTCTAACAATTAGTCTCATTTGAAATTAGGGAGATGAATTTGAAGCTTGAAGCTTGCACACAACAACACACAAGCTTTTAGGCTAAATTTAGGAATAGTGTGGAAAAAATGGCCAAATTAGTCTAACAATTAGTCCCATTTGAAAGTATAGAGATATGAATTTGAAGCTTGAGAATGAACAAGAATGCACACAACAAACAAGCTTTTAGGTTAAATTTAGGAATAGTGTGGAACGAAATGACCAAATTAGTCCCATTTGAAATTAGGGAGATGAATTTGAAGCTTGAGATGAAGAAGAATGCACAAGAATAGTGTGGAACAAAATGGCCAAATTAGTCCAACAATTAATTCCATTTGAAAGTATGGAAAATGGACATTAATAATCTAAAGATAAATGTTGGAATAGTGTGGAAAATAATTAGAACCATTTGAAATTATGAGTCTTTTTCATTAAACATATTTTTCAGCTTCAGAATCCACTTGATTTGTTTTTAAATTTAGGAATAGTGTGGAACGAAATGGCCAAATTAGTATAAAAATTAGTCTCAAATGAGATTAGGGACACAAGCTTTTTTAGCTTAAATTTAGAAATAGTGTGGAATGAAATGGTCAATTAGTCTAACAATTAGTCCCATTTGAAATTAGAGAGATGAATTTGAAGCTTGAGATGAAGAAGAATGCACAAGCTTCTAGGTTAAGTTTAGGAATAATGTGGAACAAAATGGCCAAATTAGTCCAACAATTAATTCCATTTGAAAGTATGGAGAATAATTGACTTTAATAATCTGAAGATAAATGTTGGAATAGTGTGGAAACAATTAGTACCATTTGAAATTGTGTGTCTTTTTCATTAAATATATTTTTCATCTTCAAAAAATTTTAAAAATTTTCTTTTCCACTTGATTGTGCTTTAGATGGATGAATAAGCACACAAGCTTTTTGGTTAAATTCAGAAATAGTATGGAACAAAATGGCCAAATTAGTCTAACAAGTTCTATTTGATATTACGGAGATTAATTTGAAGCTTAAGATGAAGAGAGGAGAATACACACACGATTTGAATAGTGTGGAAATCAATTAGTACCATTTGAAACTAGGGAGATGATGGAGAATGCAAACAAACACACAAGATCTTAGGTAAGTTTTAGGAATAGTGAAGAACAAAATGGACAAATTAATCCAACAATTAGTTCCATTTAAAAGTAGGGAGAAGAATTGAATTTAATAACGGAGATGAATTTGAAGCTTGAGATGAAGGCATTTGAATTTAATAACGGAGATGAATACACACAATCTTTAGGTTAATGTTGGAATAGTGTGGAAATCAATTAGTACCATTTGAAATTAGGGAGAATACACACAAGGTCTTAGGTAAGTTTTAGGAATAGTGAAGAACAAAAATGGACAAATTAATCCAACAATTAGTTCCATTTAAAAGTAGGGAGAAGAATTGAATTTAATAACCTGAAGATAAATTGTGAATCTTTAGGTTAATGTTGGAATAGTGTGGAAATCAATTAGTACCATTTGAAATTAGGGAGAATACACACAAGATCTTAGGTAAGTTTTAGGAAAAGTGAAGAACAAAAATGGACAAATTAATCCAACAATTAGTTCCATTTAAAAGTAGGGAGAAGAATTGAATTTAATAACCTGAAGATAAATTGTGAATCTTTTTCATTAAATAAATTTTTTAGTTTCAAAAAATTTTCAAGTTCATAAATTTCTTTTCCACTTGATTTGTTTTTAATTCTTTTAGTTTTTGTTGACCTCCTATTGAAGCTTGAGATGGATGAATTATTTTCCACAAGATTTTAGGTCTAACAAAATGACCAAATTAGTCTAACACAATTAGTCCCATTTGAAATTAGGGAGATGAATTTGAAGCTTAAGATGAAGAAGAATACACACAAGACACATGATTAAATTTAGGAATAGTGAAGAACAAATAACCAAATTAGTCCAACAATTAGTTCCATTTGAAAGTAAGGAGAAGAATAAAATCTTGAGATGAATATACATTTCTTTTAGTTAAATTTAACCTAAGAAATGTGAAGAACAAAGTGACCTAATTAGTCCAACAAATTACTTCCCGTTCAAGCTTAGAAGAATTAGGTTATTACAATTTTATTTCCCAAAAGGAGCTTGTAAACAACGCTTGGTTGATTTTCCTTCCTTCGGGTTTGAAAATAATTTAATTTAGCAGATAATGTATAATTTTGGTTTTGAAAAATAGTGTTTTTAAAAAAATAGTTTACATAACCAAGTACAATACCACAAGTGGTGAACCTTCTCAAAGATAAGTGTATCACTTGATTGTAGACTCAACTATATAAACTAAGAAATATGTGATATCAGTTTGGTCTCCGAAACCTTGTGTATGACAGATTCCCCTAATATAAGCATTAAATAGGTTTTATTTTACTTGGGTTACTTGGGTTCTTTAGTCCCTATAAGGGCAAGCCCCTATAGTTAAGTACATCTTAAAAGACCGAAGTCGCTTAAGAAAACTCTCGATAATGATCAGGGGTTTCGTCTTCAAGAATTCAACGTTGAGTTTTCAAGGTTGGACAAAAAAAATCAAATGCAAGTGGCACAAATAGGAAAAATTACTTTTTCGAGTCCAAAGGAGCAAGAAGTAGGGGACGTCACAAACTTTGAGGCGAGCCTCGGTGACTTCTCAAACCATCCTACTGTTTGAATTTACATTTTTGAAATAATATTTATTTAATGTTTACTCGTGCCAATTATTATTATTTATGGCTTACATTTGAATAATATCTGATCATGCAAATAGCCCGAAAGATAGGAGGACCGAATGACGATCTCGAGATCCTAAAGAGAATGTGAGAATTTATGTAAAATCCTTGTTATTTAATACTAGATCTGCCTTGTTGTAGAATGTTGATGTCGTCGCATTTTATATTTATTTTTAAATTTAAGTATATATATATATATATATATATATAGTTTTAAATAGTTTAGAAAATATTATTTGATTTTGAAAATACGAGACCAAACCGATCTCATACCCTTAGTAGTTTAAATAATTGAACGTTGCACCGTAAACTATGTGTTTATCTCGAGGAATAGACATGTTGTTTAATAATGGGGTTCAATTAGATAAACTAGTAAATTTGTGACATTCGTTTGATCTGCGAACCATTTTTATTTACCGACAAATTCTCCTATTTAATATGAAGAATTAAATAGGGTTTATATTAAGCTGGGTTCTAAAATTCCCTATAAGGGCAAGCCCCTATAGTTAATTACATCCTAAGCGACGGGAATCACTTAAGAAAACTATCGATAAATATCAGTGGTTTCGCTTTCAAGGATTTCAAAGTTTAGGGTTTTCAAAGAATTCGATTTTAGAATTTCAAAAGGGATTAGATCAAATTTGGAACATTTTACTTTGGGAATCCAATTGAAGAATGGTAGAGGATGTCACGGATTCCTATTATTTGGCTTTGATTTAGAGATATATTATTTGATGTTGCGATCCTGTCAATTTTAATTAATTAGGACTTATATCCTCTGTATGATGTAATCATACAAATATCATGGAAGATGTGAGGGTTTATATTATAAGGCCAAGCCTCTGTAGTTAATTACATCCTAAGTGACGGTAGTTTAAATAAATATAGCTAAAATAAATATCAGTGGTTTCGTTTTCAAGGATTTCAAAGTTTAGGGGTTTCAAAGAATTCGATTTTAGAATTTCAAAAGGGATTGGATCAAATTTGGAATATTTTATTTTGGGAATCCAATGGAAGAAAGGTAGGGGATGTCACGGATTCCTATTATTTGGCTTTGATCTAGAGATATATTATTTAAAGTTGCGATCCAGCCAATTTTAATTAATTAGGACTTATATACATATGATGTAATCATACACATATCCTGGAAGATATGAGGGTTTATGTCGTACCAAACGACTACCTCGGAGTCCTAAAATGAGTTTAGGGCTTAAATTGCATAACATGATTATGCAAAGGCCTAAAGAGAAGTTGAGGATTTATGTTGCGCTAGGTAAACTACCTCGAAATTCTATTGCTTGGTTATTTAATTACTAAAGAAAGGAAAGCTGACGAAGTCGACCGTGCTGCCCACCGCGCTTGCTCCGAGCTCCTTGTTGTTGCAGAGGGTTTAGTTTAAGAAAGTGACAATCAAGAGATGAGAGAAGTGTCATGGTTTAGAGGTTGAGTTTTCAAATTTAATGTCTTAAGTTTTATTAAGGGAAATCTTAAAGTTGATTAAGCAGAACCGGTTAAGATCCCACGGTTCCATCATCCCGGCACCACTATTTTTATCGGATTCACTTAGTCCAAATGAATTTACAAAACTCAATCGAATGAGTTCCACACATTCATTTAGACTGTGGGAAATCTCGTTAGCAACACGTGGGTAACATCATCCGAGAGATTCCCGATCATCCAACGAGATGATTTAATTTAGTTGTAATTATAGTTTTGTTGTTTTGTTTGTGATTAAATTTTGAGTTGTTTTATATTTTGAATGTTGTGGCGGTGAAATTTTATCTTGTTTTCATTTTAATTTAATTTTGGTTCGATTTTGCGGTTATCCTAAATGTTTCAGTTTTCATGCAGGGTGACATTGTTGTTTAACATACAAGCTTGCAGGAAATGAAAGTAAAGTAAAGTGCAGGAAAGTAAACCGCAACAAATAAAAAGCGTACCTGGCGGGTCTTCTCGTCATTTCCAGCTGCACTTAAAACACATTTTATATATAAAGAGAACACCTAGGTAAAGCTAAGGGAAGCCTCTGGTTGTCTATCTAATCCTAGTCATATAACTAGTCAATTCCTAAGGTGTGTTTATGGATGATATTTTTCATCAAAGAACAATGAAGTTCAATTGTTCTTATAAAACATCTCATTAGGTTGAGAAAGTTCTTAAGACGGGTCCTGAACATCTTTTCAACGCTTCTGGGATTATTTTTTAAGTCCAAATGAATTTCATTATATGGATGAGTTGATCATCCAAGAATTTAATTAAGTTTTGATTCTTGCTCAGTGAACTAGGATGTTTGATTATCCCATGAGTAAAGTGACATTTCATTTGATATTTCATTTAAGAGTTATAAAGGTGATAGCCTTTAGGAGCAAATTAGTTTATTAAAAGATTTAACCATTCTTAATTGAAGTTTGAGTTGGTGATTTAAAGTTATTCAATTTAGTTATACATTTTTCATATTGATTTTCAAATGTTTTAAATCATTTAAGTTAGAAAGGTGTTTTGAATTATTTGATTCAGTTAAGTTTTAATGATTTAAGTTTGTTTTAACTTAATCATAATATTTTAGATTAATTTTAATTAGTTTAGTTTTAATGTTTTTTATTATGAATTGTTTTAAATTAACCTTAATATTTCAATTTTGTTTTAATTTTAGTTTTCAGTGATTTCAAATTACTTTTAATATTTTAAGTTATCTTAATTTGATTTTAAATCATTTCACATTAACTTAAATACTTTGAGTTTTTAATTTAATTATAAGATTTTGAGATTATTCCCCCCTTTTTTATTATTAGTGTCAATCATCATTTTTATGACTTCATTAGTAAAAATTAAGTGATGTTTGATCAATTCATTGATTAGGGATTCAATTCAAAGAATTAGAATGTTAAGATCCCTTAAACCTTAATAATTCATGCCTTAATTAACTTCCAAAGTTTAATGATTTAATTAATTGAGATTTATTCTTTAATGTTAAAGGTGATAAATGGATTTCTACCCCTTAACTCCCTAAGTTTCAATCATCCAAAAGAAAAATTAAGATCAAATGTTTACCCTTCTCTTTGGTTAAGCTTAAATATTAATTAAGTTTAGAGCCCCTTAATTACCTTTATGCCCTCTTAGGCTTATTCATCTCATAAATCATTAAATCAAGCTCAAATGAACTTGAAATTTTTATGTCACCTCACTCACATGTCAATCTTAATTAGAGGAGAAAATGTGATTTTTCTAATTTTAATTTATGTTATATAATTATTTTAATGAAAAATAGGTTCAACAACATGACCAAGATGAATTTTTTGTCCTTAGGAAAATTATGGGAGGTTCTTACTGACCAGAGGACCACTTGAACCAATTTTGTTGATTTTTTTAGTTTTATTTTATTTATTATAATTATTTTGAGTTTTGGGGTATTAATTAAAATAAAATTAAAGTATAAAAATAGGTTTTATATTTTTCTTAAATCCTTCTGAGGTCAAAGAACTTAGAGAAGTAAATTTATATTTTTCTGATTTTTCTTTTAATTTTTAGAATTATTTTAGTGAAAGCGTTGAAAAATCCATTTTTTAATATTCAAAATTCTCTAAGCCTTTAAAATTCAATATATTTACTTAGAGACTTAGGAAAAATATTTGGTTGGTTCCTAAGTGATTAGGAGACCAAATATGACATTTTTATGAATTTTAATCTTTTTATGATTTTTATAATTTTTTAATTATTAAAATACCCAAAAATGGGTTAAAAATGAAAATTTTAGGAAAATTCCAATTTTAATTTTCTTAGACTCCTCTGATCTCAGAGAGCCCTCAAAATTGATTTGGCGAATTTTTGAGTTATATTTTGGGTTTTATGAATTTTTTTAATTTCAAAAATAGTCATGTAACTTGAGTAATTCATTTAGTGGGTTAAATCATTTTTAATTGACTTGAAATTTTTATGTGGTGTTCTCCTAATCCTAAAGGATAGTGGAGATTTGATTTCATGCCATTTTGATGTGTGGTTATTCTAAATTAATTTAATTTCAATTTTGAATATTTGGCCAAATTAAGGTCATTTTTAGTGAATTAAATCAAGCCATAATTTTCCTAGAGTCCTCTGATCTAGAGATACTTCCCCTAATTTTTCTGATTTTTTATGAACAACATGCTAATTTTCATAATTAATTTTATGAACAACGCGTGTGATTTCGGAGTCGCCTATGTTGAGGTGGCGCCGCGTCAGATAAGTAGGAAATTAGGTTATTTCTATTTATTTAAATTACAGAAACTTTGAAAATGTATATCTTTGCCTAGAAAAATCCAAAAATTAAAAGAAAAATACTCTTTTTCTCAGTGAACAGAGGAGAATAATGTGGAAAAAGAATTGATTTATTTTCTTGAGTCTTTAATTTTTAATTAATTAAACACGGTTCTGAGTATTTTAATTCTTCATTAGCATGCATAGTTCAACATGACATGAGACCATAGGACTTTTGTAGCCTCCGACCTTGGAAATATTTCCTAAATTTTCTAAGGCTAGAGACTATGTCTATGAGAAGTTATCTATTCTCTAAGTTCAGAGTCATTTTCTTGAAAATTAATTATGAAAATTAGCATGTTGTTCATAAAAATTCAGAAAAATTAGGGGAAGTATCTCTAGATCAGATGACTCTAGGAAAATTATGGCTTGATTTAATTCACTAAAAATGACCTTAATTTGGCAAAATATTCAAAATTGAAATTAAATTTATTTGGAACAACCACACATCAAAATGGCATGAAATCAAATCTCCACTATCCTTCAGGATTAGGAAAACACCACATAAAAATTTCAAGTCAATTGAAAATGATTTAACCCACTAAATAAATTACTCAAGTTACATGACTATTTTTGAAATTAAAAAAATTTATAAAACCCAAAATATAACTCAAAAATTCACCAAATCAATTTTGAGGGCTCTCTGAGATCAAGGGAGTCTAAAAAAATTAAAATTGTAATTTTCCTAAAATTTTCAAAATTACCCTAAGCCTTTAAAATTCAATATCTTTACTTAGAAACTTAGGAAAAAAATTTGGTTGGTTCCTAAGTGATTAGAAGACTAAATATGACATTTTTATGAATTTTAATCTTTATGATTTTTATAATTGTTTAATTATTAAAATACCCAAAAATGGGTTAAAAATGAAAATTTTAGGAAAATTCCAATTTTAATTTTCTTAGACTCCTCTGATCTCAGAGAGCCCTCAAAATTGATTTGGTGAATTTTTTAGTTATATTTTGGGTTTTATGAATTTTTTTAATTTCAAAAATAGCCATGTAACTTGAGTAATTCATTTAGTGGGTTAAATCATTTTCAATTGACTTAAAATTTTTATGTGGTGTTCTCCTAATCCTAAAGGATAGTGGAGATTTGATTTCATGACATTTTGATGTGTGGTTGTTCCAAATAAATTTAATTTCAATTTTGAATATTTGGCCAAATTAAGGTCATTTTTAGTGAATTAAATCAAGCCATAATTTTCCTAGAGTCCTCTGATCTAGAGATACTTCCCCTAATTTTTCTGAATTTTTATGAGCAACATGCTAATTTTCATAATTAATTTTCAAGAAAATGACTCTGAACATAGAATAGATAACTTCTCAATGACTCTAACCTTAAAAAATTCAGGGAATATTTCCAAGGTCAGAGGCTACAAAAGCCTTGTGGTCTCATGTCATGTTGAAGTATGCATGCTATTGAAGAATTAAAATACTCAGAAGAGTGTTTAATTAATTAAAAATTAAAGACTCAACAAAATAACTCAATTCTTTTCCACATTATTTTCCTCTGTTCACTGAGTAAGAGAATATTTTTCTTTTAATTTTTGGATTTTTCTAGGCAAAGATATACATTTTCAAAGTTTATGTAATTTAAATAAATAGAAATAACCTAATTTCCTACTTATCCGACGCGGCGCCACCTCAATATAGACGACTCTGAAATCACACGCGTTGTCTCCCCATTCGGTGCCGCCATCTGAGTTAGCATGCTCTTTTTCTTTCTGTGGTTCTGTCCGGCTCAATCTCCGCCTTCCAACAGTGGCTGGTCATTTTCTTCGTCTGGTTCAACCCGAGAGCCGTCCACACTAAAACCTTAACATCTCGAGTTATACTCAACCAAATTGAGTGTGGTTTGTTTCTACATGCTCGTCTAGCCTAAACGAAGCTATCCATTTGGCTAACATGCATTGAAATCAAGACAAATGAAATGGAGAATCAAAGCTCGGAAGGAAGGAAAGTTCAATACCTTTGCTCTGAGAGGTGAGGCCTCGATCAGAGATGCTCGGCACGTTCGTTGGAGTTCCAGAAGCCTAGGGATTGAGCCCCTGGTTGTGGTGAATTGCCTAGACCTGAGTTAGTCCAAACCCGATTTGGATCTCTGACCGATAGAACAACTGGGTGGCCTGGTGAGGGGGCTTTCACTAGGGAACTTCTTCTCTTAGTGTGGGGATGGTGTGGGTGCAGTTAATTTGATTTTGGTGGAGTTTCTGGGGATGTCATGTTTCTGGCTTAAATTTCAACTGAGAAATTGAGCTCAGTTAGGGGATTCAGGGCAGGAGGACAGTGGGGATCTTCTTCTCTTGGCTGGGAAGAGGTCTGGGAGCAATTTAAGAGAGTTTGTGAGGAAAAATTCAGCACCTGAAACTTGGCAGAGAGGGGAGGATTTTATAGCCATGGCCGGAGAGGGGAGCTCAGGGCCAGACAAAGAGTGTCCTGGGCCGCTTAGGGTGAGGGCTAAGCAGTTCAGGTGGCTGGTGAGGGGATTGCTCACTTCCAAGCTCCAATTTTGAATTTTAAGCCCATGGGGGGCGCTCAGGCGTGCTTGTTCCGGCGGCTGGCAAGGACTGGCAGGCCTGAGGAGGAGTTAGTCCAATTAATTTTGACAGGGAGCTTGCTTAAGGTGAGTTAAAGGAAGGGACTTAGCCTTAGCCAAGTGGCTAAAACCAATGGTCCCAAGTGGTGGACAATTGGTCCATGGCTCATGGGGCATGGGTTGGGTTAAGTCAAACCCACCCTAGGAGGTCTAGGGTTGGCTACCATGGGGTTGGTTTGATCAAATTTGGCTTGGTTGGGTTTAATTTGGATCATGTGTTCATATGGATTGATTTGAGTTTAGATTGGGCTAGCTTGAGTTTGGGTTTTATTTGAATCAAATTGATTGATCAAAATGTCTTAAATGATTGTCACATAGCTTATGGAAAAGGTTTGGAATGAATTTGAATTAATTTGGGAAGTGAATTTGATGGATTTGGGTGGTTTGGTTAATTTGGGTCACCATGGGTTAAGTTGGATGTAGGTTTGACTTGAGCTTGGTTAGGGCTCAATTAATGGTTCAAAATTATGTAGGTGATTGTTATGAAAGGTTTAGGATAGAAATTGGGTGGAAATTTTGGGTTTAGGGATTCAATTTGGAGAGTTTAGGTCATGTGGCAACTTTAGGGTAAATTTGGGGATTTTGGTTTCAAGTGATTTTGTATGGGACTTCAATCAAAATTTTAGCCAAATGAATGTTGTATTTGGTATAGGAATGTGTTAGGAAAAGTTTGGACTTTGGTTTGGGGAAAATTGAGTGGCTTTGGGTCATTTTGGGGTGAATTGGGTCATAATGACAAAATTGGGGTTTTGGATTAAAGTTGAAATTGAACTCAAATGTGAATCAAATTGGGCTTGGTTTTGATTGAAATTGGTATTGTGGATGTTGAATTTCAGTTTGGAATTGAATTTGATCAAAATTGGGGTCAATTGGGTTGATTTGGTTTGACAATGGGTCTATTTGGGCTAAGTAAGCCAAGTTGGGATTTTGGGTTGAAGGTGGTTTAAATTGGCAAAATTGGGTTATGGTGTATTGGGGTATTTTGGTGGATTTAAGACGTGGGAACTGTTTTGAAGTGATTTTTTAGGAATTTTGGGTAATTTTTGGGAAATTTTGGATGATTTGGTGGTTGTAGGGGCAATTTAGGTAATTTTGGGTAGGTTTAGGGACCCGGGGTCAAAATTTGAAATTTTGGAAAAATGAAGGGGGCTTCAAATAGGGGAGGATGGGACCATTTTAATGGAGTCAAAATTGAGTAAAAGTGATTTGAAATGGAATTAAGGTTTAGAAGTATGAGCCATGGACTTAGCCAAGTCCACCCACTTTGGGACCAAGTCTAGCCAAAAGGTAACCACTTTATGACCCTTCACATATTGACCCTAGCCATCTTAATCAAAGACTAGTGGCTTTGATTCAATCATGTGAGTTTCTTAAAGGGTAGAAGGTAAGGGTTAAGTGGCTTAGGGGTGTGTGTGTGTACAAGAGAAGCTCAAGTCACCCAAGGTTGCCCTAAGTCCAAGCCTTCCTATGGGAACTCACTATTGGTTTTCCATATGGTGATTTTAACCTTCCAAGGTGATTTAGAGGTTTGTAACCATCCAAGTGGGGTCCCAAGAGGAGTCAGGAAGTGGCTGAAATTTTCTAAATGGTGTGTCCCAACTCTAGTCTTCTAGGATAGTCAAGGAGAAGTCTTATGGTTAGATCCTAAGCACTAAGAGAAAGATCAGACCTCACCAAAAATGAGGTCAACAGTTGACCACTTTCTGAAGTTGGCATCCATCCGCTCCAAGCTTCTTGTTGTAGTAGCAGCTCCAAGGTTTATGTGTTGTGTTTATATGTGTAAATATTTGTTGAGTCAATTGATCTTATTATTATTAAAATTGAAGGATGTGTTTGTTCATGTGTAATAGTGATTCATCCTAAACAACCATGTTGACCTCATTTTTGATGAGGTCTTCTCTTCTTCTCTTTAGTACTTAGGATCTAGCCTTAGGCTTTTTCTTTTGACTATCTTAGAAGACTAGAATTGGGACCCGCCTTTTAGAAATTCAAACCACTTCTAAACTCCCTGCAAACTCCACAAACTTGACTATAGACCCCTAATCACCTAGAGGGTTGAAATCGAATGTGGAAGTTTAAAGGATGAGTTCTATAGGACTCTTTGGCCTTAGGACCGCCTCAGGTGGCTCTGGTCCGATGAAGGGGCTGACTTACATTACACTTACACACTACATTTCCACACACTTCCTAAAACCACACCCATACCCAACTTAACCTCCCGACTCATGTGGGTGATTCACATGGATGGTCTTTAACCCCAAGCCCTTGGTTAAGAGGTTAGGAACAACATAGTGAATGCCTCAAATGAGTCCTTTCATGGCTCATATGGGCTTGAAATGGTTTCATGGCTCAACCAAAATGATTTCTTTCCACCTAAATTCACCCAATCTTCAATTTCCCAAATTTTCAATTTTGACCCCGAGACCCTACACCTATTAAACCTACCCAAAACCTCGAAATTACCAAATTTTTGCAAAATTTCCAAATTACCCAAAATTTTCCAAAATCAATCCCAAACATCTCCACATCACTCAAATTGATCATCCATACCCAAAAATACCAAAGATTCCAAAAATACCCCCAATACCCTCCAAATACCCAAAATACCCTTCTTGGCCTAAAAATCCAAAAATTCAGAAAATTCCCAAAAAATTCCAGAAAATCTTAAATATTCCCAATTTCATTTTGTCCAACTACACCATGGGTCAATTTTGTCAATTTACCCTACTTTTGTCAAAACCCAAATTGACCCATTTTGACCCAAAGTAGACCCGATGTTAAACCAAACCTATCCAATTGACTCAAATTTTGGTCCAATTCAATTTTAAACTTTAATTCAACATCCCCAATACCAATCTAGACTAAATCTAAGTCCAATTTGATTGACATTTGGATCCAATTTCACTTTGGGCCTTAAAGCCCAAATTTGGACCCATGACCCAAACTTAGCCCAAACTAACCCAATTCAACTCCAATTAACCCCAAATCTTTTCTAAACCTTCCTTAACATCCCCATAAACAAAACACTAACATGATTTGCCCAATATTTTGACCCAAACCCCACTCAAATTCAACCCAAAATCAAAAGCCCAGATTTCGACCTAAACCCAAACCTAACCCAAATAGGCCCAAACCTCAAAATCAAAACCCAACCAAAGCCAAAACCTCTTTGAAACACTCCCATAAACATTTCTCAACATCTATTTTACATCAATTTCAACCCTAGCCCAACATTGGCCCAAGTTAGCCCAATTTGACCTACATTGGCCCATTTACCAAATAAACCCAAATTCAACCCAATTCAAACCCAAACCACCTTAAATCTATTTCAAATTATTCATGAAACATCCCTAAACCAAAACCAACAACTATTTGGCCCAAACTTCTACAAAAATTCCCATCCATGAACACATCCTTAAACTTAAAAGCCCACTTCCCTTAAACCTTCTTAAAAGCCCATCTTCATTAAATTTTAAAAGCCCAAATCATCCTAAAGCCCACATGACACTTCCCCTCATCATCCATTTGATCAAAATCACCCCTAAGTTTCAAAATCATCAATTAAACCATTCCAAATCAAGCCGCATGTCAAATTACCCCCTAAATGTCAAAAATTTCTAAAACCCATTTCATGAAACAAATCAACCTTTTCCCAAGCCAAATGAAGCCATGAACAAGCCATTCTCGAAGCCACATGAAGCCATGAGGGCTTTGACTTGTCATTAGTCCATTTATGGCAAGAAGAGGGGTTCTTTCTTAAGCCTCCTTTAACCCTTTTTTACCTTAATCATGTCACACACTAAACCATGTTTAGCCGCCTCATCATGGATGGAGACTTCACCACTCCTTCTAAGCTGACCTAAATGATTCCCTCAGCTCAAAATCGAGCTTGGAAGGGTGCACCAAGCCCAAAATGGTGGGTTGACCCAAACCAAGCCAAAGTGAGCCTTCTCCCATTCCATTTAAATCAAACTCCTTTACATATGTCAAACCTCGATTGACTACACAAGCCTCAAGCCACGACCCACCTGAGCTTGAGGGTGACTCGACTCGGCCGGCCGGCCACCCGAGTCGCCGGAAAACACCATGCCCGAAACCTCGGGAGGAGCCGAATTTTGGAATTCCACCTTGCTGAGCTGCCTCACTCCAGAATGGCCATTGCAGCATGTTCTTCTCCTCACCGGAAGCGGTCGATCTCGACCATTAAACTCCACGGAGAGCCTCCGGCCATGCTATTTAAACCCCTCACCCTCTCGGCCAAAAGAGGTGCAAAAACGAAACCTTAAGGAAACTCGCCAAAATCACTCCGGATCACTCTCCACACATAGAGCACACGATCCCCAGCTGAATTCCAGCCCCGATTCCCTCTAGTCGAGCCCGATTTTGAGCTCGAACTTTAGCCAAAAACCGGGACACTTCTTCACAGTGAGCCAATTCCCAAATTGATTGGTCCTACACCTTCACTGGACCAAGAGGAGAAGTTCCCCACCGAAAGCCCCATCTCTAGGCCACCCGGTTGTTCCAGCCTCTAAGCTTTGTGATCGGGCGTGGTCGAAGTCCAACCTGAGACGAGTCACCGGACCGGGAGACTTCATCCGGAGCTTACTAGGATCCAATCGAAGGTGTAACAACTCTCGGATCGAAGCTTCACTTCTGCGAGCAAAGGTATGGACTCCCTCTTCTTCCCGAGCTTCCGGAGATTCTCATTTTAATTTGAGTCGATTTAAATGCATGTTTACCGTATGGATGTGTTCGTCTCTTCGAGACGAATCCGTAGAGCATAAGAACACGAAAATCCGTTGAGAATCGAGTGAGAAATTAGGGTTAGAAGGTTGACGGTCACGGGTGCACACCGGTCGTAGACGATGACCGAGAGCCGTTGGATCGCGCGTGTATCGAGCGGACGATTCGGATTGCGCGGACCGGGGAATGTTACGTGAACCGCGGGGCCCGGGACGGATGACTCGGATGGCGGCGCCCGATCACGGCGCGACACGTACCCCTTCGGAGCTGCCGATGTTTCGGCTGGCGCCGCGTGGATAAGTAGATAAATAGGGTATTTAATGTATTTATTAAATATCGAAACTTTAAAAATCCATATCTTTGTGTAGAAAAATCACAAAAATAAAATAAAAATACCCTCTCGCTCAGGTGAACGAGAGGAGAATAATGTGGAAAAGAAATCATTTAATTTCATCAAGTATTTTATTTTTTATAATTTATTTACTCTCTGCATACATTTAATTCTCCATGCATGTATACAATTCACCATGGCATGAGACCATAGGGCTTTTGAAGCCTCCGAACTTGGGAACATTCCCGAATTTTCCAAGGTCGAGAAGCCATCTCTGTGAAAGGTTATTTATTTTTCAAATGCATGTTGCTGTTTTGAGTATTTTAATTCCAAAAATTAGCATGTTGTGAAATAAATTCTAGAAAAATTTGGTGATGTTCCTTATGACCGGAGAACTCTAGAAAAAATGGGACTTGAGTTAATTCACTCGGAACAACTCTAATTGGCTTAAACACCCAAAATAGGTCTTTAATTAATTAGAGTTAACCAAGCATCAAATTGACTTGAAATCAATTCTCCACTGACCTTTAGGATTAGAGGAATTCACCATAAAAATTTGAGGTCAATTGGACTTGGTTAGCCCCACTAATTGGGTTAATTAAGCCACTTAGCCATTTTAAACTTTAAAAATTCATAACTTTTAAAATACTTTTCAAAATTTCACCAAATTGGTTTTGGAGTCTCTCTGATATCAGGGGAACCTAAGAAAATTAAAATTTCAATTTTCTGAAAAAGTTGATTTTTAATAATATTTTAATATTTTTAATAATTAAAAAATAATAAAAATCACAAAAATAATAAAGTTCACCAAAATGTCACATTTTGAATTTTAATCACTTAGGAATAAATCCCACATTTTTCCTAGGTCTATTTAGTGAGATATTGAATTTTAAAGCCCTAGGGTAATTTTAAAATTAAAAAAATGTATTTTCTAGCATTTTCACTAAAATAATTATAATAAATCATAAAAAAATCAGAAAATTGCAAAGTTTGTTTCTCTGGTTTCCTTGATATCAGAGAGATTTTTGAAAAATATAAAATCCATTTTTCAACATTTATTTTATTTTTTAAATTAATTAACACTCCAAAACTCAAAATAATTATAATAAAAATAATATAATTCAAAAAATCACCAAAATTGGTCCAAGTGCTTCTCTGGTCATTAGGAATGTCCCCTAATTTTCTTAAGGACAGAAACTTTCCCTTGGTCATGTTATCAAATTTTCCTTGAAAATCTCTATTTTCCACCAAAAATAATTATATAAATAAATTAAATACAGAAAAATCACATCTTCTCCTCTCATGTCTTTATTGACATATGAGTGAAGTCACATAAAAATTTCAAGTTCATTTAAGTTCAATTTAGTGAGTTATGAAATTATTAAGCTTAAGGGGTAAAATGGTAATTAAACTTTCAACCCTTAATTAAAACTTTAGGTTTAATAAAAAAATCAACAAGTAAAACATTTGATCTTAATCTGATTTGGATGATTGAAATTTAAATAATTAAAGGGTAGAAACCCATTAAATAATTTTAAAATGATTAAACTTTAATTAAATAATGGATTAAATTTGGAAGAATAATAAAATTGGAATTATTAAAATTGGGATATTATTAGGAAGAGATTTATTCTTTAATTTAAAAAAATCCCTAAATTAATTATCTCATTAATATTCAATTCTTAATTAAAATGATAACTCAAATATAAAATATTAAAAGACTTAATTATTAAACCCTTTTAAAATTTTCAATTAAATTAATTAAATTGAATTAAATTAAATTAATTAAATAATTGGATTAAATTAAATAAATTAAATTAAAATTAAATTAAATTAAATTAAATTAAATTAAATTAAATAATTGAATTAAATTAAATAAATCAAATCAAATTAAATTAAATTAAATTAATTAAATTAAATTAAATTAAATTAAATTAAAATTAAATTAAATTAAATTTAATTTAATAATTAATTTAAATTAAATTAAACAATTAAATTAAACTAAATTAAAATTAAATTAAATTAAATTAAATTAAATAATTAAATTAAATTAAACAATTAAATTAAATTAAATTAAATTAAATAATTAAATTAAATCAAATCAAATCAAATTAATTAAACACCAAATCAAATTAAATTGAACTATGTTAAACTAAATTAAAACTCCATTAAATTAAGTTGAATTAAATATAACATCACCTAAGGCATAAAGAATTCAAAATAAATGTAAAGCAACTTGAACACTATTCCAAATTTAAATCCTTTAACTTAAATCAAGTCATTTGAATACTAATTTACCCTTGAAAGCTTTGATTATTATAACTCCTAAATGGAACATCAAATGAAGTGTTACCTCACTCATAGGATATTCAAATGTCCTAGTTCACTCGAGCAAGTTAACAAGACTTGAAAACCTCGGACGATCGATTCATTTATATAATTAAATTCATCTGGACTTAAAACAATCCTCGAAAATATTGAAAAGATGTTTAAGATTCTTCTTAAGCACTTCCTCAATATGATAGGATATTTATAAGAACAATTGGATTTAATTGTTCTTTGATGAAGAAAATCGTCCTCAAACAAAAAACACGAAAGAACCTAGACGTCGTAGGAGTTGATTAGTTATAGGATTAGGAATTTGGTAAAAACCATAACCTTTCCCTCAGCTTTACCTAGGAACTTGCTTAAATATTCTAATTGTGTTTTAAGTGCAGCTTGGGATGACGGGAAGACCCTCCAGGTACGCTTTTATTTTATTGCAATTTACTTTCTTGCAATTTACTTTCTTGCAAATGTACTTTATTTTTCTTGTATGATAAAACAACAGTTGCATGAAAACCCACACCTTTAGGATAGTCCCTAAAGCCGAAACCAAATTAAGTTAAAAGTCATTGCAAGATAAAATTCACCGCCACAACATTTCAAAATATAAAACAACTCAAAATTTAATCACAAACGTAACACAAAACTACAATTACAACTAAATTAAAACGTCCTGTTGGATGATCGGGAATACCTCGGATGATGTAACCTACGTGTTGCTAACGGGATTTCCCACGGTCTAAATGAAGGTGTGGAACTCATTCAGTTGAGTTTAGCAAATTCATCTGGACTAAGTGAATCCGATAAAAATAACGATGCGGAAGGATGGAACCGTGGGATCTTAACCGGTGTCGTTATAATCAACTTTAAGATTTGTTTTAATTAAAACGTAAAAAACACTTGGAAATTAAGATTTTCTCTAAACCAAAACACTTTTCTCATCTCCCGATTTATGATTTCTAAAACTAAACCTCTGCAACAACAAGGAACTTGGAGCATGGTGGGCGGCACGGCCATCGTCGTCGGCAAAACTTGAACCTAATTCAACAAAACTTTCCTAGAATTAAATAACCAAGCCATAGGACTTCGAGGTAGCTTGCCTAGTGCAACATAAATCCTCAACTCTTCGTTAGGCATTTGCATTGCAAATTAAGCCCTAACCTAGGTCTTAGGATTCCGAGGTAGTCGTCCGATACGACAATAAACCCTCACATCTTCTAAAGTTATTTGTTTGATTTTATCATACAAATATAAGCCCTAATTAATTAAAATTGGCAAGATCAAAACATTTAAATAAGTATTAGGACTTTCCTAAACTCAAGCCAAACGATAGGATAGTCGGGAAATTACCGAAGTTCACTTCGAATCGGTGATTTCTCCTACCTTTCTTCCTTTGGATTCACAAAACAAAATGTTCCAAAATTTGATCCATTCCCTATTGAAATTCCAAAATTCAATCTTTGAAAACCTTAAATTTTGAAATTCTTGAAAGCGAGTTATTGATTATTATCGAGAGTTTTCTTAGGTGATTCCCGTCACTTAAGATGTAATTAACTATAGGGGCTTGCCCTTATAGGGAATTTTAAAGAACCCGAGTAATATAAACCCTGTTTGATACTTTCATATTAAGCGAGGGAATTTGTCGGCTTATAAAATTGGTTCGCGAGACCAAACGGATGTCACAAAACTTCTAGTTTATTTGATCGAGCCCCACCATCAAGCAGTGTGTCTATCCTTAGGGAGAGATATACGGTTTGTGGTGCGGTGCTCGTTTATATAAACTATTTGGGATGTGAGATCGGTTTAATCTCATATCTTAAAACTTTCAAATTTAAAAATTATTTTCAAAGCCAAATACTACTTTCTAAATTATATATATATTTTAATCAAATTTAAAATTTGAATTCGCCGACAACTTCTGTTAGGCGACCCCCCTTTTAAAATACAATACAACCTAAAAATATGCCGACAAACCAAACTAATGTTATTTATCATAGAGGTGTGGTGAATATGTAAAAAAAACATACATAAGTAAAAGGACAGTGAATGTGCTGTACTGTAAAAGAAGTACAGCAAAAGGCAAAATTGCATACATGATCCTTGCTACTGCTGCAAAAGGGTTAGTACAAAAACATAATATGGTAACGTACAAGAAATTTGAGCAAATGCAGGAAATATAGGCAAATTGTAAGAAATATGGCAGGAGAAAACTTAAGTAAATCGCAAGAAATTACGAATTAAGTAAAACAAAACTCGTTATCCCATATAGAAGAGTGGGGTGGGTTAAATGTAAGAATTTGGTAAAGGTGGGGGCTAATAGCTGGGCTGATATAATCACAACCTAGGATATGAGCTACTAACAAAGCAATCTAAGAAGGGCAATTCCTGGCCTCAATCAAAGTGATTAACAAGTGGACCTTTATAGAATTTTATCAAAAAGAAAGCCTTTAATTTTTTCATGCATGTAGAGCTCACTTAGCAGTCAAATATAGTATTGTCGCTAGGGCTGTCAAAACGGCTCGTTGTTCGCGAACAGCTCGTGTTCGGCTCGATAAGAAGCTCGTGTTTAGCTCGTTCGCTAAGTTAACAAGGCTTAACGAGCCGAACACAAACAAAGATTTGTTCGTTCGTGTTCGGCTCGTTTTTGCTCGAAATACTGTTCCTCAATTTTATATATATATATATATATAGTATTTTTAAAAATTTAAAAGATTTATAATTAATTAAAATTATTAATTAAATAAAAATAATAGAAAGTTTTAAATTACATTCAAATGATGTTTTAATATAAACTATAATTCTTGAATATTGTCTCAACCCTTAACATCTTATGGTTACGTGATTAGGATTGTCTAAACGACTCTTTGTTCGTGAACAGCTCGTGTTCGGCTCGTTAAGCAAACGAGCCGAACACGAACACACTTTTTGGGCTCGAAATATAAACGAGCAAAACACGAGTTGAACCTTGGCTCGCTCGTGTTCGGCTCGTTTACACCCCTAATTGTCGCAGGAAAATATATTATTGTTATGTTGTATATGTCGACAAACTTTAGATTTTAAATTTAATTTAAATATATATATAATTTTAGAAAGAAGCATTTGATTTTTTAAAATAATTTTAAGTTTGAAAACTTTAAGATAGGAAATCAAACCGATCTCACATCCCAAATAGTTTATATAAACGAGCACCGCATCACAAACCGTGTATCTATCCCGAAGAATATACACACTGCTTGATGATAGGGCTTGATTAAATAAACTAGAAGATTTGTGACATCTGTTTGCTCAGTGAACCAATTTTATAAGCCGACGAGTCCCCCGCTTAATATAGAGGAATTAGCGGGGTTTATATTACTCAGGTTCTTAAAGTTCTCTATAAGGGCAAACCCCTATAGTTAATTACATCTTAAATGACGAGAATCACTTAAGAAAACTCTCGATAATGATCAGTGGTTTTGCTCTCAAGAATTTCAAAGTTTAAGATTTTCAAATGATTGGATTTTGGAGATTTCAATAGGGAATGGATCAAATTTGGAACAGTTATTTTCAGGAGTCAAAAGGAAGAAAAGTAGGAGAAGTTGAGGATCCAAGAAGAATCTTGGAAGCTTCCCAAACTATCCTATTATTTGGCTTAATTTGAGAGTTTATTTAATGTTGTAATACTGCCAATTTTAATTAATTAGGACTTATATTTATATGACATAATCATACAAATAGTCTCGAAGATATGAGGGTTTATGTTGTACCAAATGACTAACTCGGAGTCCTAAGACCGTTAGGGCTTAATTTGCATAACACAATTATGCAAATGTCTAACGAAAAGTTGAGGATTTATGTTGCACTAAGCAAACTACCTCGAAATCCTATGGTTTTGTTATTTAGACTAAGGAACGAGTTTTGCTGATGTAGACCTGAGTTTTACTGATGACGATGGCAGTGCTGGTGCAGAAAGTGAAAATTAGGATATGAGAGAAGTGTTCTAGTTTAGAAAAATCTTAAGGTTCAAGTGTTTTTAACATTTTGTTAGGGGAATCTTAAAGTTGGTTATAACAACACCGATTAAGATCCCATAGTTCCATCATCCCAGTACCGTTATTTTTATCGAATTCACTTAGTCCAAATGAATTTGCTAAACTCAACTAAATGAGTTCCACACTTTCATTTAGACCGTGGGAAATCCGGTTAGCAACACGTAGGTTACATCATCCGAGGTATTCCCGATCATCCAACAAGACATTTTAATTTAATTATAGTTGTGGTTTTGTTGTTCTGTTTGTGATTAAATTTTGAGTTGTTTTATATTTTGAATGTTGTGGCAGTGAATTTTATTTTGTTGTAACTTTTAATTTAGTTTTGGGTTTCAGTTTTGTGATTACCCTAAAGGTTTCAGTTTTCATGCAGGGTGTCAATCTTGTTTAGCATGCAAGAAAAATAAAGTGCACTACAGTTAAGTAAATTGCAATAAAATAAAAGCGTACCTGGAGGGTCTTCCCGTCATTCCAAGCTACACTTAAAACACATATAAAGCATTTATATATTTGCAAGAAAACACCTAGCTAAGGGAAGGTTTTGGTTGTCTACCAAAGTCCTAATTCTATAGCTAGTCAATTCTTATGACGTCTAGGTTCTTGTGTTTTGTTAAGGATGATTTTCTTCATCAAAGAACAATTAAGTTCAATTTTTCTTCTAAAACATCTCATCATATTGAGGAAGTGTTTAGGACGAGTCCTAAACATCTTTTCAATACTTCTGAGATTATTTTGAGTCCAAATGAATTTTATTGTACTGGTGAATTAATCATCCAAAGTTTAGTTGAGTTTTGTCTCTTGCTCAGTGAACTTGAACATTTGATTATTTGATGAGTAAAGTGACATTTCACTTGATGCTTTACTTAAGAGTTATAATAATGAAAGCCTTTAGGGGGCAAATCAGTTTGTTAAAGAATTTAACCGCTTTGATTAAAGTTGAATTGATGATTTAGGATTATTTAATTTAGTTTCAAAATTTAAGTTAATTTTCTCTTAAGTGTTTTAAATTTTTTGATTTGAAAGAGGTGTTTAGATTATTCAATTTAATTAAACTTTTAATGATTTAAATTTATTTTGACTTAATTGTAACACTTTAGGTCAATTTTAATTGGTTTGATTTTTTTATGTTTTTAATTATGAATTGTCTTAAGGTTAATTTTCTATAATGTTTCAAATTTGTTTTAGATTTGTTTTTTTTTATTTCAAATTAATTTTAATGTTTTAAATTTATTTCAATTTGATTATCAAATCACTTAATGTTTTAAGCTTTTAATTTAATTAAGGTTTATTTTCCATTTAATTATTTAATTATTAATTTTAATTATCATTTTTTGAGTTTGATTAAGAGTTGAATATTATTAAAGTTATTCATTTAGGGATTTTAAATTAAAGAATTGACATTTTCTTAAATCATATCCCTAATCTTAATAATCCAAATTTTAACTTATTCTTCCAAAATTCAAATTGTTTAATTAATTAAAATTTATTGTAAATATTTTTAAGATGATTAATGGGTTTCTACCCCTTAATTCTCTAGGTTTTAATCATTTAATGAAAATTTTAAAATCAGATATTTTACCCTCCCCTTGATTAAACCTAAATATTAATTAGGGTTAAAATCTTTTAATTACCTTTATGTCCTTTTAAGCATGCTCATTTCATAACTCATCAAATTAAGCTCAAATGAACTTAAATTTTTTATGTCACTTCACTCACATGTCAATTAAGACATTAGTGAGAAAATGTGATTTTTCTGAATTTAATTTAATTTATATATTTATTTTTATGAAAAATATGGGTTTTCAATAAAAATTCAACAACATGACCAAGGTAAGGTTTCTGTTCTTAGGAAAATTATGGGATGTTTCTATTGACTAGAGAACCATTTGGACCAATTTTGATGATTTTTTGAATTATATTTTATTTATTATAATTATTTTGAGTTTTGGAGTTTTAATTAATTATAAAATAAATTTAAGGTTGAAAAATGGATTTTATATTTTTCATAGATCTCTCTTACCTCAAGGAGTTCAGAGAAGTAAATTTTATATTTTTTTTATTTTTCTTTGATTTACTAGAATTAATTTAGTGAAAATGTAGGGAAATTCATTTCTTAATATTAAAAATTGTTTTAAGCCTTTAAAAATTCCATATCTCAACCTATAGACTTGAGAAAAATATTTGGTTTATTCTCAAATGATTAGGAGGTAAAATGTGACATTGTTATGATTTTTAATATTTTTGTGATTTTTATTATTTTTTAATTATTAAAATATTAAGAATGTGGTGAAAATACAAATTTTTAGAAAATTCCAATTTTAATTTTCTTAGACTCCTTTGATATCAGAGAAGTCCCAAAATCAATTTGGTGAATTTTTGAAATGTACTTTGGGAGTTGTGAATTCTTAAAGTTTAATTTTGGTTATGTGACTTAATTAATCCATTTAGTGGGTTAAAAAATTTCCAATTGATTTCAAATTTTTATGTGGGACTCCTCTGACCCTAAAGGTTAGTGGAGAGTTGTTTTCAAGTGGTTTTGATGTATGGTTAATCCTAATTAATTAAAATTAAATTTTGAATGTTTAGACCAATTTGGGTTATTCTTGAGGAATCAAACTAAACCAAAATTTTCTTAAGGTCCTCTCATCATAAGATACCTCCTTAAATTTTTCTAGAATTTTCTAAGTAACATGCTAATTATTGGAATTAAAATGCCAAAACAGACACTTAATCTTGAAAAATCAATAATTTGTCATAGAGAATTCAGGGAATGTTCCCAAGAGCAGAAGCTACAAAAGTCCTATGGTCTCCTGCCATGGTGAATTGTAAAAATGAATGGAGAATTAAAATACTGAAATCAATAAATAATTAATTAAAAATAAAATACTCATCAAAATAACTTAATTCTTTTTTCACATTATTCTCTTCTGTTCACTGAGCAAGAGGGTATTTTTATTTTATTTTTGTGATTTTTCTACACAAAGATATGGATTTTTAAAGTTCTGGGTATTTAAATAAATAGAAAAAATCCTATTTATCTACTTAACCCAGTCAGCGCCGCGTCAACCTCGGCAGCTCCGAAAGGCCACGCGATGCGCCTCTATTCGACGCCTCCACCTGAGTCAGCAGCCACGCGTCTCGCGGTCTCGTTCCGTCTATTTGTCCGACGCAATCTGGACTGTCCATCCGATACACGCGCGATCCAACGGCTATTGGTCATCGTCTCGACTGGTGTGTCCCGAGAGCCGTCCACACTAACCTTAAGATCTCGAGCTATAGTTAACCAAATCGCAAGCGGTTTTCTCCCACATGTTCGTCTAGCCTAGAGCTACACATCCATACGGCTAACATGCATCGAAATCGACTCAAATTAAATGATAGATCCTGGAAGCTCGGGCTAAAGAGAACTCCACATACCTTGGTTCAGGAGGTGAAGCCTCGGCTGAATGTGTTCGGCATGTTCGTTGAAGCTAGAGGAGCTTAGGGATGAAGCCTCTGGCCCTGCTCCACCAAGCCCGATTTCAAAGCTTGGCCGATGGAAGAAATGGCTGGCCTGGAGAGGGGGCTTTTGCTGGAGAACTTCTTCTCTTGTTCTAATGAAGGTGTAGAGTCAATCAATTTGAGGATTGACTCACTGTGGTGAAGTGTCCAATTTTTTGGGTGGATTTTGAGCTGAGAAATTGAGCTCGGCTAGAAGGACTTAGGGCTGGATTTCAGTGGGGATCAAGTGCTCTGTGTTTGAAGAAGGGTCTGGAGCAATTTTGGCAGAGTCTTGGTAAGGTTTGGTTTAGCACCTCTTTTGGCCGAGAGGTGGTGGTGTTTAAATAGAGGTGGCTGGAGGGCTTCCCAGGGGCAATTGGAGGTTAGGATCAGCTACTCAGGGCAAGGGAAGAACAGCCATGGAGTTCAATTGAGTTGGGACAACTCAGCCAGTTCAATTTGAATTTTTGAATCAAATTAAGCCTCTCGGCCTGGTGGTTTCCGATGGCTGTGGTGGCTGGCCGGCCAGGGTCAGGTCACTATCTGACTCAGTGGGGTCAGGGGTTAAGTTTGGTGCAAGCAATGGGTATTAGCCATTTGTAAAGAGGTTTGATTTAAATGGTATGGGGGAGAGGTCATTTTGGGCTTGGTTTAGTCAACTCATGGAAATGGGTTGGGTGCACCTTCCCATGACTTGGTTTTGGGCTTAGGGAATCATTTGGGTCAGCTGAATTGGAGTGGTGAAGTCTCCATCCAAGGTGAGGTGGCTAAGCTTAGTTTAGAGTGTAGCATGGATGAGGTTAAAAATGCTTAATGAAGGTTTAAGAAAGAGCCCCCTCTTCTTGCCATTAATGGCTTGGTGAGGTGTCAAAGCTCTCATGGCTTCACATGGCTTATGAATGGCTGCATTTGGCTTGCTCATGGCTTGGGAAAAGATTGGCTTATTTTCATAGAAATGGGTTTTGACATTTTTGATGGATTTAGGAGAAATTGGCATGTGGCTTGATTTGGAATGATTTGATTATTGATTTAAGACTTAGGGATGATATCAATTAAAAGGATGATGAGAGGAAATTGTCATGTGGGCTTTGGATTGATTTTGGGCTTTTTGAAATCATTTTGGATGGGCATTTAAAATGGTTTAAGGAAGTGGGCTTTTATGTTTTGAAATAAATTGATGGATGAAAATTGGTGAGGGGTTGTGTCAAATAAATGTTGGGATTGGTTTAGGAATGTGTCATGAGAATTTTAGAAGAGATTTGATGCCATTTGGAGTTGAAATGGGTTCAATTTGGGCTTTTTAGTAATGGGGTCAAAATGGGCCAAATTGGGCCAACTTGGGCTAAGGTTGAGTTAATATTGGGTTTGATGTAAAATTAATGTTGAAAAATGTTAATGGGGGTGTTACAAAGAGTTTTCAACTTTTTTTGGGTTTTGATTTTGGGATTTGGGCTCATTTGGGGGCTCATTTGGGTTCATGATGGATTTAGGCCAAATTGGGGATTTTTGGTTTGGGTTAGGTTTGGGTGAAGTTTGGTTTCAAAATTTGGGGCAAATCATGTTATTGTTTTGTTTGTGTGGATGATAGGAAGGTTTAGGAAAAGATTTGGGGTTAATTGGAGTTGAGTTGTGTTGGTTTGGGCTAAGTTTAAGTCATGGGCTAAAATTGGGCTTTAAACTTCAAATTGAAATTAGATCCACATGTTGATGAAATTGGGTTTGGGTTTGGTCTAAATTGGTATTGGGGATATTAAATTGAAGTTTAGAATTGAATTGGATCAAAATTGAGGTCAATTGGGTTGGTTTGGTGGGACATTGGGTCCACTTAAGTTAAAAATAGGTCAAATTTGGGGTTTTGATAAAAGTGGCTAAATTGACATAATTAGCTTATGGTGTAGTTGAACAAAATGAAATTGGGAATATTTGGAATTTTTTGGGAATTTTCTGAATTTTTGGAATTTTTAGGTTAAAAGGGTATTTTGGGTATTTGGAGGGTATTGGGGGTATTTTTGGAAATTTTGGTGTATTTGGTCATGGATGACCAATTTGAGTGGGGGGCAATGTTTAGGATTGATTTTGAGGAATTTTAGGTAATTTAGGCAATTTTGCAAATTTTGGACAATTTCAAGGGCATTTGGTGGGTTTAGGCCTCCCCGGGGGTCAAAAATTGAAATTTTGGAAAAAAGAAGATTGATTAAGTGTGAGTGAAATGAAACCATTTTGGTTGAGCCATGAAACCATATTAAGCTCACAAAAGTCATGAGAGGACTCATCTTAGATACTCAATATGTTGTTCCCAGGGGCTTAGGGGTTGAGGACCATCCATATGTACACGAGTCAGGGAGTCAAATTGGTTAAAGGTAGTTTTAGGGTTTGGAATGTGTGTGAGAGTGTGGTGTGTGCAAGCTAGACCTCACTATACCAGACCACCCAGGGTAATCCTAAGGCCAAAGAGTCTTATAGGAAACTCATCCTTTAAACCTCCACATTTGATCTTAACCCTTCAAGTGACTTAGGGGTTTACAATCAAACTTGTGGGGTTTGAAGGGAGCCAAGAAGTGTTTGAATTTCTAAGTGATGGGTCCCATTTCTAGTCCTCTAAGATAGTTAAGGAGAAAGCCTAAGGCTAGATCCTAGGTACTAAGGAGAAAGAAGAGAAAAGACCTCATCAAAAATGAGGTCAACAGTATATATATATATATATATATGTAAATGTTTTGGCAAAATTGGATAGTCCATAAGTTAATCGCCTTGATCGGACTAGAACTACCGGCAACTTAAGAAAACAAGGGTCAACTTCTTACGAAAAAGTTGGGAAATAGTATCATCGATTCTATCCCCTTCCCAAAGGTCGTTGAGGTGGGAGATATTATTATAATATTTCTCTCTTCCTACTTACACAAGCCTGACAATCCATTTGTGGCATTAACAAAATGTCCCTAATTACTCACAAGCGTTTAGACACTTTATCCAAGTCCCGTACCCTTAAACATATGATAAGTAGTGATGGGGTTTTCATTAGTGATTTAAGTTAACAGGGCCCCGAATCATATCTTGGTGGGTCCCTAATGTTTTGAGGATGATTTTCTTCAATAAATTATAATAGGTTCAATTGTCCTACAAAATATCCAAAATCTTGCAAAGGTGTTCGTGGAGTGAACCTAAACAACTTTGGAATTTTCTTGATTATTTCGAGCTCACCTGACATTATTATATGGTTGAATTGATCAAACCTAGTTAAATTAAAGTTTCATTGCAATGTTTTGTATTTTACTCATTTTTTTTTCAATTAACCCATGAGTAGGGCAAGCAGTCACTTCTCTTGTGTTATGTTTGAGGCTTATGTGGTGGCCACTCTTAGGGGTAGGTTTAATCACTTAAGGAAATTTTATCCTTTCTTCTCTATTGAACTTGAGCCTGTAGTATTTTAGAAATGTTTATGATAACTTATGTTATTTTTTTTATAATCCTTTTAAAGGGTGGTTTGGGATCAATCCTAGCTCACTACCGAGCTCTTAAGTCTTTTAAGAGTAAATTTGTAATTTTGAAAATGTTTTATAAATGTTTGATTCTTGTTAAAAGAATTATGCTTAACCATTGTCTTGGGGCTTCAAATCAGTGAATTATTGACTTCCTAACTTATGTCTCCTCACACTTTGATCATCCAAACATAATTATCTTATAATCCCCTAAAACTGAATAATTACAATTATGTCCTTTGGTAGAACATAATGTGAATTGATTTCTACCATTTTACCCTTATGTTTAATCATCTCAGAGGATTAATTATCACGAATATTATCCTTTTACCCTCTGGTTTAACCTAAATTTTAATTAGAGTACAAATTTTCAAAATTACAATTTTACCCTTAGGGTTTCATAACCTATAACTTTTTTTAGCTTAATTCAAGTGATCATGAAACCTTGCTCGCCCATTACTCATGGGTTAATTAAAACATCGGCGGAAAATTTAATTTTTTCAAAATTTTTTTGCTTATTTTTAATAATTATTTTAGTCCATAATTATTAATTTTTAATCTTAGTTAATTTAATTAATCAAAATATGTTTTGTGCCCTTATAAAAAATTTTGGTGTGTTCCTGTGAGTCATAGAACTACTTAAAATATTTTTCATGAAATTTTAAAGTATGTTTTAATTTTTATAATTTTAATTGATTTTTGATGAATAAAGAATTAATAAATATATTTTTTAAAATTTATTTTATATTTTTGTGATTTATTTTATTTTTAATATATATATATATATATATATATATATATATATACATACATACATACAATTAATTAGTTAAAAATACATTTTTATAACTTTAAAAATTTGTAAAAACATTTTTAAGTTATTTCCTTTTATCAAGGAGTAATTTGTTATATTCAAAATATTTTGTATTTTTTGTAACTTTTAATTATTTTAATTATCTGTTTAATTAAGAAAATAGTTAAAATGAACTTTTTATTTTTTTACTTTAATTTTATTTTTCTAGGTGTTTCTGATCTCAAAGAACACCCCAAACTTGATTTTATAATTTTGTGATTTTTATTTTATTTTTATAAATATTTTAAGCAAAAAAATATTATTTTCTTAAAAAGTACATATTTATATTAAAATAAACTTTCTGACTTTGAAATTTTTATGGAAGCATCCCAAGGTTATTTTCTTTAATCAGAGGTATTTGTGATTTTTTTATTTATATTTACATATTTCAATTTTTACTAATTTTTAAAATAGAAAAATACTTAATAATGTATCCTTATTTTAAATCCCACTTTTTACTTTTTCTAAGGTCCTCTGACTATAATGAGCATAACAGATTTGATTTAATAATTTTTTGACTTTTATTTTACTTTTTATGATTTTTTAATTAAAATAAATGTGAAATCCCTAGGAAATTAGGGCTTTTGATGCTAGGGGTGTCCTCTGACAGTAGAAAAATCAAAGAACATTTCTAGGTCATCAGGAATAAACCCTCAAAATTTCATGTAATTATGATAATTATTTAATTAATTATAATTAAATTGGTATATGGTATTTTTAATTAATTTAAAATAAAATATTTGATAAATATTTTAAATTTTTGAATCATTAAAATTTTCTCAGATTATTGAGCACGGGGATATTTTTATTTTATTTTTGTAATTTTTATACATCAAGATATGAATTTTTGAAGTCAAACGACATTTTCTGTATTTAATTAACTTGGAAACCCTAGATTTTTCTACTTATCCGATCAGCGCCAGCGCAACCTCGACATCCCTGAACTCCCACGCATCGCCTTGCTAATTTGTCGCTCTTTACCCACATCAGATACTGACTTGGCTCGCGGTTCGCGTATCATCGCTTCATCCGACCTGATCTTCGTCCAATCGTGTCAATACAGACACGATTGGACGACATCTGTTCATCGTCCCCAATCGTTCATAGCCCGTGAACTGTTCATGTTCTAACCCTAAAATCTCGCTTGATGCTCAACTAAATTAAGTATGGTTTGTTACTACACATTCGTCTAAGTGAGATGAACACACCCATATGACTAGATACGCAGGAAATACAAGTTTCTTTCACAAAGTTCCAAAATGAAGCAAAAATGAGAAGTTTCAAGCTATACCTTTGCCCAAGAGGTGAGACCTCGATTGGATTTGTTCAAAAGCTTTGCCTTGGTCCCACGAACGTCCTCCAAAAGCCAATTTGCTCTATGGTCGGCCCTAGGTATGATCTAGACGCAAGGGTGGCTCGTGTGTGGTCTTGAAATATGTTTGAGGGCTCGGGAATGGGGGATTTTGATTTAGAAAGTGATTTTGAGGTGTTGTGAAACTTTTGGGATGATCAATTTGAAGTTTAGCGGAGTTTGGGAGAATGGAAAAAAAGTTCCTGGTTTTAGGGTTTGAAATTAGGGTTTTGTGGACGGGTTGGAGACTAGAAAACGATGGGGGTGAGCTTCGCACGACTGTGGGGATGTTCTAGAATGTATTTGGCATGGCTTCGCTTGGGTTTATGTATGTCTCCTCTTTGGCCGTGGGTTGGTACCTTTTTATAAGCTCAACCATGGCTGTCGATTGGCCAAGATGAGGTTTCCAAATGGAGCTTAGGTGGAGCTTTAACAAGGACAAGCATCCAATCGGAATGAACCACATTTGATGGGTAGAATTGTGAGTATTTTCCATGGTGGTGCTCTCGGGTTTGGTCTTTTCTAACAGCCAAGGTGGCTGTCCAAACCAGAGGAGGTCACCATCTGGCTTTGGGAGCTCAAAGCTAGAGATTGGTGAAGTCCATTTTGTGTTTCCATGTGTAAAGGTGTTGGATCAAATTGGAATAAGGTTAAGTGGATTTTCCTGGGGGATTTGGGTCCAAGTCATGTATTTGAGTTGGGTTCACCCACCAAGGTGGCTTGGGTTGATAGTTAGCTTGGGAGATTGTTTGGTGAAGTCCCTAAAAGTGTTTAATTTGGAAACCTCGGATTTTTCTAATTATCCAAACTAGTGCCAGCGCAACCTCGACATCTCTGAACTCCCACGCATCGCCCCACTGATTCGTTGTGCTTTACCCACATTAGATGACTCCTTATTTTTTAATTTAAGGCATGATGGCTCTCATGTGGCTTGTACATGGCTTCATGGCTTCCATTTGGCTTGGATGAAGCCACATGGCTTGTCCATGGCTCATGCACATCCAACATGGCTTACATCAAAGAAGGATGGGGGGGGATTTCAAGAGTGGAGCCAAATTTCATGAATTCCATATGGAGTTGATTAATGATGAAATATTTGGACTTAGGATTGATCAAATTAATCATGGGGGACTGAAAATTGTCATGTAGATTTTGGGTTAAAGAGAATTTAAGTGGCGGGCATGGATTTGGGCTTTTAGGATAGGTTATGAGTAATTGGTTTTAGATTTGGAATTGGGCTTTTGATTTGATGTGGATGGTATTAAAAATTGGTCATTGTAATTATCATAAGGCCTTGAATCCATCATGATGAAGTTTAGGACGAAAGTTTGGTGAAATTGGATTTGGCATATGGGTTCAAATTTGGTGAAAATTGGATTTAGGGTTGACTTAGGTTGAATTTGGATAATTTTGAATTTGGATTTGGAATTGAGTGAGATTGGGTTTGATTGTAGATTTTGATAGATATGAGGTGGATTTGGAGAAATTTGGTGTAAATTAGGGCAATTGGGTAATTTTGGTGAAAATTAGGTACTTTGGTATTTTGGGCATTTTTTTGGTATTTTTGTCAATTTTGGGAATTTTTGTCAATTTTGGGAAATTCGGAGGGTTGATTTTTGTAAAATTTTGGGTATTTGGGCAATTTTGGAAATTTTTAGGAATTTAGGGGTATTTTTGGTGATTGCGGATAGTATTGGATGGTTTTAGGTGGTGAGCTTAGAAGCTATGGAAAGTCTTCCCAAAGTCATATGATCCTTATGAGAACTCATCTTGAAGCCTTCATATGTTGGCCCTTGTCATTCTAAACAAGGGTTGAGGACTTAGGACCACCCCATGAGTCTTCAAAAGAGTTAAGAAGTAGTTGTTGATCATAAGGGGAGATGGGTCAATTTGCGTGAATTGATGGTTTTGGGTGTGTTAGGGAGCCTGTGGTGAGTTCAAGTGTGTGTGTGCAAGGAGAAGCCACCCAGGGTTACCCTAAGGTCAATTGATCGTATGAGAACTCATTCTTGGGTCTTCACATGTTGGTCTTGAATATTTGAATTTCTATGTTGGTGTATTTCATCACTATTCCTCTAAGATAGTCAACATGAAAGTTCCATGACTAAATCCTAGGCTTCTAGAGAAGAAAATTAGACCTCATCAAAAATGAGGTTGAGCAACTTACACGTAGAATATCCGCTTTCCTCTTTAATCAAAGGAATTTCTTGTCAGCATGTGTTGCACAAAAATTTAAAATGTGAAGGAAAAATGCTTAACTTAAAGTTTTGAATTTAATAAATCTAAAGAATAATTGTGTATCTTTATGTGAATGAGAACACACAAAAGTTGTTAGTCCAACAACCTTTGAAAGTTTAGAATAATTAGAATATTACAATTTTTACCCAAAAGGAGTTTATAAGAAACGTTTGAAAGTAGAAGAATTAGACTATTATAATTTTCTATCCCAAAAGGAGCTTGTAAACAACTTACGTAGAATGTCCTCTTTCCTCCCCAATCAAGGACTTTCTTATCAGCATGCGTTGCACAAAAAAATTAAAATTTGAAGGAAAAATGATTAGCTTAAAGTTTTGAATTTTAATAATCCAAAGAAAAATTGTGATTCTTTTATATGAATGAGAATGCACAAAAGTTTGTAGTTCAAAAACCTTTGAAAGTTTGAAGAATTAGAATATTATAATTGTTTTTCCCAAAACAAGTTTATAAGAAACCCTTTCAAAGTTAGAATATTACATTTTTTCCCACTAGGAGGTTTATAAGAAATGCTTTGAAATTAGAAGACTTGGAATATTGCAAGTTTCTTCCCAAAAGGAGCTTATAATAAACCCTTTGAAATTTACAAGAATTAGATTATTACAACTTTCTTTCCCGAAAGGAGGTTATAAACTCCCATATCCTCCAATTAAAGGACTTCCTTCTCAGCATGTGTTGCTGTTGTCCTCCTGCAATTGGATGAACACGTTCCACAAGTTTTTACATCAAATCTATCTAATAATAATAAAAAAAATACTTGAAAAACTTTTTCTTCCTCCAAATTCTAAGTATTAATGTGCATATTGAACTCTAGAGGTGATATCTCATGGAAGATTGATTTCATCTTAATCATAAAGAGCTCAAGAATTTTCTAACTAGATCATTATGTCATAAGTCTTAGTGAGTAATTCATCACCAAACATTGCTGCTTGCTTTAACCTATTTTTCCCATTCAAATTGCTTAAAAGCTCACTACCACCCACCTTTAAATGATATTATAGGCTTAGAAACTACATCTCTTTAAAAGTGGCTTCTATAACCTTTTTCTCATTAATTATTTAATATTGTGCTTGGGAAATAAATGATACTTAGAAATTATTGTGCTTGGAATTTTTTTTCTTGTTGTTGGATTTATTTCTCAAATCGTAAACACACTAGCATTTGGCTATCAATTGTTGAATATCTAAAACAACTATATGTGCTAGAAATTTTTAGTAGTATTATTGAATATCTGCATCTGCAATATCAACATAAGAAATGAATAAAGCTAAGACGGACCATGTGGAAGTTGCACCCCCATCCTGTCACAATAATTATGATTGGAAATCTTTCTATTGAATTATTCTCACACCCTGGATCTGAAAGACGGCAACGTAGAGTGTGATGAAAAGAATTGAATATGATTTTTATTTTAAAAAAAATATTATATGTAAAGTAAAAAAAATAAATAAAGAAAGATATATTTTATTCTATAAATAAAAATCCATGTATAGAATTGAAAGAAAATTAAGGAATTAGTTGAAACAAAATTGAACTAACAATAGAGAGAAACAACTACCCAAAACGCAAAAGAGCAAACACAATAACTAAGTAAATGAGAGGGGTCCTTGCTATAGTTTTTTGCGGAGAGGCATTTTTGGATTTTTGGTGCAACTTCCCTAACCACCTGAATGAACAGTCCATACTGATCTCATATGCTTATATTTGATTTATTTAATAATTTTGGGTGTCTTAATGACATCAAAATTAAACGATCACAAGCTCACTGAATTCTTCTTACTGAGATGCTCGATTCAACTATAAATATGTCAACAATGAAGTTCATTTGTCCATTCAAATGACAATTCAAAGCTTCCAATTGTGCTTCAACTATAAATATGACAAACAATATATTATTTTTATAAATATCGAAATTTGTGTATTAGATATGTAAATACATAAGAATTGTGTGGTATGAATGCAAAATTCCCATACAATAAATGAGTTAATTTATAATTTATTACATGTGCATATTAGTCTCATATTGGTACTCCAGCCTCTGTCCTCTCATAGATTCAACTAATAAAATATTCAGAATATAATTCTTCAACAACTTATATTATTTTTCATTTTAGTTTTGTATTTAAAATACATTAAATTATAAAAAAGTAGTTACTAAAATGTGTAAATATGAAAAATAGGATCAAGATATCAATGAGGATTGTCTTAAAATAGTGGATTTATTTTGAGATGTGGCCCATATAAATTCTAATTAGAACAGTAAAAAAAAGCTCGTTGTTCGCGAACAGTTTGTATTCGGTTCATCAAGTTGTTTGTATTTGATTCGTTCGATAAGTAAACGAGACGAACATGAACAATTTTTTTTTGTTCGGTTAGTTAAACGAATCAAACACAAATAGTGATGCGTTCGTTCCTGTTCGAATCTTTATTGTTAAAAATATTAAATAATTTAAAATAATTATATATAAAAATTTTATGATATTTTACAAAATTAAATTTTATAAATTTTAATGTATAATAAATTATTAATAGTAAGATATTAATATTCTATATTGGTCATATAATATAAATTATATAATTAATATAATATATTGTTTTAATATATTAATATTAGGGCTGTCAAATTGGTTCATCATTCACGAAGTGCTCGTGTTCGGCTCGTGTTCGGCTCGTTCGTTAAGAAACAAATATGAACAGTGACTTCACGAATAATTTCAAACACGAGCTTAAGTTTCAAACGAACCGAGCACAAACACAAGCCCTGTTCGTTTGTGTTCTATTCGTTTACACCCCCTACTGATAATGATCAAAATTTAATCGTGTCAAACCCAAATTTTTTTCTTAAGGAAGATTCCTCTTGCAATTAATCAAATGAATGTATCGTAGAAATTCTTGCAAAATTCTTATAAATAGAAAAATAAATAGGAAAAATTTACATAATACCTAATTAATTCCTGTATATATCTAAAATCTAAATATTAATTTTTACACATCATTTATGAAAAAAGATGTATTTAATGCTTTAAAAATTAAAATAGTGATATTTTTTTATGAAATATGAAAATTTGGGTGGTATAATTGTAAAAAGATAGAATTTAGATGTTAAATATGAGAATTTTTATAAATAAAAAAATAAGAACAAAATTTTTAAATTTATTTTAAGATGAAAAAAAAAAGTAAATTTTAATGAATTTTTACATTACCATATTAATGCAAACCAAACTAATTTTAAATTCCGTAAAAAATATATATGTACTTAGCCAATTTTTTTTTCCCATGACAAGGCAAATCAGGCCTACCTTCAAGCGGAGTATTGAAACTTTGCCCTTGCTGCTATTTGGTGATTTCCACGCTACACTCCTCATGAGCTCTCCGGCGAGATCGTCGGCTTCGGGAGCAAGCGCCGGGCAAAATTGCGGTGCTTCCAGCAGTAGTAACACTGGATTAATCGATGATTCTGTTTACCATTGTCCTACCGATCTCATCTCTGATCATGACCGAAAGGAGGCGGTCTTAACTGGTAAACATTCAATTCCAATCGTTCTTTTTTTGTAGCCCTCGGGTTTCGTAAAATCTTTCAATTGATTCTTTCGATTGTAATTTTACCGGGTTTCTTCATCTGATCATATTCTATTCTTCGCTTGAACGGTCATTGCTAAGTTTTGAGATCGGATCTGATGGCGGCGCTCCAGAAGGAGGTGAAATCTCTGGATGAAGACAGTTGGATGTTTTCTGGTCCTCGCTCGCAAATTCATCTCGTTCTAAGACCAGGTGCATTTTCCTTTTCTTTGAGTTTATTTATGGGGGCTTTGGTTTCCCTATATGGTCAATTTGTAACAGCCCGAACTCTATCCGTTGAGATATTGTACACTTTGTCCGATTGGTGTAACTTGTCAAGAGATCACCCATTACAGTAGTGCTCCCACACAAGCACATTGGAGTTTTTGATGATATAACAACCATTACACCAAAAGTCACTTTAATTCATAAGAGTTTAGCTTCATTCTACTGAAGGGTTGTATTATTTCCCCTACTTGAAGTAACCGACGTCCTTATCAATTTTCTTAACCCATAATCATCCACTAGAGTACTATATTGATATTCATATATTCAGATTGGTGTAATGCTCTCACCCATCAATATATTGTCCATCTTAACCTAATGACCTCACAATTTTGTCCTATTAATGTAATTTCCCAGGAGGTCATCTTTCTCAGGAGTGTTTCCGCACAACACACTTAATTTTAGAGTTCTTAATGATATTTCAACCGTCACACCAAATGGCGCCTCAATGTTTAACATTTTAGCTTCAATTTGCTTAAGGCGTTTCACAATAGTTTTTCAATTTTTTTTTTAATTTATTTCTTATTTTTCTTGAGTTGTATCAGTTGTTGAATTCTTTTTTATGAAATGATGTAAAATATATTTTTTCATATTGGCTTGTATTTATATATGATGTTTTTTTTTTAAATGTAAAATATATTTATGTATTCTTTTATCGCATCCTTTATTGTCTGGATGTACCACCATCTAGATCCATGGTGCGACAAATATGATCAATAAAGTTTCTTTAAGGTTAGGAGACTAGTGTGATGACAAGTTATAGGTGCTCAGATAACTTCAGGCGTTCAGCAAACGATTTATAATTTTCCTTGCAAGGCATTGAAAGACACATTTTTTTTATTGAAGAACCAACATTTTTTAATTTTTAGTTCTTTGGGCTCCTCCACCACTCTTATTCTCTATTTCAATAATTTTTTATGATACCTGAGTTTTTTTTTTTTTTTGGGTTGTTTAACATATGTTTGTAATAATTTTTACCTTGGCCAGCCTATACTTGTGTACACTAATAAAATTATTGTAATACAATTTTCATATTACTCTACAACAAAAGTGTAAATAAAAGTTAATTGCATTATTTAATCAAGTATCTCTAACTTGAATCACTTTCCATATAATACTGGAAGCCTAAGTTTAGAAATCTCTCTCTTGATGATGCGCCAATAATTACCTGAAAAACATAAGTAGAATGCTTAAATTTGTAAGAAATAAACTAAATAAATGAAATAGGATTTATTCAAGTATAAATGATAATGAAAAGGTAGAAAAGAGACATAAGTAAAAAATAAATATTATACTATAGTAATTTCAAACAAATTTATAATATAGAACTTTTAAATATGTAAATAATTTAATAATGATTATCATACGACATAGTTTTTAAATGTAATTGTCGGGTCCCGAGATGCAAAAGTAGAGGGTTGCATTAAGTAGTTGACAACCAGCGTTAAATTTTTGTTAAAAATTCATGTCATTAATCCTTCAAATCATTGTGTAAATGTTAGGGAGTCCCCTGCAAAATGACACGATGTATGACCTAAATACAGTGAAAAGTGTGCTAAGATCGCTACACAGACGCTCAGGTGTACTGTCAAATAAGCACGAGTTCCCACATTATTGACGGATGCGGGCAAAAAAATTAGTCCATAAAACTAATATTAGGATATGATATTGGAATATAGATACTTTCATAGGTAAATTAGTGGAGTTATTAGATATTATAGTTTATAATAAGATAAAAATCGTATGCATTTAAGAAACTAAATGAGTTGGAGAAAAAAGTAAAGAGATTGGTAGCTTAGATTTTAAACTTTGGTATTCTGGTTAGAGTAACACTAAATTTGGTATAAGTATAATTATAGATAATAATTTAAAAGATAATATTGTAAAAATTAATAGAATTGGAGATAGAATTATATTCATAAAGATTATTGTTAATACTAAAGTTTTTAATTTTATAAGTGTTTATGTTCTTCAAGTAGATTTAGATATAGGTTAAAAAGAAAATTCTGGAATGATCTAAAAGAATTAATACAAATGATACCTCTTCATAAAAGAATTTTTATTGGAGGCGATTTAAATGGACATATTGATAGAGTGGTAGAAGATTTTAGAAATATTAATGGTGGCTATTAATTTGGAGTGATTAATGGAAAATGTAGAACCATATTATATTTTATTTTAGCGTACGATTTTATTATTGCTAATATTTTATTAAGAAAGGAGATGAACATATTATTACTTATAAGAATGAATCTAATAAAATACAAATTGATTATTTTCTTATAAGAAAAAGAGATCGTCAAGAATATAAAGATTGTAAGGTCATTTCAAGTGAAAAATTAAGTATTCAACATCGATTTTTAGTTCTGGATTTTAATATGAGTTGTAAGATAAAAAATTCAATGAAATATTGTCATAAAATTAGATAGTATACCTAAAATAGACAAATAAAATTATTTTTATGAGTAAACTTTAACATTTTAATATTTAGTATTTTTACGAAGAAATCAATTTTATGTTGGATAAAGTAACAAACACTATTAAACAAACGACAAAAGTTGTACTTCGAGAATCAAAAGGAAAAATGAATAAAAAATAATTGTTGGTGAAATAATAATGTGTAAAAAAAGATAATATATAAGAAGTTATGTTATAAAAATTGGTATAAACATAAAACCTTAGAAGATTGGAAATAATATAAGGTGACTTATAGGGAGTCTAATACAACAATTTGTGACACTAAGACTTGTGCTTTTAGTGATCTATATAATAAACTAGTACTAAAAAAGGTGAATAATATATTATAAGTAGTTATATATAGAAAAAAATAAAGATTTAATTAAGCAAAGTTTATGAAAGATGAAATCAAAAAATGTTTTTCTTAAAGGAAGATATTCAACATCAGTTGGTAAGATATTTTGATAAATTTTTTAATGAAGTTTCGAAAATATGAACATCTATAATGAAATGTTTTATTTTCACCGTCTCATTAGTAAAAAGGGAAGTTGGGGAGGCTTTAAAGAAAACAAAAGGTGGAAAATTAGTATGACTTGATGATATCACAATTGAAATGTGAAAATATTTAGGAGATTTGGGATTTTATTTGCTTACTAAACACTTTAATATTATTTTAAATACTATAAAGATGTCAAAGGAGTGGAGAAAGAGTATTTTGATCCCATTTTTATGAATAAAGTGCAAGCATAAGAGTATGCAAATTATAAAGGAATTAAGAGAATGTGTCGTACTTTAAAATTATGAAAGAGGGTAATTAAACATGGGTTAAGACATGATACAAAAATTCCTCACAATCAATTTGGTTATATGTTGGGCATGTCTACTATGGAAACTATACATTTATTAAGAGGTTTGATGGAGCAGTATAAAGAGATTAAGGGGGATCTATATATGACTTTTATTAATTTAGAAAAACTTATGATAAGATTCCATGAGAAGTCATTTGGAGAGCTCTAGAAAAGAAAAGTGTTGTTATGACTTATATTCAAGTCATTAAAGATATGTATACTAGAGTTGTTACATGCATTCGAACAGAAGGAGGATTGACCAAGTATTTTCTTATTTTAGTTGGATTAGTTCAGGGATCAACTTTAATCTCATATTTTTTTGCTTTAGTTAAGGATGCTTTTACTAGGCATTTATAGAAGGATGTACATTAGTGTATGCATTTCGATGATTATATCCTTCTTGTGGATATGATTAGAGAAAGAGTTTGGAATAAACTTGAATTATTGTGGTCTACATTTGTCTAAAGACCTTCGTTTGAGTAGATCTAAATCTGAATACATGAAATGTAATTTTAGCAGTAGTACATCTAGACCTAGTGGTAGTGTTGTAACTTTGAGTGATCAAATCATTAAAAACTATTGAACATTTTAGTTATCTCGGGTCTGTTGTTCAAAGTGATGGTGAAATAGATAGGGATGTTATTAGTAGAATTCAAGTTGGTTGGTTGAAGCAGATGAATTCGTTGGGTCTATTGTGTGATAGAAAAGTACTAACTTAGACTTGAAGGAATATTTTATGAGATGGTGGTGAGACCTACAATGCTTTATGACGTAGAATGTTGGCCTTTAAAAAAAAGCATAAAACAAAGTTAGTTATTAGTAAGATGAGAATGCTTAGGTGGATGAGTGATCTGCACTTAGACACAAAATGCGAAACAAATTTATCCATGAAAGGGTTGGTGTAGCTCCACTGGCAGACAAGATTAGAGCGAGTCGTCTTAGATGTTCTGGTCACTTTAAAGGTCCACCGTCTAATGATCCGGCTCGAAGAGTAGATGTTTTAGATTCGACTTATGTTAAGAAAGGCAGAAGTAGACCTAAGAACATTCTGGCATATTATATAAAAAATGATTTTAATCAATTAAAATTAAATGAAAATATGACATTCAATTGGACAAAATGGAGAAAAGAGATTCATATAGCCATCCCCAATATTTGTTGTTGTTGTTGTTTTTGTTGTGTAGTTCTCAAAAAATTATATATCAATCTATGATCACTATATCAAAATGCAAAAATATCACTTTGCATGCATACTATATTTATGTTCCTGTACATATATGTATATGTACACACACATAGATTTAGATATATATGTATGTATGTATATACACACACACACATGCGCGCGCACACACACTAAGATGCCAAAAGTCACATAAGATAGGTACTAATCCTAGGAAATCTAATGATTTCTTATAGAGCACTTCACTTAGTGGATCCGTCGTCAGATTAGCCAAAATCAAATGGTTTTAGTACCTATATTACATGCATAATACATACAAGCATGCATCATATGAATTTTTTATTAAAATAAAATTTTTTATTGCAGTGATTGGTGCATTTTCTATCATTTGTTGTGTGTAGAGAAATTATTTAAGTTTACTCTTCATTATCGTATCTTCAATAGATGAGGCTTCCACCATGTATTTTTTAAATTATTTCTTAGTTTATCTTTTCTTTTTTTGGCCCCACATACATATAAACATTCTTATTTTTGTTAGGCTCAATTTAGTTTTACAACTAAACATTTGGATTCATATAACATAATTGATCTAATTGTGAATTTATTTTAATTACCTTAATTGTACATTTTATTTTCTATTGTAAAGGCACTTTAGATTCAATAACCTAGCTTTAAAGCTATATCCTCCTTTATTTCTTATTTTTCTATTATAATGGATTTTGGAAACTTAATTTTACCATACATAAGTGCTTCTTTATCACTTTATAGTAATCATTATTGTTAATATCATATATACTAAAATTATAAATTATATATTTAATCTTTGTTCCACTAATCCTAGGTAATTTATATTCTAATTTTTTCCCCACTTTTCTAACGTCCCTTTATTTTTATGATGTCTTATTGATTAGAATTGTGCCATTTGTTAGAGAAAATTGTAGCATCTCACTTCAAATAATCTTTCTAAGTAACTTCATAATTAATATTAAATTCAATTATGATTGCTTCTTAAAATTCAGAAATATGCAATGATCGTTTTTGAGAGTGATGACAAATGTGCTCTTTTTATATTATCCTAATTTTGAACTTCTTTGGCCTAATTTCATGTCATGTCCTGAAACCCTTCGCCTGCATATTCTTATTTCTTGTCTTCTTCCGCAAGTAGAGTGCAAAGTGGAACCTGAGCATTTTTAGGAACTTCTCGTGATGAAGGGCTTCAAGGAGAGTACAATCATTTTTCTAATCCAAGCATCAATACGAATTTTCTCAAGTAGAAGATAAAGAACTTGAAAAACATGTACTTCCTTGCAAAGTCAGTCGAGAGATAGTTGATTAAAATCTAGCCAAGTGGCTCTCGGTCTATCAATCGAGGATTACAATAAATTAATGTATTTAAAGTCCATGTCCTTGACTACAAGGTTTACTCATCATAAATTATTCTCTGTCAACACAAAAAAAAAAAAATCTTGAATTTAATTTTACTTGTATATCCAGTTAACCAAATCAGTAAAACTTACAAGTGTCGATATTGAGAACTCACTTGTTAATATTAACAGGATTGGGAATGGATCTTAATTTGGTTAATTTATAGGGTGTTTAACTGCAAGTAGGATTTACATTAAATAGGTTTTAGTAAACCCATTAAATCTAAATATTATTAAATCTGAAATAATATTTGGTTTAATTAAGGTTAAATTCAGTTAAATTCATTTGGATGTGTTTGGTATAAATCTATTTGAATTTTTTTTTTCCAGCGCTTAATCCAGTAATTCCAAATAATAAGTAGATTTAATAAATCCAGATTTCATAAATGAAACAAAAAAAAACAACAACAACAAAGCCTTAATCCCACTAAGTGGGGTCGGCTACATGAATCCTTTTTCTCCATTGCGTCCTATTTAGTATCGAATTTTCATTAATTCTAATAAATTAAGATAATTTTTTATGCAATAAGACCAAGTCTTCCTAGGTCTATCTCTGCCTTTCTTAACATAAGATGAATCTAAAACATCTACTTTCCTAATCGGATCACCAAGTGGTCGACGTTTAATGTGACCAAACCATCTAAGGCGACTCTCTCTAATTTTGTCTGTCACCGGTGCAACACTAACCCTATTACGGATATATTCATTTCGCATTTTGTCTCTAAGTGTAAAGCCACTCATCCACCTAATCATTCTCATCTCGGCAACACTTTTAGCACTATACTTCTCTTTTAAAGGACAACATTCGGCACCATAGAGCATTGCAGGTCTCACCACCATCTTATAAAATTTTTCTTTTAGTCTAAGCGGTACTTTTCTATCACACAATAGTCCAGACGCATTCCTCCACTTCAATCAACCAACCTGAATTCTACTGTTAACATCCCCATCTATATTACCATCGCTTTGAACAATGGACTCGAGATATCTAAATCGTTCACACCTTTTAATAATTTGATCGCCCAAAGTTACACTTCTGTCACTAGAGCTACTATTACTAAAATTACATTCCATGTATTCAGTTTTAGTACTACTCAAACGAAAACTTTTAGACTCCAATGTAGACCTCCACAATTCAAATTTTTCCTGGGCTTTTTCTCTCGTCTTATCCACGAGGAGGATATTATCAACAAAAAGCATACACCAAGGTGCATTCTATTGTAAATGTCCAGTAAGACCATCCATAAATAAACCAAAAAGATATGGGCTTAAAACCTAAACCAACAGAAATAGTAAAATATTTGGTCAATTCTCCTTCAGTTCGAACACATGTAACAGCTCTAGTATACATATTTTTAATGACTTGAATATAAATCATATCAACATCTTTCTTCTCAAGGACTCTCCAAAGACATCTCTAGGAACTTTATCATAAGCTTTTTCTAAATCAATAAAGATCAAATTTAGATCCTCTTTATTATCTCTGTACTTCTCCATCAAACCTCTCAATAAATGTATAGCTTTTATAGTAGACTTGCCCGGCGTAAATCTAAATTGATTATGAGAAACCTTAGTAATACGTCTTAACTTATGTTCAATTACCTTCTCCCATAATTTTAATATGATACATCAATTTAATTCCTCTATAATTTGCACACTCTTGTGCATCCCTTTTATTCTTAAAAATGGGGACCAAAATACTCTTCCTTCACTCCTCAGGCATTTAGTTTTTAAAATAATATTAAAAATTTTATTAAGCTAAGAAACCCCCAAATCACTTAAACATTTCCACACTTCAATTGGGATATCATCAGGTCCTACAAACTTTCCATCCTTGGTTTTCTATAAAGCCTCCTCAACTTCTTTTCTACTTATGTGACGATAAAAATAAAATTTTTTATTATTATTAACGATATTAAGATCACTAAGGTCGATCGTATTTTCAAGATCTTCATTAAAAAGTTTATCAAAATAACTCACCCACCTATGTTGAATATCTTTTTCTAAGAAAAACACTTTTTGATTTTCATCTTTAATACACCTTACTTGAGTTAAATCTTTAATTTTCTTTTCTCTTTGTTTGGCTAGTTTATACATATATTTTTCACCCTCCTTAGTATCTAACATGTTATAAAGATCACTAAAAGCAGAATTTTTAGCATCACAGATTATTCTTTTAGACACTCTATGGGTCATTTTATATTTTTCCTAGTTTTCTACGTTTTTACATTTAAACCAATCTTTATAACATAACTTCTTATATTTATCTTTTCTTGCACATTATTAGTCCACCATCAACTATTTTTATTGATAGAAACTTCTTCTTTTGATTCTCCAAGTAAATCTTTTGCCACTTGTTTAATAGTATGAGTTACTTTTTCCCACATGACATTTGCGTCTTCATGAGCATCCAAAATGTTCAAATCTTGAATTTTACTCATAAAAATAATTTTATTTGTGTCTTTTTAGTACTCCCATCTAATTCTACGACGTTGAATCCTAGTATCTTTATTTTACAACACTTCATCTTAAAATCTAGAACTAATAATCGATGTTGGGTACTTAATTCCTCACTTCGTCTTAATGAAACGAACAAAAATTTGATTTAATTTAACGGTGGATTTATCTAACCTATTTAGGGTGTTTGGTTGGATTTACATTAAATTTAACTTAAATCTTATTAAAAATATTGTACCAAACATCCGCTTTCCTAAAGATGTGGATGTGGAAGCAATCCTTTAAGAGAAGACAACGAGAGATTGGAGAAAAAGAGATTGAAAAGTGAAGTAGGAGGGTTTGCTTCTCCAAAGCCCTTCTACTCCTATGGCATCAAAACTATCATTTTTTATATAACCTCTAGCATCAACAAGTCTCTCTTTATCAAATCTAGCTCTAGTAATATAGTGAATGCTGATAACGTTGTTCCTGTTAAGCCTAAGGTCAGAGGTGTCCTTGCGTGTTAAGGATGTTATACCTTCCAAAGTACAGTGCTGGTTAGAAAGTTGGCCAGTAAACTTCAAAGAAGGCTGCATAAGGCTCCAAGTTGGCCTAAGAAGAAAAGATCATAGGCCTGAGCTGGGGCGACTTTGAGGTGAGCAAGGTCTGCCAAGGAAAGAAACATATAGAGCACCCATACACTGCTTTCAGAGCCTTTTTATTACAATGAGGACAGCATAGCTGCTTTTAATTGGGTTAGAGTGTTTGATAGAGTAGTGGTAGACTTTAATGTTGGCTCCTTTAACCAAGCGGAGAGTTGAACCTGTTCTCTTAAGATTTTGGTCCGATAGATAATCTTCTCTTTTTGACTGCATAAGAAGAGAGAAAGTTACCAATTTGCTAGTTTTATATGGAGTGGTAAGAAAACTGGTGGAGTGCTTGCAAATTGGGTTTTTCTTGGCAAGAAACTACAGAAGGTTGTATGCTTGTTGACCTCACTTTTGTTGAGGTTTAGTTTTCCTCCTAGGATTTAGGGTTCTAGCTTTAGGAGCTTCCCCGACGATCTTAGATTCCTAGCACTGGACCCACCTCGCTTTAGAATGCTTGAAACCACTTCGACACTCTTTTGGAGTCCCGGACGGAATTCCTGACCTCTAGCTCACAGCAGGTAGGTTGGAATTAGCGTTAGGACTCCAAATTGAGTTCCTATAGGACTGCTGGACCTTAGGATAGCCTCGTGCACATTTTCTGCACTACCGAGCACAAATTTCTCCGACGCGTTGAATTCTCTGCAACGGATCAAGATCAGGGTCAGAATGCCAGAACGAGCGACACCGAAGTCAGAATTTTGACGAGATCAAATTTGACGCACTTTCGACTTGACCGGTGACGAGGTTCTCCGAACGACCTCGGATTGCGAAACGGACTGCGCCGTTGCGTCCGAGACGTCGAATTTGCTTGGAAAAGACATATAGCTTGCTACGTTTTCGGGCGCGGGTCCGCGACGCGAAATTTGACGAAATTTAATAAAATAAACTTTATTTCCTTTTAAAATTCATTTAATTCCTACCCTGTTTCTTTTTCTCCCGCACTCGTCTGGCGCCGCACCCGTCTCCTTCCCGCGGGCATACTCGCCTCGTGCCCTAGCTCGGTTCGACGAGCTCGTTGGCCTCGTCCCGTCGTACCCCGGCTCCTTCTCCACGCCATGGAAAGTGACCTCCCAAGCGCCTCTGCCCGAAGCTTCTCTTCCTGACGCGTTGAACTTTCCTCTTCGAGCATTCGGGAAGCTGCGGCACTCGTGGTTTGACGCATTCGGGAAGTCTCTTCCCTTCCCGATGGCTTCCTCTCGCTTCCCTTCTCTACTCTCTCGAGGCTTCTCCTGCGTGCGTGGGTTGTGGCGCCGGTAGGGTTCGTCCCTTTGTAGCCGTTGGCTGCGGGTGAGCGTGTGGGTGAGTTTTGGTTGGCTTTGGGTGATTCCAGCTGGCTCCCCCCTTGTTTCTGCTATTTAAAGCCCTGTTTGGGGAGGGTCTGAGGTTGGATACCCTGGTTTTGAAGGCTCCATTTCTCTCCTTTCTCTTTTCTTCTTCTCTGCTGCTCACGGTTCTTCTCGAGCTTGTGTGTGAGTGAGGCGAGGAGCGCTGTTGTCTTGCTCTCTGAAGCCCGTGGAGCTTGGCTGCTCGGTTTTGAGTCTGGGTTGCGCCGTTTGTTTACTGTTGTTGAGCCGTGGTGTGGGTTTGCTTGAGTTCTCACTGAGGTATGAATTCCCTTAGCTCTAGCTTTTATATTTGAGGCTATATACATGTCGTTTTCCTTAAAGATGGACATGGCTTCATGATTAAAGTGGCATGCTATTGCTCCTCTCTCTTCTTTACTCACTCTAACTTGATGTGGAGCATGGAATGGTTTGTTTAGTTTTATATATGCATGTGGAGCTTGCTTCTTGCTCTTCTTACCTCTTCTTTACCAAAGAGCATGTCAGGGAAGGATTTAAGTTGATTTAAAAAGAACTCTATGCTCATTTTCATTTGAAATATGTTGAAGGCTTATGCTTGGAAGTATTGGAAGTATGGAAGTGTTTGCTTGAGCTTCACGTTTAGCTAAATCCGTAAGCCCTATCCTGGCTCATTGGGAGCTTGATTGAAAGCAAGTTTTATTCCACTTTAAGAGAGCTTTGGGGGGGGGGGGCTGTCTTGGTGGCTTTGTGTTCTCGGTCCTGCCCTCCCCCTGCTGCTCTCGGTTTTGGGCTTCTGTGAGTCCTGCTGCTCTCGGTTTTGGGCTTCTGTGAGTCCTGTCGTTGTCCGGTTTCGCCCTGGAGCTTTCTCGAGTCGGCCTTGTGTTGGGGGCTGCTTTGAATTGAAGTTGGGTCATTTATTTTTCCAGTCTTGTGGTGGTTTGGGTTGATTTCTTCTATTCTCCCTAGCCTTGGCTTCATATTGGGAGCTGTTGTGATTTAAAATCGGATTTATTTTTGTTTTACTGTAGTTGGTTTTGGCTCTTTAATATCCCTCGTTTTTTAGCCTCGTCTTTGGACTGTTTTGATTCAAATTGTTGGGCTGTCTTTGAGCCCCGTCGTTTTCCTGTTTTGGGTTGAGTCGAGCCCTGATGCTGCTCGGTTGTTGGTCTTTGGGATTCCCTCGGGCTAATCTGATGTTGGGGGGCTGTGTTGGCTTACGGCTGGTTTGATCCTCACAGCCAAGTAGTTGGGTATGGCTTTGTATGGGCTGGATTTGATTCTCATGGTAGGTATTCATCTAGGCCTTGGAGTTGGGCTATGTTTTTGGCCATATTGACTCAGGTTTGAGACTTGTTTTGGGTGTGGCCGAGGCTTGCTGAAGCTTTGTGCTGGACTTTTGGTGGCTCGGATTTAAGCCCCGTGTAGGCTCGGTTTTACTTCGTTGTGGCTTCTCCCTTGACCTTGTCTTGGGCCGTAGGATTGGCTATGTGGAGAGGCTTGGTTGTGTATGGTTCGAGCCTCATTCATGGGTTGTTATGCAGTAGGGTTGGCTCCCTTTTCTGGTCTTACTTGTGAGCTTTCCTTCTTTTTTTTTAGCCTTACCCGAGAGTCCCTGTGAGGGGCTAGGCTCGACTTCATGTTGGGCCGCGGTTTCGACTGCATGGTGAATGCTTGTTATGCCTTGTTGTGGCTTCGATTCTAGCCTTTGTTAAGTCGTTGAAATAGGAGGACTCTCGAGGCTATTTTCCGAGGTTCCCTTTGGTTTGTCTATGGAAGAGTATGATTGAGTAATATGCATCTTTGTTATACCCTGCTTGGTGGATTGAGAATTAATTTGAGATGAGCTTCTCCTTGCTTTTGTAGCTTTGGTCGAGGGTTTTCCTTGTTTTGTTGACTTAGGCCGTGAGCCTTTGCTCTTTTCTTAGCCCGGCCGAGAGCCTTATTGGGATATTTGGTGTCGTCGTTGGCTTTGCTCCTTGCTACATTTGCTTATGAAATTGATTTAATGAATTCGGGAGAGCTCTCTAGCTTATTTGTGGGAATAAATTGAGCACGATACTTGAAATATGTCTCGGAAATTTATTTGGTGGAATTGATGCTAATTTGGTGAGCATGGTCATCCATTCTCTTTCTTATGTATTAAAAGTTTATTGATTCTCCTATTACTATAGCTTGAGTCCCGAGCCCGTAGGAGAACGTACCGGGGAAGTTTGTGTTTCAGGAATTGAAAGTCAATGTGAGTACTTGGAGTTTGGAGGAATCCCGAGCAGTGGTCCAGAGTCCAGGACTTGGTCAGTATCTTTTGGTCATGATTTTACAAGTTATTTGGGAAAAGGGAGTGTGTTCTTAGGGGTCTAGTCTTCACCTTCTCCGAGAGCGTCGAGGTGTCTTTAGTCCTTTTCTCAGGACATGTGAGGTCGGTCGGGAGTCCGGGGTGACTTACGTGTTTTATGATTATTGGAAATCGACTCACTTCTTTCGAAATCGTGTTAAGCTGAGCCGCTTTCCGTCCTCCTTTCTCGACCCCTCGTCCCAGTTTTCACCTTGTTTCTTGGCTCAAAGCACACACCTACGGGGGACGTGTAGGTGTGCGTATATAACCTCCTCGGGTTATATATGGCGCACGTCAGCAGCTCGTAAGTGCGGTGGGGACATTGATGAGACTCGCAGAACGAGAAAAATTACGAGAATCGTAGAATGGGGCCGCCCGACTCGGAGACTCGTAGAGAGTAGAGCGGAATCACGGAACCGTTCGATCGTCCTAGGGTTTCTATCGCAGACGATCCTAACGATTCGTAGACCTAGTCACTATTAGGATAGTCAACCCGTGAGTCGAAATATTTTAAAACAAAAAAATACGTATGTTTGAAAAATACAAAATTACCTCCACTACTACACGAACTCTTACTTACTGATCTATTGCTTATGAAAACCAAAAATGAAATGTGTGAAAGTTTATAAAGGTCACTTGGTTGGTTATTCGAGTCGGATTAGATCGTCTTCTGCAGAAAGTCGGTCTAGTAGTCGACACTCAAGTCCGGACATTAGCATGTACTCCGAGTCCGAAACACCACTGCGTGCTTACGGGTCTTTCTTTCCAGAGGCTCATGGCTTTCTTATGGTTCGCCATGAGTTTAGCGGGTCGTTCGTGGGTTTTCACGCAGCTTTTTGCGGTTTTCTACGGTTTGTTTTGTTTTCGTTTGTGGCTTTTCTGGAGTTTTCTACGGACGTTTCTTTTCTTTCTTTCCGACTTTCTTAGACCTCTTCCGTGATTTTCTCGTTTTCTCAGCAGTTTTCCTTCGTTTTTATCGTTGAGTTTCAGACTTTACTTTCTTTGTACACACCATAAGCACTTCGTTTAGTGTAGGTTGTTTTCACTTACTACTTATTCTCGCTCTTTTAGTATCGACAAATTTGTTGCGGAAATAAAAATATATAAGTAATAAACGGATAATACATAGTACGAGGATAGTAAAGCATACTGTATTCCCGTGATAGTCTTTACTTTCCTTCATCGTTATACTTCGACTTGACGTGTTTACTTTTCGACCATACTTACCTGTTATACAGATACGTTTACTTTCGAGTACATATCTTGCTTAAGCACGTTTTACATTTCCGTATTTTTTCTCGCTCAGAGATGTTTTACTCGTTATAGCATATTACTTCCTGCATAGCATAGCATGCTCCTGTTTAGCATGACATGTCTCTTGTTTAAACTGCTATAACATGCTCACGTTCTTCTTTCTTTTCTTCTACTCATGCTACTGATTCTGTACACACTCACTCGCAATAAAAATAATAAATGACTCGTATGCTCACTTTAACTTAAGACTTTAAATCTAAACTGCGATTCCCGTTACGACGTGGAGCTTGGAGCACGGTCGGCAAAGATAACCATCTTCTTCAAAGAAACCTGTGTCGACATCAACAATAGCCATTCTTTAGTTTAAATAACAAACCCTGTGACTTCGAGTGGATTCGCTGTGCAGGCATAAATCCTCACATTTTCTTTTAGGCTTTAGCACCGTCTTCATTGTGCGATATAAGCTCCAACTCAGCTAGGTTTCAGAGGTTGTCGTACGATACGACGTAAGCTCTCATATCTTTCGGGTAGTTCACGTAATCGGACATTGATGCAAACGTAATTCCTATAAATAATTTGCAGGATTGAAATTAAAATAAATCTCTTTCCAAAATTCAAGCTCAACCATGGGATAGCTGCGGACGTCCTCGATGTTCTCCTCGAGATCTGTGACATCCCCTACCCTTCTTTCCTTTGACCCCAGAAATAATTGTTCCTCCTTGCGCCTTTCACCTATTGGATTTCCTATTACCAAATTTCGTTGAAAACCCTACCTTTTGAATTCGTGAAGATATAAACCCGCTATCTAAATCGAGAGTTCTCTCAGTGACTTCGTATTGTGGAGTAATTAACTATGAGAGCTGCATCTATAGGGAGTTTTAAAACTCAGGATAATATAAACCCTATTTAATTCTTTTGTATTAAATAGGAGAATTTGTCGGTCCACAAAAAGGTTCGCAGACCAGAACGGATGTCATGAATTTTGTGGTTTATTTGATCGAGCGATATTGTCGAGTAGGGTGTCTATTCTTCGGAACAGATGCATTACTCGCAATATTATGTTCGTTCATCTAAACTGCTAAACGAATGAGATCCGTCCATTCTCATTCTAATATTTTAAAATTTAAAAATCTTATTTTCAAAACTAATATACATATATCCATTAAATTAAATTAAAAAAAAAAGAGACGCATCACAGCGCTCCTAAACAACTTCCTAAGATCAAATTCCTAAACAACACCTTTTGGATCCACTTTCTTTGTGCATTTCCCGAAAACTATATTCATAATGATGAAATCATCTAATGAAGAACTAGATTTTGAAGAGAATTTTTGGTTGCTTAGTTTTATTCCATAATGATCTTAATCTCTGCCTAATGTGCATGTTGATCCTGTTTTCACTGCAATTCTGATTCTAGTTCATCGGTAGACTTGTTCTTCACTCTTGTCGATACTGCCAATGCCTTATTCACTCTGTAGACTTGACCTTGACATCATCACTGCTAATTTTTTCTTACCGACCATGCTTTTTCAACTTGTGCATATGAATGGTTGGTGGTGATGTTCTGTTAGAATCCATTTTGCATGCTCCCCTTTGTCGGCATGGCCATCGAGTTTCATTTTTCTTTTTTTATTTTTATTTTTATTTTTTTGCACCTTAAGAAATTGGTCAAACATATTGCTCTTTTTCTGATATGATTCATAAATAATGCAACATAGTTTTTGTTTACTTGTGCTTATGCCATGATTTCATGTATTAGAACATGTTCTTTTTGTCTTTCCCTTATTAGCCCTCATCCATATAAATTGAGCTAGTTCTTTTTTCTTTCAAGATTTCTGAACAATGTTTGTTCATCTCCAAAGCTTCACATAGATTTATTACAACAAATGCATTTCTTATAAATTGCACCGGAAGTATAGCTATATACAATAATTGATTCAAATCTCTTGGAAACTAGTCGCTTTAATAAAAAAAATTATTTAGAGGTTTAAATGTATAGTAAAATTGATCGAAAATATAAGACCAAGAATACATCATTTTTAGTAACATAGTTGTAACATTATTTTTCATAAATTGTTTGGGATATTTACTTGCATACCATACAATTTATATGTTTTTTACATATCTAACACATACTTTCATATTTACATGCATGACACTTAAATTTTTAACATCACATCAAAAATAACTTTATTAATACACTTTTTATGCATAAGTTTATGACACCAGCAGCAGTAAAAACAACAAGAAACAAGCCTTTATCCCACTAAGCGGGGTCGGCTACATGAATCCTTTTTATCCATTGTGTCCTATTGAGTTTCATATTTTCATTTAATTCTAATAAATTAAGATCATTTTTTGTGGGCTAAGTCTTTTTAGGTCTTGACATGCTCCAAGTGCTGAAAAGCACCGATGACTCATGCAAGTATATGTGGCATGTCAGTATACTGGTTTATAGTTCCGGTTGTCGATCCCACAATGAATGAAATAAACTCAATATTTCAAAAATTCTAGTTTACTAAAGTTTGTCCTAGCCTGAAAAGTTTAATTAACAAGTTTAAATGAGTCTCTATCCTAATTTTAGAAAGTATGTCTATCCTACAAAGGAAGAAGAAATTCAAAGAAGACCAAGTTTTTGAAAGTTTTCCCCTTGAATTGGTCCAATGGCAAATAGAATTGAGAAAGTGATTAAGCTCTCGTATGAATCGAGAGTATAATCTTTCTTGTCCCCTTTCGGTGGTTTAAGAAAGATTGGTTGTCATGGGTTTAGTTCTCTAGACCTATGTTTAGCCCAAACAACATCTCCCTATTGATTACATAAACTCAAAGGATATATTCCTATTCCATTGAGTTTATGTGGTTAACTCTTTTCGTTAACATTTTATCTTTCCGGATCTCAGAGTTCACTATAGATTTTAACTAATCCATTGACCAGATAGAATGTAAATTAAGATTAAGTGTTAACACACACTAATTTGAGAACATAAGAATAAATCATGAAAGAAATCCCAAATCTATCCTAACAATTTTCCATTTCAAGGGAGAAACAAAAAGAACTCACTACTCATGACAAAACACATCCAATCAAACTTTGAATGAAGGAAATTCAACATACACCAAGTCTCAACAAGAAATCTAAAGAAAAAGAACACTTGAATGTACTTATTTATTTTCCAACACAAAGCAATAGGATGAAGTCACAAACAGTAAGTATTACACTCTCTCTCATTCCTACTCTCCATGACTCCTTACAATTTGTTTAGCTTTCTCCACAAGTTCTACACGCTCCAAGTTTCAGAAGAAATGAATGAAAAACCCTCAAAATTTTATTTATGTTGTTTATATAGTTTTTCCTTGTGAAACGACGCATCTAAATCCTGGAACCGTCAAATTGCGCTTTCTAGTGCCTAGATGCTGAATATCTTGAGTTCATAGCGGTGCCTAGGCCCTAGTGTTGCAACGCCTAGGCGCAGCACTATAGTGTCTAGGTGCTAGAATTGCAGCGCCTACTTTCGTGTGCTCGGGAATTTGCCCAAAATTTCCTGCGTATCCTGGTGCCTAGGCACCGATCTCCCGGCGCCTACTTTCTAGGCTCTATTTTATGGACTTTGTTGTGCTTTTTTTTGCGGCTAGGTGCTATTTGTTTTGATTCATTGTGTTTTGAACTCTTTTCGTTCCACTTACCTGAATTGATACAACACGAAAACTTTCCTCAAAGCAACATATAAACATGCAAAATAACATAATTAAAATACTAAACACATAATTTATCAACATGTCAGGTCGACCTCTATCGTTCTTAACAAGTTTATGACATCAAAGTGCTATAAATGCTAATATAAATATCTTGGTATTATATATGTAAATACATAAAAATTTTGGTATGTATCATGTATGTAAATTTCCAAAATTATTTTAATTATGGTTGTTAAGTTGCCCGTAGTGCCCAATCTTGGATGTTTATTCTGAAGAAAATTATGTATTTACCATATAGGAAGATAGAAATTGATGACCATTTTAGCCGGATTTAAATTTCGAAACATAAAGCTAGTAGATTATGAAAATGAAGTCTCCCTTATCCTGAAATGGTCATAATTTTTATATCTTGTCTACCTCTCTTGATATTTCACATTGTTTAAAATATGGACAACAACAACAACAACAACAAAGCCTTAATCCCACTAAGTGGGGTCGGCTACATGAATCCTTTTTCTCCATTGCGTCTTATTTAGTGTCAAATTTTTGTTTAATTCTAATAAATTAAGATCATTTTTTATGCAATAAGCCCAAGTTTTCCTAGGTATCGCTTCGCCTTTCTTAACATAAGTTGTATTTAAAACATCTACTCTCCTAATCGGATCATCAGGTGGTCGACGTTTAATGTGGCCAAACCATCTAAGGCGACTCTCTCTAATTTTGTTCTTCATTGGTGCACCACTAACCCTATTACAGATATATTCAATTCGCATTTTGTCTTTAAGTGTAAAGCCACTCATCCACCTAATCATTCTCATCTCGCAACACTTAACATTATGCTTCTCTTTTAAAGGCCAACATTCGACACCATAGAGCATCGAAGGTCTCACCACCATCTTATAAAATTTTCCTTTCGATCTAAACGGTACTTTTCTATCACACAATAGGACGGACGCATTCCTCCACTTCAACCAACCAACTTGAATTCTACTTATTAACATCCCCATCTATATCACCATCGCTTTGAACAATGGACCCGAGATATCTAAATCGTTCACACCTTTTAATAATTTGATCACCCAAAGTTACACTTCACGTCGGTAGACCTACTATTACTAAAATTACATTCCATGTATTCGGCTTTAGTTCTACTCAAACGAAGACCTTTAGACTCCAATGTAGACCTCCATAATTCAAGTTTTTCCTAGACTTTTTCTCTTGTCTTATCCACAAGGAGGATATCATCAGCAAAAAGCATACACCAAGGTACATCCTCTTGTAAATACCCGAGAAGACCATCCGAAATAAAGCAAAAGATATGGGCTTAAAGCCGATCATTGATGTAAACCAACAGAAATAGTAAAATACTTGGTCAGTCCTCCTTCAGTTCGAACACATGTAACAACTCTAGCATATATATCTTTAATGACTTGAATATAAGTCATATCAACACCTTTCTTCTCAAGGACTCTCCAAAAAACATCTCAAGGAACCTTATCGTGAGCTTTTTCTAAATCAATAAAAATCAAATGTAGATCCTCTTTATTATCTCTGTACTTCTCCATCAAACCTCTCAATAAATTTATAGCTTCCATGGTAGACCTGCTCGGCATAAATCCAAATTGATTATAAGAAATCTTCATAATACGTCTTAACCTATGTTCAATTACCCTCTCCCATAATTTTAAAGTATGACACATCAATTTAATTCCTCTATAATTTGCACACTCTTGTGTATCTCCTTTATTCTTAAAAATGGGGACCAAAATGCTCTTTCTCCACTCCTCAGGCATCCTTTTAGTTTTTAAAATAATATTAAAAAGTTTAGTAAGTCAGGAAACCCCCAAATCACCTAAACATTTCCACACTTCAATTGGGATATCATCAGTCCTACGAGACTTTCCCCATGATTTTCTTTAAAGCCTCATCAACTTCTTTTTACTAATGCGACGGTAAAAATGAAAAGTTTTATTATTATTAACGATATTAAGATCACTAAGCGTCGATCGTACTTTCAACATCATCATTAAAAAGTTTATCAAAATAACTCACCCACTTTATGTTGAATATCTTTTTCTAAGAAAAACACTTTTTGATTTTCATCTTTAATACACTTTTAAATCTTTACTTTTTTTTCTCTTTGTTTGGCTAGTTTATACATATATTTTTCACCCTCCTTAGTATCTAACATGTTATAAAGATACTAAAAGCGAATTTTAGCGTCACAGATTATTCTTTTACACTCCCCGCTCTGGTCGTTTTATATTTTTCCCAGTTTTCTACGCTTTTACATTTAAACCAATTTTTATGACATAACTTCTTATATTTTATCTTTTTCGCACATTATTATTCCACCACCAACTATTTTTATTTATAGTGAACTTTTTCTTTTGATTCTCCAAGTACATCCGTAATCACTTGTTTAATAAGTATTAGTTAATTTTTCTCACATAACATTCGCGTCTTCATGAACATCCCAAATATTTAAATCTTGAATTTTACTCATAAAAATAATTTTATTTGTGTCTTTTAGGTGCTCCCATCTTATTCTACGATGTTGAATCACTAAGTATTCTTTATTTTACAACTCTTCATCTTAAAATCTAGAACTAATAATCGATGTTAGATACTTAATCGCTCATTCGGAATGACCTTACAATACTTACAATCTCGACGATCTCTTCTTCCCATGAAAATAATCAATTTGTGTTTTATTATATCCATTTTTATAAGTAATAAGATCTTCATCTCTCTTCTTGAATAAAGTATTAGTAATAATCATATCATACGCTAAAGTAAAATTTAAAACGACTCTACCTTCTTCATTAATCGCTTCATAACCGTAACCTACTATGAATATTTCGAAATCTTCTACTACTCTATCGATACGTCCATTTAAATCTCATCCAATAAAAATTTTTCTTTAAGGCGTATCGATCAGTATTAAGTCTTCTAAATCATTCCGAATTTATCTTTAAGTCTATATCTAAACCAACTTGAGGAAAGCATAAGCGACTTATAATATTAAAAATCTTAAGTATCAATAATAATCTATAATTCTATCTCCAACTCTATTAATTTTAACAACATTATCTTTCAAACTCTTATCTATAATTACACCTACACCATTTTTAGTATGACTCTTACTGGAATACCATAGCTTTAAAACCCAAGTTATCAATCTCCTTAGCTTTTTCTCCAACCCATTTAGTTTCTTGAATACATAGGATATTTATCTTTCTATGAATCATAATATCAACCAATTCCATTAGTTTACTATTGAGAGATCTCTATATTCCAAGATCCTATCCTAATACTAAGTATCATTGACTAACTTCTTTACCCGCATCCGTTCGTAATGTAGGAACCCTCGCTTACTTGACACTACACCCGGCGCCGACGTAGTGACCATCGCACACTTTCCACTCGTATTCAAGCTTATACTGATAGCGTCGCTTCTAGGGGACGCCCTAGCACTTACACAATGATCAAAAGGATTCATGTCATGATTTTTTTTCTACAAGTTTTACGCTGGTTGTCGACTACCTAACGCAACCCTCCACTTTTCACATCTGGGCTTGGGACCGACAACTGCAGTGTTAAATATGGACGATTTACATAAATACTTCTGAACTCCTATGTACTTTTCTAATGCCTTAACTTCAATTTTTTGATAAACGAAAAAGTGTATTTCATTTTTTAAAAGGTAAAATAGTTGATGTGATGTGAAAGATTTGGGTGATATAAATATAAGAAGTAAATTTTTGGATTTAGATATGTAAATACTTAAGAATTCGGTGGTATGTCTGTAAATGCACTCCCCTTAAAATAATTATAGTGCTCATTATCGTGATATGCCTGCATCCTAATTCTTCTCTTCAGAAAACCTTTTTATTAATAGCATTTTTATGTTTTAAGTGTCTTTGATTGTTGTAGAAGCGTTTAAGAACGTGAGAAACTCAAATTATGAAGCTTTAGTTTATTCATTCAATTATTTCCTGCAAAATTAAAATTAATCGAACTCTGAATTCTTTTTCTACTAAAACTAAAATTTATCTTATTAGTTGACCCTTTTTTTTCGCATAAAATCTATTCATTCAGGTTCTCGTCCGCACATGCAAAGTGGGAAACAAGCGGAGGTGAATCAGTTCAAGCAGCAAATAAGATAGCCTAATGGTGAAAGTCCTGAAGGTTGAGGTTAGTAAATTACGTAATATGAGTACTCTGACCAGATAATATGATAATGCAATTATAAGATAAAATTTATATCATTTTGCAGAATGTTGACTAATATTCTACAACAAATTAAACTTCATTCATTTCCTCTTCTGTTTGCCTGTGCGTGAGTGCTTGGATTGATCTTTGCACCCAGTTTTGTTCTTATTTTCTTTGTTTTTTACACCATGTTTTCAATTATAGCCTAAAAGGTTTCATTAATAATACTGGCAAATTAGATATAATATTTAGTGGTTTTTAGGGTTCAAAACCTACCGCCTATATTATTTTTTAGTTTTTTTATTATTATTAAAAATGTTGCTAAATTGACATTACCTGTAGTGGTAGATTTAAAAAAAAAATATCCTTGCCAATTTAATTCAACAAAATTTGTTGCAAAATATTTTTATCATTTGTCAAATGATTATTTTTGAGTTGATATTAGGATTAGCTGTCTGGAAAGCTGAATGATCAAATCTATGAATTAAGAGTGTGTTTGGGGCAGCTTGTAATTATTCGGATAAGTTGCTTGTCTGGAAATGCATATCGCGGAGTTCGAACCACGTTCTGCGTTTAGTGTAAAAAACCAACCGCATTTTCGAATAAGCTCTTCAAATGTAATTTTCAAACGGTGAGATGACATTTTCAAAATGTCACTGCAGCGGATAAGCTGTCCCAAACGCACCCTTAGTTCATACTTATTTTTATGGAAAATTTATGCATTCCACACAATTCTTATGTTTTTACATATCTGACATCTAAAGTTTACATTTTTGGTGTTATAAAGTTGTGCATGAAAATGTGTATTTCATATTTAAAAATAGAGTAATATTGGTAATTTCTATGTGATATTAATGATTTGAGTTTTATGCTTGTAAATATTAAAATATAGGTGTTAGATATGTAAATGTATAAGAACTATGTGCTATTTATGTAAACGGCGTTTAGTTGTATTCTTTCATAATTCCTATATGGTGCCGGACCGCTGGAACGCATTAATAAGTTCTTAAATTCTATTTATACTTATTTAAACCAATATATTTTATTTATAGTATTTTTTACATTGTATATTATAAAAATTTAGATTGGCGGTTCATCATCTTTTAATAGTGTCAATATAGTCCCCTTGATTATTTTCATGCAGTCATTTCAATCTCATTATAGAAGTGCCAAAATAGTCATAATTTTTACTTTAATAAAGGCTGAAATAGTTTCTGGTAGGACTAGTTTAGCCCTCATTAAGAGACTATTTAGATTAAAATTACAATTTTGGCTAAAATGGCCTTCACGGGTTCATTTTTGACCCTTCTACTTTTTAATGTATGAATACATTGTGTTATCATTTATAACTTGTCACATAAAAACATGTTTTTAAATAATGGCAGTCCAAAGCTTCCAATAAAGCAATGGTAAAAAGGAAGTCTAAAACAAGTTATAAGAAAATGCGTTTGGAAAGCTATTGTGAGTGGCATGGATATATTTTCTTAAGAACATTCAACTTTCTTTCAATTATTATATTATAGCAAATGATAATGAAAATTTTAAAATTATATTCTTATTACATATCAATTATTATATTATAGCATCTGATTATGGAAAATTTTAAAATTATATTCTTATTACATAAAGTGTCGAAAAGTATAAGATGACAATCTTTAATCTAAAGAAAATAAGATTTTAGTGTTAGATATATAAATGCATAGGAATTGAGTGGTATGGATGTAAATGCCCCAAAATAGAAACTTAAAATCATGGATGAATAAAAAATTTAGATCCCTTTTATCATTATTGGAATCAAATGTAAAGTCAGGCGGGACTTAATTGAGTGGATAAGCCGTAGCCGAAGCATCGGCGCAATAATACTGTTAGGTAGAACTTTGTTTCATGGAGAATGCGACATTCCAGGTTGGGACACTATCCTGGGGATTAAATATAGTGCCGTCGATTTCTATCTTTCGAATTATAATATTATTCTTCTTCTTCTTCTTCTTCTTTATTATTATTATTTGCATATTGGGATTGAAAGCTCAAAAAATCAATTTAAAATTTACCCACACATAAATTTATGATCAAATGAAATGTCCCACTAAGATAATTAATTGACAAAAATGATTTGATCTGAGTTCAAGAAAGCTCATATCATGTAATTAAAAGCATAAATAGAAGCTTTGGAAGATATTTTAAGGAACTGAAAACAATGGCTGAATGCTTCAGCCATAAGTGTTAAGAGCCACTTGCAAACCAAGTGTTTTGACGAGATGAATCTAACAAGTCTATGATCACTTAATTTCGATATCATTGAGACAATTAATACACATAAATTAACATTCAATCAAGGGAATCATTTTGGGCGTTGTGGGAATATTCCGGAATCGTGCATTATTTATGGAGGAGATCAAATTAAGTGTCTCAATAAAAGACAAATTGCAAGCTCAGATTATGTACTTAAAATATAAATAGAAGCTTTAGAAGATATTTTAAGGAACTATATGCTGACAAGCTTATAGTCAAATTAAGTGTTTTGATGAGACGAATCTGACAAGTCTAAGATCACTTAATTTTGACATCATTGAGAAAAGTTAAATACACACAAATTAAAACTTGATTTACAGATGATTTACTCCCAAGTCCCAAAATCCATAAATAGGACCCCCACACTTTTTTGAAATGAGGTTGGACCAAGAAGAGAAGATTGAATGAAACTCTAACCTCTCGAGGATTCTCAAGGTCCACCATCATCGACCACGGTTACGGGTTATCGTTACACCAACATTGCGGGGTACCGCTGTCACAGTTGACGTTGGACCACCACTACTTTGTCGGACCACTACTTTGTCGGACCACCAACATCATACTAGACCACCATCACCTGGTTATTGTTGTCACTATACTACTATCAACCAACCAACATCAAGCCATGGCCTTCACTGATGGACCACCATTGTCGGGACACACCGTCAAAAGAAAGAAGCCTTGTCAAGCCACTTACATTAGACTGACATCACCATGCTAAACCACCATTCCCCTGTTGCCGCTACCACAAGACCACTGTCACCCAATCAACGTTTAGCCGCCTCTGCCACCGTTAAGCTGCATTCTTTGGATCATCATCGTATCGCTACAACTATTACACTTCATTGTTATTGTCAGCGCATCATTATTTCTCGATCATCGCTGCACCTGACCACCTTCGTCTAACTGCTGCGTCAGAGCAACATTAAAGGTTGAAGCCGTCACAACTGACATTGGACCGCCGCTACTTTATCATACCACCATCACCAGGTTATTGTTTTCATCAGACTACTATAAACCAACCGAAGCTGAGTCATTGTCGTCACCGATGGACCACCGTTGTCGGGACATGCATACAAACCAAATAAGACTTGTCATACCACATACATTAGACCACCATCAACATGATGAACCATCATCACCGTGCCACTACTACCACAATACCACTATCACCCAATCAAGGTTCACCTTTCTCCACCACCGTTAAGCCGCCTTCTTTGGATCATCATCTTCCAGTCATTGCGGTTATTGTAGTTCATAGTTGTCGTTAGTGAATCATTATTTCTCGACCTCCTCCATCGGGTCGCCGTTCTTGCTAGCCCACCGTCTCCTAGCTGATAACATCACTATCTTGGAATAACTATTGCTCAGTCGCCACTGCAATCACCAGACCACCACTTCGCTCACACCACCTTAGCCATTAAATCACCACCATCATCGCATGGTCGCTACCACCGTCAAAACAATGATGCCAACTGACACCACTAGGCCCCCCGCCATAGTCGTCAGACCGCCATCACCTAGAAAATGGCTTTGTCACCACCATTGTTGTCATTGTCGATCCATTGCTGCTGGTAAACCTTTACTTGATTGACAACATCACTATCACTGGATCTCAATCGCTCAATCGCCGTCTCCATCATCGGACCACAACTACCTTGCTCACAAAGCCTCAGTTAGCATACCATTGTCATTATCATCAAACAATCTTCATCTTCAGATCACCATCATCTGCCCACCATTATTGTCATCACAATAGATCAGCATTGTCGAACCACTGTCTCCAGGTCATCGTCAGACCATTACTGCCTTTGTTGGGTCACTATTTCTTAGCCCTCACTATTTTCCTACCACAATCGCCTATCAACCACAAGACCACAATCACATGGCTGTCGTTGTTGTATCTACAACAACTACCCAACTCACATAGCCTTAGTCGCCACTCGCTAGACCTCATCGAACCACCATCTTTGTCATTAGATCCAAGGTTTAGAAACCCGAACCAGCCAGGCCTGTTCAAGCGTGAATCAGTGGCTAGTCTGGTCTGAAAACCATACTTAATCGTTTTTGTCTTTGAACCATTCGGAACCGGTTGGGTTCAACTGGCAAACGGGAGAATCGGTTTTCTATTTTGAAAACATGAATATTACTTTATATTTTATTTCTCATTCTTCACGGGTCACGCGTATGTTTTATTCCCAACTCAAAAAAAAGCAAAAGACAACCTTTAATTTCCAATTATGCTACCAACCCAAAAAGGTAAAGAGCAACTATTAATTTATAGGTTACCTGTTACCACACACACACACACATATATATATATATATGAAGAAAGAGGGAGGGATGAGGGAATAGGGCTAGTTACTTTTATACTTTTATGGAAAAGAGTTTTATTTATTTTTATTTATTTATTTATATTTATTTTTTACTTTATTATTATATTTTTTAGATTATAATTAATTAATTTTTATATTGATTACGTCATCCGGTTAAACCCCAATCGAACTAATGAACCTTAAACATTTTTTTCTTCCAGTTTGATATCCAGTATGGCCTTCACAACCTTGGTTAGATCGTCATTATCTGGCCACCAATATCCTCATCACAATACACTATCGTTGTCGAACCACCGCCGCTAGGTCATCGGTAGACCATTACCGCCTTTACCAGGTCACTATCTCTTAGCCCCCACTATCATCAGACCACTATCGCCTATCAACCACAAGACCATAATCACATGGCTGGCGCTATTGTTGCTACCGCTGTTGCTTGGCCGCTATCATAGTTTTCACAAGACCACTAGTGTTCGATTGACACTTTTGCCGCCATTAGACCTCTGTTGTTGAATCTACAGTCAGATTATCATCGTTTGACTATTGATGTATCACTATTGCCTAGCGGCAACCACTATTGATGATAATGAAGGCATTTGTCCATCACAACCTCTACCATTGATCTTCCATTGTTATTGTTGGCTCTCTATCATTTCTCTAATATTTTTTCCACTCAAATGAAGGTTAGATCAATTTTTCCCTCCCTCGTAAAATTATTTTTGGGATAATGACGGCAGACACTGTCTTGTGAGATATATCTGAATAGCAGAATCATTTCAATTATAAACCAGGTCATAAGATTTTTTTTCCTTCCAGGCTTTTCGCATAAAAACACCTGGTTTCACTCTATCAGCTGCTCTTTTATATGCGTGTATGCCTATTTTTTGTAAAATGTCAAGTTATTAATATAACTCTATAGTCGTGGATTCTCTGGACACACCTATTATTATTATTATTATTATTATTATTATTATTATTATTATTATTATTATTATTATTATTATTAATGAATCTTATTTTTATTATTTCCTTTTTTAAGTCAAAAATTAGATTCATTCACTTCTACTAATTCACAAACTGGACATTATATCTTGATATACGATATAAAAATTTTAAAAAAAAAATTATTTGAAACATTTTTGAAAATTTTTTTCACTTTAAATGATATCACAGTTTGCATGCTTATAATCAAATTGAGCTTTTTGATGCAGATGAATTTAACAAGTATAATAAATCTTAATTTTGACATGATCAATATACATGAACGTGACGTTGAAAAAATATTTTATGACCGACAAGATAAATGATATCATAATTTTCATTCGAATTGAGCTTTTTGATGAAGATGAATTTAACAAGTTAAATAAATCTTAATTTTGACATCATCGATATACTCAAACACTCAAAAAAATATCTTATAATCAAGAAGATATTCTATTCATTCGATAGTATTCTGTGTCTTGAAGACATTTACAAAAATATTAATTCTAAAATCTATAAATAAGCACATACTCTCTACATGAAGAAAATATTGTGGTTGGAAATTGTAGTAGTTGTCAACCTAAAAAGTAGTTGAAAACTGCAATAGTAGTTAGATACATAGACCGTAGTTGGACAAATAAGCCATGATTGATAGTTGTTGCGATAGCCATATAGGACGTAGGTGTTCTCATAAGTTGTGGTTGAAAGCTGCAATAGTAGTTAACCACATAGATTATAGTTTGTCTCATAGGTTGTACTTCACCACATAGGTCATAGTTGGTAGTTACAGTAACAGTTAATCACATAGGTCGTAGTTGGTCATATAGTAATTAGAAAGTTGTAGTAGCAGTTAATATCTCAAATTTGTTATTTTACATCAGAGACAATATTTGTTAGTATATAACATATATAAAACTTCAAGAGTCTAGGGATAATCGTTGTATTCTGAATACAATGGTCGTAAGCAGTTGTCGCTGGGAGTTATCATCAGATAATCAATATGATGTTATTTGTTACACCGTATTTGAGATAATTCGTTACATCATATTTGAGATACTTCGTTGTCCTGTATTTGAAAGCAAATAGAGTTCGCCAACCGTAACGAGTAAAGGGCAAATGACGGTCAGTGGGCGGTGGTCGACAGTGGTTGGCAGGTACGGAGGACGAAACTTATTGTCTTATCTTTAGTCTAGAACAACACTATAATCAAACGGCTCATATTTACCTCTCTTGATCATATGATCTTTTTGATAATTTGAGGGCTTTGATGATCTCATAATTAAGGAAGCACTCGTCAAGCCACTTAATTTGAATGTAAATATGTCAGATTTGGATTCATGTGACCCCAATCAATAATCTGGACTCTCCAAATGGGCTTTAAAGGTTTTATTTGGACTTGGGTTAACCAATTTTGGTATCGTCAGGTTCGTCTTATAGAGACGGTCATGCATCAAAAAATACAAAATGAAGACCACGCCCTCGTGTTTAAGTTTGTTAGCTAATACCTAAAATTTGAGTCTGCTCAAATCACTTTTTACTCTCCTACGCATGCTTCGTTCGGTGTAGCGTTGAGGGTTTCAGAGAGGGGTGGAGCCTACTTCCATCATATAACATATATATACATACAGACTGATATAAATATGACGAAAGGATTAATATTCTAAAGTAGTGTGATAATTAAATATTCAAATTTATTACTATTCGTCGCACTATTCAAACGGTCTATTGGTTTTACGCGGCTCCCAACTTTTGAAGAGAAGCACGTGAGCTAAGAAGGCACCAAAAAGAATTCAGAGCAGCAGAGGCGTATGCACTGCCGACTACCTGATTGGCTATGCCTGTTTAATTAATTAAAGGAACGACCAACTACACATCCTCGCAAATGAAAAGCCCCACGCTCCCTTGGCTTCCTTTGCACTGGTTTACTTGTTTATAGGAAAAAAATATACTTTTTCATCTATAGGTTTAAGGTAGCGAAACGCTCTGTACCAAAATATGAACATTTTGGTGCGAGATACTTAAGAATTGAGTGCTTCATACGTAAAATTTCCATAAATTATTTGGGAATTTTAATATATTTGCTCAATTTAACTTAATTTGATCACAATTTTAAAGTGTATTTACATGCATATCATACAATTCTTACTTATTTACATAACACTCAAATTTTAATTTTTTATATACACGTCACATTCTTTATATATAAAAGTTAAAATGATAGTATTTTGTATTTGATATAAATGATTTGAGCCTCTAATTTTAATTATATTAATGTTATATTTAATGTTAGGGGGGTTAAAATGTTACATTTAATTTTGGATGATTGGTATGTAAAAATCTATTTAATTGATCATTAATTAACTATACATCCATTGATATGTGTAACTAATATTTACTAATGATAAAAAATACGTTTGGGAATAAAAGACTATTAATATTTATCTTATTAGGGGGAAATTCCTTGTTATCCTTCTCTGGGTTAGAAATAAGAAGGAAATAGATGAAGCAGAAGCGTGAAGAATTGTTGATTCCTTCCAAGAAACTGAACGTAAGATTAAGCGTGGAGAATTGTGATAGTTCCCGCTTCTGATCTCTGGGCTGGAGCTTTGCAACAGATTGATGCTGCTACGTATCTCATCTTAATCTCTTAGTTAAGAGCCTAATTTTTTCAATCAAGAGACGTTGAATTCAATATATTTTATATGTTGCATATGCATGTTTGCTATTAAATTCACTCAAGTTTCACACAAAAAATAGAAACATTTTGCCCGCTCAAATTCTGAACTCAAAATTACTAACTCCACCACTGCCCCCTTCCCTGTCAACGCAAGTCATCTTAGCCTCTTAGTTAAGAGCTTAATCTTTCAATCATTCAAGATCTTAAATATTTTGTATATGCATGTTTGTGATTAAAATCACTTAAATTTCACAGTTAAAAATAAACTTCATGCCCGCTCAAATTCTAAAATCAAAATCACTCAAAAAAAAAAAAATAATAAAATAAAAAACCTACCCGGTCTAAAATCTGCCAAAATGAAGCATTTAGTAAATCTGAATTGATTGTTTGGGGGAATTGAAGTTAAATTTCTCTTTAATCCTTTCTTAATTAAAAATGAAACCATTCACAATAAGTTTACCAAAAGACTTTTAAGAAAGATTCACATAAATACAACTCAATTCCTATCTACCATCTATACTTCAATTTTTAGATGCATACCATCTTAATTCTGTAGAAAAGGTGTATCACTTTTTAAAATTTTAAATTATAGTATTTTTTATGTGATGTGAAAGATTTAGGTGATTAAATATAAAAAGTAAATTTGAAGTGCTAGATATATAAATACATAGGAATAGGGTGATATGTATATAAATACTCCGATTTCAAGTACTTTTTCCAACTTTTAATCCTCTTTTAAAATCTAATATATCTGTAAATATATTTTCTATTAATATTTTTTAAAACAAGTCAACACATTAATGAGTTTGAATAAATTACACCTTTAATGCCAGTCAGCATTAAATTTAAATGTACTCTTAAATTTAATAAAAGAATTCATTCTTAATTGGCACCCATAAATTAAGTCACATTGTATCACCTCTTTCAAGCAGTGAAGCCGTCGTCTATCAGTACCCTCAACCTGATAACCCATCAAATTGGCGAATTCAAGTTGAATCCTTAAATATTATGACGGTTTAAATAAATTAGTTGTAAAACTAATATTATTTAAAAAATTGGTCCGATTCTTTATACATTTTCAAACTGAGGTAAGGAAATATTTCATTTTCACATATCTAACAGCTAACCTTTCAATTATTACATACATAACACCTCAGCTTTGCCTGAAAACTGCATTTCACATTTTAAAAATTAAAACGCTGATATTTTTGCTGTTTTATCAAAAGCATGTGGTATAAATATAAAAAGAAAAAAGTCGGTGTTAAATATATAAATACACATGAATTATGTGATATGTATGCAAATGCCTGCAAATTAATTCATACCAATTATTAATCGTAATAGCAAAGTAGGCAAATTTTTATTCTCATTAATTTCACGCGATTTTATGAAAACCATCACGAGCCATGACATAATAAATTTACATTAGATAAAAAAATTATCAACTGTTCCTCAGGTACTTAACATAATTGCAGAGAAAAAAATATTAAATCAGGATTCTGCACATAGAGTTACGTGCGGAGTCCAGTAAAATAGTGCAATGTGGAGCGTGATTATAAAAAAAAATTGTCTGGTAACACAGAGAATATCTTCTGTGCTAGTTCACGTTATTCATGTGTTATTATGTATTATTTGTATTATTCAGCTGTTATTCTGTTTTGAGAATATTTTCGGTGTTATAATAACACAATAACACATTAATAACACTTGAATAACGTGAAATAACACAGAGGAAATATTCACCCACACGCCACGTGACACTATTTTACTGGACTCCGCAGGTAGCTCTAAGAGTATTTGTTAGCTAATTTGCAAAATATTTTGGCTTATCTTTCTTTAAGAAAATCAAATAAAATAACGCCAAAGCAATTCTGCGATGACAATCTTCCGAATCGTTTCACTCTCAAACATTTATTTCCTCATAGTTTGTGACAAAATTATAAATCTGTCAAATTAGAAAGTCTAGACGATTATACAGAACTTGAATATAAAACAAAAATTAAAAATTAAAAAAAAACGTAAATTAAGAATAGTAATGAGGCCAACCTGTCAGACAGAGCTGCTTTACAGCTTGCTGGATGCCATTTGCTGTGGCGCTGATTTGCAATGGCAGCTATCGCCGCGCACTTTAGCCAGAAAGATCTCAACGGAAAGACTACGTATATCCACCAGACCATCATTTTCAACCAATTTTTTTTCGTAAAGATGAAAAATCCATCCTGCACAAATATGCAGAAATCACGCATCGCGCTTATTCGCAACCGCCGGAAAGTTCGCCGGCGATTTTGCCTGATGTCGGTGATTATACTACGGCGGTCCCATTCTCCGATGGCGAATCTTTCCCGTCGTTTTCAGCACCCGATGGCTCCACATTCCTGCGTTTAAATCTAAAGAAAAACCTAATTTCAACAAGAAGCTGAGATCTATTTATTAATCAAATAGTCGAGCGGCATTCTACCTTTGCGATTCGCCAGTCTCGATAATCCGCCGAAACTCGACAAATCTAATGAGTCGCAGATCGATGTGAGAATATGCAAAAAAAAAAAAAATGGAAATAAACAAATACAAAGGCGTGATCACGAATTACCTTGCGCAGAGGGTTCGTGGGAGAATATGTATAGAATCGTGAAGCAGAGCAGGATGAGGATGGGAACGAGGTGGATCGACCTCCCGGATTTCGAAATCGGACGGATCGGCTTCTCCATCTTGATATCTTCCGCGGAAATGGATGCCGTCGAATCTAACGCCGGAGAAGATCCGGCCTTCCGCTTCTCTTCTGTTTTGAGGATCCTTGGATCGCCATGGATTTCGAGTTTGGAGCTCGGCGATCCCAGTGATTGCCTCTGCATTTCCCAAGCCGAGGGCAGGAAGAGTGATGGAGATGGAGAGCGGAGGCTGACAGCTGTGATTTCTCCGACACGAGTGGGACGAAGCGTTATATAAAGGCAATTTTTTTTTAATTTTTATTTGTTAATTTTAGTATGAAATATTGTGGTGATTATTAGAATTTGGATTTGGATGAGCTGTTAATCCTTTATTGTAATTTTGACGTTTGATAATATTTTAAGAATCGTAAGATGCTGCTCCTAAATATATTGCTTACGTAAAATTATTTTATAATTATAAATTTAAAAATATATTTATTTTAAATAAATTAATGTTAATCGTACTTTCTTAAAAATAAATTATGAATTAAATTAATATTAATTATCACACCCCCACCCCCTTCCTTTTAAAGGGGCTTTAAGGGCTCATCACTCTTCTATCGTTCACCCATAAGAATATTTACATTACAAACTCTACAGTACAAAGTCTGTCCAAACCGTTCCATCGAAATGGTCTGTAATGTGGGAGTCATAGGACACATAAATGGGCATGAATGCTTGTCTGAACTTTCATGTATATTTTTACTTCAATGATTAGATGATCTTTGACGAACTTTTGCTAAAAGATCGACATGTCACCTCAACAGATCAATCTGGCACGTGATATTTGACTCCTAACACGTTGACTAGCAAGTTCTGTAATTATCATGTTAAGTCAGCTCGATAGCTGATGGGTCACAGTTGTCACTTCAACGTCCAGTGTGAGCGTTGCGTTATGAAAAAAGCTGGGCTCTTTTTAGGCCCACAGGGTCTGCTAGCGTATGCATTGGCTCAAAAAAGGTCGTTTATTGGTTTACATATAAGGATGTGAGATGATCATGTTAGGTATGACTCATATCTAGGGAGTTGGAGTCTCTTGAATGAAGAGATGTGTCTCCTAGAATGGAGAGGAGTGTCTCTTGGAAGTTAGTGGGTTGGGGGGAGCGAGGACATTTTTAGTATTTTTTATTTGTGTGGGTTTTATTTATACATATGATGTGTAACCCTATTGGTAGAAAACTGTAACTGGCTCCTCTAAAATAGTGAAATTCACCGCTCTGCTCCCGAGGACGTAGACATCCTTGTCGAACCTCGTTAAATCTCTGTTTGTTTTTCTTCTTTTGTGTCGATCCTTGTTGTTTTACTTTGCCCTAAATTGCATAATAATTTGTATCAAAGCAAGATTTTAGAGCGGAGGAGATCAGCGTAGAAAGAACAAAGAAGAAGAAGGTTCGCGGTAGTTCGAATTCGGTAAAAGAGTTTGGTGGGGTTTGTGAATCGCAGCTTCTACAGAGATGAGATCGGCGGTTCGATGGACTGCAGGAGTTCGTGAAGGGTGGTGTTCGCAAGGCAGATGGGCTCATAAGAACGAACAAGCGCGAAGCAGTTCAGATACAGGGCTGCAGAAGTCGGGAGTCCGGAAGGAGTTCACAACAGAGACAACGTCGCAGAGTGTTGAGGGCTTCTTCCTCGCGCGACAGGCAGGTCTCGAAGGGGTTATTCGGCGCAGAGGAACAGAGTTCGCAAAGGTTCAGCCGATGTCCACAGCAGGCAGAGGATTCGCGACATTCACGAAGCAGATTGGTGATTCGCGACAGGACGTGCAACGATTCACGCGACTAGCAGCCAAAGGCGCGAAGGCTCGCGCGAGGCAGAGGAGCGCGATGATTCGCGGAGTAAGCAGCTTCGCGTGCAAGGCCAGAAGTTTCGCGAGTAGGCGCGAACAAGCGAAGGATTGCAGGTTTTTTGTAACCGAGGAAGAGGCTCGCGTGGAGCAATTCACCATGGTGCAAATTTGTCAAGTATGACTCATATACTAGAAGTTAGAGTCTACTGGAATAAAGAGATATATCTTTTCGTGAAGAGGTGTGTATCTTGGTAAAAATGTGTCTCTTGGTGAATTAAGTGGTTGGGGGGAGCGAGGGTTTTAGTAATTTTATCTGTGTGGGTTTTATCTATATATATGATGTGTAACCCTATGGGTAGAAAACTGTCACTGGACACCTCTGAAACAGTCAAATTTGCAGCACTGCTCCCGAGGACGTTGACATCTTTTCTGAACCTCGTTAAATCTCTGTTCTTCTTTTGGTTTTGTGTCGATTCTTGATTTTCTCTGCCCTAAATTTCTTAACAGTGTTGTGAACAAGTTGAGATGTTTCTAGACTGATGGGGTCTGCTTGCATATGCATTGGCTAATAAAATATCGTTTATTTGTTTACATATAAGGATGTGAAATGACCATAATTGCCCTTTACCATTATCAAAAAAATTAACTTATGGTGCATTTGGAGCAGCTTATCAGTTGTGGTGGCGTTTTGAAACTGCCGCTTCAGCGTTCATGAAGCATAATTGAAAATGGAGTTTGGTCGTATAATTAAACTCGGGCCACAAGTCAAATCCCGCGGTCCCGCATTTCCTTTTATATTTGATGGGGTTGCCCTCTCTTCACGTATCCTCTAGCGCTTCTCTCCCTCTGTCCTCCAACTCCTCCGTTTAACCGCAAACCTCGTTGACTTGCAGAGCTGAGGACTTTGTGGGAAGGGACATGTGAAGAAACAAGTCCTATGAAGAATCCGCCAATGAAGGGGAGGCGCTGGGGTCTTTGGTTTTTTGTCTGAATAACTTTGAAGTAGATCTATGGAGGAGTTCGAAGGAGGGTTCGAGGTGAAAGGAAGGGAATAAGGGGTTGTTTTGTAACTGGTTATAAACAAGATTTAGAGAAGCAAAAGCGTTACGATTGCCTTTCTCAACGGTTTTTGGTAGGAGCGGACCAAAATTGGTAGAGGGGGTACGGATGGCGGCTAGGGTTTTGAGCAGGAGAAGGGAGGGGGGAGATGGTTTCTCGATTTTTTTAATTTAATTGATTTATAATTAATATATTATCAAATTAACTATAAATATGTAATTATTTAATTATGAATTAATAACAAAAATAAATTACATATTAAATTTAATTTCAAACTACTTGTTACCTTTAACAAACCAATATATGTGGTGTTTATCCCGTAACATAAAAAAATTACAATGAATCCAGTTGTGCTCTTGGAAGAATCCACAGCACATTATTTATGTCTTAAGAAATAATCATTTTTTTCACCAATATCCTCTTTAGCAAACTCTACTAAGAACAAATAGCAGATTTGCATTTAAATGCCTAAATCATCATAATTGATACGTTACCAATAAATTTTCATCGTCCGGCATAAATCTTGAGGCAATATTTTGAGCAAGAAAAATTCAAATCTTGATAATAAATCATTCAAAGCTCTGATTTCAGTAAACATATAGTCAAACTGACCGACTCGATGAGACAGACCTAATGATATCAAAGTTAGTCCAATCCGAGTCAAACGAAGCCCAGATCTACTGATTAAACCATTGTTGAAAGACTCTCAGACACATTTGGAAAGTTAAACGGATGTTAAATCTAGAAAGTTCATAGTGAATCAAGCATCTCGAGAAGACGAATCAACGAGTCTAAGGTCACTCAATTCCGACATCAATAAGACATTCATATGTCCTTTAAACGCCGTCTGATCGAGGGAAGTTCTCTGGACCGTCCGATTAAAATAGTTCATATACTTGCATCAATTGCTCCTAAAACCCTATAAATAGACCTTCAACCCTCACATGAAGGGGGAAGAAGCCTCGAGAGAAAGCCTGAGGCCTTAAGAAGAAGCTGCAGCTCAGCATCACCGCCGACCGTTGTCAACCATCGCCGATTTTCGTCGACGACCCCTGTCAACCGCCGTCAACCACTGCCGACCTCTGTCGTCGACCACCTTTGACCGCCTTCGATTAGCGCCCACCGCCATTGAACACCGCCGACCTCCGTCGTCGACCATTGCCGACTGTCGTTGACCAGCTCCCACCATCATTTATCACCACCAACCAGATACCGCCAGTCGACGCTCTAATCTGAAAAATATAGTTACCCTTTCTCGGCTGTGAGACAAGAGATTTCTGTAATCATCAATCAATAGTGAATTTCCGCAAATGGGCCAGGGCCCGTGGTTTTCCCTTACAGGTTTTCCACGTAAAAACTTCTGGAGTTATTATCGCTTGTTTCTCTTTCATCTGTGTGTGTGCTGAATTTCCGTACAACGCTGAGACGATAATCCGTTACTCTACCGCCACAAATTTTCTAGCATGCCTTAGTTTGGCGCCATCTCTGCGAACTTTTCACTAAAGTACTTACACGGCTTACTACATGGGCACCAAACACAATATTCATGATAACGGAGCATTCGCAAAGCCAAGGGCGACATGTTTTTTCATCCTCCCACCCTGGAAGATGTTAACCTGCCAACAAAGGCATTTCGGGTCCTTCTATAGAAGATCGAATGCGCAGAATGGAGGAGTCTCAACTAGACATCCTACAACTGCTTTGCGGAGCTCAACAACCGCTGCCCACGCCGTTGAATGAGGCTCGTTCACCATGTCCTTCTATAGAAGACCGAATGCGCTTATGTGTTAAGTGTTCTCAACCACTCTTAAAGGACAAGCTCGAACCTGGTTCTACTCTTTGCCTGGAGTTACTGTAAACACCTTTAAAGAGCTTGCCACACCGTTCGTGGAACAGTTCATAGCAAATCAACGAATCATCAAGGATTCATCCCATCTCTCAGGGATTTGTCAAAGTGAAGGAGAATCACTCAAGGACTACTTCTATAGGTTTTCTGCTGAAGCCCGACAGATTCCAGAAGTAGATCCGTAGTTACTAAAAGGAGTCTTCCTTGGTGGACTTCGCCCAGGACCCTTCTAATCATCACTGATGCAGGAGACAGTTCCTTGTTATGCTAACCTTGCTCACCATGTTAAGGCACAAATCTCTGTGGATGAGGCCATCATTGCTCATAAGGAACAATTTGAGCGATTAGGGGGCAAGCGCAAGATTAACGCTGAGGATACCAATCAAATCATACAACGAAAAAGTTTAGACCACCGAGGAATCGTGAGAATGATCAGAAAAAGAATACACTCCACTTAACATGTCACATGTTAATATCTTAATGACCATTAAGGATGAAGAGGCTGTCAAGTGGCCAAAGCCATTATGAAACCCAAATGGTGGAGACCAGTCTCAATATTGTCATTTCCACCGTATAAAAGGACATTCAACAGAAAGAAGTTTTCAATTAAAGGAAAAAATTAAACGTCTGATACACCAAGGTCACATTGGTTGCTACTTACAAGAAAAATGTGAGGGAAACCGGAAGGGAATCGTTGGAGTTATTGGTTGAGAAGTATAACTCCAACTCAAGTTATCTGAGTAAAAGTCTGGCTTATAAACTCTTAATTTTATTTCAACAAAATTTTCATGGTGCTATAAAATGTCATTTCATTGAACTTTTCTTATTTTCTCATAAAAGATTTTTGTGTAGAAAGTCCCCTTGATGAAAAGAGGCATGACTCAACGGAAAGATATGGTACTCCTGAAAGTCAAACCCAAGAGGCAAGACTCAATAAGAAGCTACCATGCCCCTGGGAAACGAGCCTAAGAGGCAAGTCTCAATGGGAAGCTAGTAGTGGACATGATTCTCACTAGGAAAACTCCATGAGAGCAAGTGGTTGACATGGTCTCCACTCAAAGACCTCAAAAGGCTAGCAGCCTCAGAAGGCACATGTACATCAAATACCTTAGTAGGCTACATGCCTCAGAAGACACTCAAAGACCTTAGAAGGCAACAAGCCTCAAAAGACACACGTACATCAAAGACCTCAGAAGGCTACAAGTCTCAGAAGACACAAGTGCATAAAATTCCTTAGAAGGCTACAAGTCTTAGAAGGCACTGGTTTATTTCAAGCTCCTATAAGGCATAAGCCTGAGGGGGAATAACCTCGGAAGACAAGAGCCTCGAAATGTACACGATTCATCATTTTATAAAGTGTGTGCTAACTTCAATTGCAGAATTTTGCAAGCCACAACAACTGTGGAAGAAGCAAATAAATACATTATAATCATTTACACGTCATATCAAATGATTAAAAATGTTATAAAGAGAACATATACTTATACAAGTGCTGCAACAAATCAGTTAATCTTCAATTACAGCCAACATCGCCTCCAAAAAATTTCAGCGCTTCTGATGATCATCAGGGGTTCTCCAGATAGTTCCACCACACAAGCATGAAAATTCCTCCTCATGGCACGACGAGAAAACTACAACATTTATTCATCACCTTCAGAACGTGTGGCACGGAATCTCCTCTGGAATATTCGACATCAAGTACATAATCCACAATGCTCCGTCGTAATGCTTCGTAACAACGCCCCATCGCGACGCTTTGCTGCAACGCATCCCCGCGATGCCCCGCCACGATGATCCACCACAACACGTAGCTGCGATGCTCCACCGCAAAGCATCGTGATGCCCCTATGTCTCGCGGCGTCTCCGCATCGCTCCTCCGCAATACATCGCCGCAACACGTCGCCGCAGCAGGACGCCACGCCAGATCGTTTCACCGTAACACTTCACCGCAACTCTTCTTTGCAACACTTCGCCGCAACTCTTCTTTGCAATACTTCGCCGCAACTCTTCGTCAAAACTCTTCACAGCAAATATTCTCTGCAACGCATGATGACTTTCTCATTCTCCTCAATTGTGATTCTTCCCCTCATCGAAGACCTCTATTTATAGAGTGAGATGAGACAGCTCATTAAAAAGAAATAAACGGCAGCTCCTTAAAAAAAACAGCAGCTACCAAAAAAAATTGTTCATAAAAAAAATAATAGCTGTCATTTAAAAAAGAAAAAAAAACAGCAGCTCCTTAAAAAAAAACAACTGCTCGTTAAAAAAAAATAATAGCTGCTCCTTTAAAGTAACTATTTCTGTAATAAAATATTATATATATAAACTGTTTCTATTCGATTTTCGGTCTTTAATTTACGGATCAATTTTAATATACTGACAGCCCATTTTTTCAGTTTCGAACCAGCCTGCCTGCTGGCCCGAATAATAAGTCCGCTTAAAAGATATTTATAATCATTTATCTGAGGCATGATTTTAACACTTCACTTGAAGAAGCAAGAATTCTGCCAACTGAATTGAGATAAGCTCCTCGAAAATAAGGATATAAATTGTTCTTATAAACAAAGTAATAAAGCCATATATGTATGTTCATCAACACACGACAAAAATAAAAAAGCTCTTGATCTGAATATTTTCAGATGATCAAATTAGACTCGTCCGAAAATAGAGGGACAACTGATACGTTACCAACAAATTTTTACCATCCGACACAAATCTTGAGGTAATATTTTGAGCAAGAAATATTCAAATCTTGATAAAAAAAAGTCATTTAAAGCTTCGATTTCAGTAAACTTATAGTCAAACTGACCGACTCGATGAGACGAACCTAATGATATTAAGCTAGTACAATCCGAGTCAAATCAAGCCCAAATCAAGTGATTAAACCATTGTTTAAAGATTCCCTAAGATATTTGGAAAGTCAAACGAATGTCAAATCTAGCAAATTCATAGTTAAATCGAGTATATCAACAAGACGATCCAACAAGTCTAAGATCACTCAATTCTGACATCAATAAGACATCCAAATGCCCCTTAAACGTCATCTGATCGAGGGAAGCTCTCTGGACCGTCCAATCAAAATGATTCATATCTGACATTAATTGCTCCCAAAACCCTATAAATAAACCTCCACCCCTCACATGAGGAGGGAAGAAGCCTATAGTGAGGGTCTGAGGCCTTGAGAAGAAGCTGCAACTCAACATCACCGCCAACGATCGTAGACCACCACCGACCTCCGTTGTTGACCACGGCCGACTGCCGTCGACCCCCACCGACCTTCGCCGTCGATCCCCACCGACCTTCGCCGTCGACCACCGTCGACTGCCGTAGATCAACGCCCACGGTCATCGACCACTGCCAACCATCGTTGACCACTGTCGACCTCCGTTGTCGACCAACTCCCACCGTCATCGATTACCACTAACCAGATACCGTCAGTCATCGCTATAATTTGAAAAATATAGTTACAATTTCCCGTATGTGGGACAAGGTATTTCTATAATCACCAATCAATAGTGAATTTTCCGCAACTAGGCCAGGCCCCGTGATTTTCCCTTACGGATTTTCCGCATAAAAATTTCTGGAGTCATCGCCACTTATTTCTCTTTCATCTGTTTGTGTGCTGAATTTTCGTACAACGCTGAGATGATAATCCATTACTCTACCGCCACGAATTTCCTAGCATGCATCAATAATAATCTTAAATATGTCTTGATAGAGCTTTATTTCTTGTTATAAATCATATAATAGATGTGCAATTGTGAAATAATATCGTGTTTAGATCTATAATGATTTTAACTAAGGCTATGGTTTTGGTGAAGAAATATTTTCAAAATTTTGGAATTTTTACATTTTAAGGTGACTTATATATATTTTTAACTGTTATAATTTTTAGAAATGATTTCTATGCTATAATAAATTATACACCAAACATTTTTTCTATTCATACCTTTAAAATATGAAATTATCCTAACATCCAACGAAACATGAAATGTATGGGCACTAAAAATTTATACACTCAACATTAGCTTTCAATAAGTAATTTATCATATAAATTAGTTTTATTTAACTATTTTATGATTCATTTTTTAGTTTAGAATTATGTGAATATAAATTAACATGTATGTTTTTTTAAAAATAAGATATTTCTTTAATAATGACCCGATTAATGACAAATAAAGTATTACGAAGCACATCATAAGTTAAATTTTTAATTATCTCATTGGATGAATTATTAATTTCTATTAAGAACAAATTGCTTCTTTTAATTTCCATTTTTATTCAATAACACTGAAAGTTGAGGAACATATGCATGTAATATTAGAAGAAAGTTGATGTGCCCTTCCTTTGTCCTTTAAAGTAGGTTTTTTCTCCTTTCATTTACTTCAAAATTTATGACATTTTCCCTTGCATGAATCCTTATAAAGATTCTTCTTGATCATATTTGCAACACATGTTAATAATTGTCACTTTATGGAAGTTGTGAATAAGTGTTATTCAAGCCATGATATTTAATTGCAATAGTTTCTACTTATTTTCATGCTACTTTTCTCATCTTCCGTTGAGCTAATTTTTTATTCATGACATACTAGAGAATCATGCAAATGATCAATAATATGAGTACTTAAATTGTTAAGTATAGATGTAATTTTTACATGGGATCTTTCTTATTTGATTAAAAAAATAAAATATTGTGTTTACTTGTTTTTGGTATGAGTGCTCCTTATCAACTGTTTGAAGTCCATTATCAATTTTGAGAGTAGCATTATAATACATTTATATGCTTCAGTCTACTATTTTATAACAAATATTTTATAACTGTTCATTAAAATATTAATGCTATTTCCCTTCTCATACATTTTATTGTAGATAATAACTAGCTTGTCTCAAATGTCTTTTCATATTCTCAAGTTATAATCACTATATCTTAAAGCACAGTATAAAACATTTCCTCTCTTACTATTCAAGAATCTCAAAATTAATTTCGTGGAAGTTTATTCTTCAATTGGTTTTTTTTTTACTTGTCAATGGTGGTGATGACAGGTCTTTAAAATCTCTTAAATTGAGATTAAGATTAAAAGTTCAAATTCTTATGATTATAAAACATCATCATTATACTCTTATAAAAGTAAAACAATATGTCATGAGAAATGAATGGTCAGGTAGTGGAGTGCCATTCTTTTATCTCACTTATATTGCAATCAAAATACATATTAAAGAAAATGTTTAAGCTCCAAGGATCAATTTTGGATGTAAACTCAATCCACATAGTGGGGCTCTAATACTAAATATAGATTTACATGTACCTAAGTGAATGCGGAAGTGGTGGTAGGGTTGAATTGATTATGAATATCTTAAGTTGACTTTGGCAAGATGGAGATTAATAAGTTGATGATAAAAATAATTGTATTGAAGCAACTAAATAGGAAACAAAGAATAAATGAATCAATTTCAAATAATTTTTACATGGTTCAAATTTAGTTTGATGTGTATACTTTTGGTGTGCATCATCATTCAGGATTTTAGGCATAATCTACACTAAAAATATGTTACTTCTTTAATAGGCAAAAAGTACTTTAATACTAATTTACTCCATGTGACAACCTACTTCACTCGTTTTATGGGCAATGTACATTTTTAATGTGTTCTCCAACATAATACTTATCATACGATAAGAGAGTATCTTAGAGAAAATAATAAAACAAATATGAAAGATTATGATCTTAGGCATAATCTTACATGCATGCTTCAATTTTTAACATTGATCTATTAAATTGGATCAGTGGGTCTCCTTCTTCATATTTCATTGAATGTGATTTACAACTAGCTAAATCTTTAATCATAGCTTCATACCATTCATCTCTATAATGTTATAATTCTATTCCTCTTGAAATTTTTATACTATTATCTTGAAAGAAATCTATTTTCTCCAGCACTTAGTATAATCCTTCATGTAATACTTTTTGTGTGATATATTTTAATTCAATTTTCATTGCTTGATTAATTTAAATAGAATGGATAATGATAACATAATATTTTGAAAGTAAATATATTTTGTAACAAGATGTTTAAAACTTACAAAATAATCAAATTCATCATGCAATTTATTTATATATTAATGAATTGCAAATACTACTCTTTAACTTTATATTTCATTTTAGCCCATGAGATTTTGTGTTTCAAGCAACAATTTGCCAAAATAATTTAGCATGTCCCACTAATATCTTAAAAAAATTAGATTTTGAGTGAAATGATATTTTTGATTTAAGAAAAAGAAAACCTCATTAAAGTTATTTAGTTTGAAATTCTTATAAGATTGCAACTCCTATTAAATGTAAGAATATATTTCTAAACTTATGACAATTAAATTTACTCTGTCTTGAATCATGACCTAACCTATTTAATTAAATTTTATTTTTTATTATTTTGTTAATTCACCCAATTATCATGTCTTACTTTTTTATTTTTCTTAATTGTCATGTCTTACTTTTAGGTGACATTATAATGTAATATCGAGTTATAATTTTAAGTATGATGTATAAGCACCAAAAGCTAGGATTTTCTGATATAAATGTGGGATGACATACAAAATCATGCACACAAAATCGAATTAGTCTTAACAATTTTGTAGTTTAGATTTTTATGAGGGCTTGGGCCTTTTAAGATGAGCAAAAAAGTTAATTGGGCTGGCAAAATACTAAGGGATTCCTCACAAGACTACAGAGCCCAGTAGGCCGTACAGAACAATAAAAACTTGAATTTCATTTAGTTTTAATAAAGGCCCGTTTAGGGAGGTCGGATGTCTTTTCAAGAGCATTAGATTCCCAAATCTTCAGTTCGTTAGACAGCTATTGAATTTCCCTATTGAATTTTATGAAGATTTAAGTGGCAGTGAAGTGTATGCATGAATACCTTCTAAAAAAATACATGAACCTTTGAATAAATTAATAGAATTAAATTATTATTATATAAATAAGCAATAATTAAATGAATATATATATAAAGTAAAATTAATCTCACATTATCACAGGACATTGCTTTCTAACATAGATATAGAGGAGTGGGTGGTGGTTGCACCATGCATAGGATCGATAGAGCTTGGTTTAGGAGGCTTCGGCACCTGTGGACGAAGAGAGATCGAAGCTTGAATTGAGAACTTACTCATTTTTTTATATTGACAAAAAAAAGAGTTCAGGCAACAAAGAAAAGAGGATGCCGACAGAAGTTAATTATTAGAGTATTTTCAGCAGTCTAAAAATGCTGCTAATTGTTTTTTTTTTATTTTTTGGTAGTATTTAGGCCATTTAAAATGATTATATTTTCTCCAGAGCAACTACAAGCCAAAACAAACTTAGAAAATAAAGGCCTATAATGGTTATAATAACTATCATAAGTTCAAATCTTTTTGAATAAATTGTGTGAGCTCGATAAACAGTAATTTGAGGATATCACCAATTCCATAAGTTGGGTTGGAGAGAGTCAAATAAAGTAAGAATGATAAATAGTAGTTCGACGACGCCAACAAAGATTAGACAAGAGAAGATGAAGAAACAAGAACAGAACATTAGGAGAACTTACCATATGTCCAATATTTAATTTGCTTGATGATTTAGAAAATCACGATTATTACAGTATGCCTCTGTGCTCACCATAGTAAAAGCGTTCATCAAATAAACAGGAAACAAAAGGGTTAACTACTCATAATTTACGGCCTTTTAAATTTTGTAAACCCTTATTCCATTGATGTTAGCCATGACGTCATGAAGAAACTGCCAGAAGATTCACCAACCACTAAGAAGTCCTCGGTGGATGTAAAGCTTTGCTTTAAAAAATTAAATAAATTTTGCAAATGCATAAAAATGGGGTCATTTACATCAACTTTCATAATTATATGCATAACTCACAAATTTTTTAACTTCACATCAAAAATGTCATTACTCTCAATTTTTAAAAGTGGAATATATATATAAATAAATAAATAAAAAAATATATATAAATATTATTTTTTTGTAAAAATATGTAATAATTAATTAAATTATATATATATATATATATATATATATATATATTAACATTATTTTTTTTAAATGTTTTAACTATAATAAATTATTTATAAACATAATTTAATTATAAAAAAATTTAATAATTAAATAAATTACAAAAAATAGAGCTGTCCACAAACAATGAGTGTTTGCTTAGTATCATAGTAAATGAGTCGAACACAAACAAAATTTTCATTTTAGCTCGAAATAAAGAAATTATATAACAATATATTATATATATTTATATCTCTATTTAAATCATAACAGCTCATGTGGTTATATGGTTTAGTTCCCCTTTTGCACAGAAATGATGCGGGTTTGAATCCAACATCTTACATCTATTTTTTTCCAATTAGTTTTAATGAGTCACTTTCAAGCTGAACACGAACAAAAATAATTAAATCGAGCCGAACACGAATATATTGTTTATGAGCCGATTTCGAACACGAAAAATTTTGAATGAGCCAAGTCTGAGCTCGCTCAAACTCAGTCCGTTTACAACCCTACTTTTTTGACACCAAAATGTTCAACATATAGATATAAAATTTTAAGTATTTGACATGTAAATACATAATTTCTCTAAATTTTCAAGAAAGCATGAAAAGTGGTTAAAATTAGGTAAATGGATTAAGAGATTCTCAATCCATAGTCATAATGTTTATGATTGAAGACAATGACTTAATCATGTACTTTTATTATTATTATTATTATTATTATTATTATTATTATTATTATTATTATTATTGTTATTATTTCTCATTTAACACAGTTAAACAAAATAGATCAAGCTGCTGAAATTCAGCATATTCAGATATACCTTTTTTATGCCTCTTTCTATTTTTTTTTAATGATTATTTTATTTTATTTAACCTTTTATATGATTCTTCCGTTTATTTCATGGAAATTGGAGTCTAATGTCACAATTGAAGCGATTGCGAAATGTTCATTTTTACAAAGACAAAATCATTATATGATTTGAAAATCCTGTAAAGGCAGAGTAAGATGATGCAAACAACATTCAGTGAAGGCATTTACCATATTTTTCTAATGTCCGGTTGATATATTTTTTCTAAAAGTTGAGCCTTAGTAGTTACTAGATTAGACATTAATAATTGAATAGATTTTAAATCTATGCATGCATCGAGATTGCAATAAAAATTTTCGCTATTTCTATATCAGGAGTTTTATAACAACAAGAACAACAACAAGTCTTTATCCCAATAAGTGGGCCTTTAACTTCGCTGTCATATTGAGTGTCATATTTTTATTTAATTCTAATAAAATAAGATCTTATTTTATTCAACAGGCCCAAATCTTCTTAGGTCTACCTCTACCTATCTTAACATAATTTGAATCTAAAACATCTACTCTCCAAATTGGATCAATACATGGGCGACGCTTAATGTGATGAAACCATCTAAGACGGCTCTAGTTTTGTCTGCCGTCGGAGCTATGCCAACCCTTTCATGAATATATTCATTTTATAGTTTGTCTTTGTGTAAAGCCACTCATCCACCAAAACATTCTCTTCTCAGCAACACTTAATTTTATGCTTCTCTCTTATAGGCCAACATTCTGCATCATAAAGCATTGTAGGTCTCACTACCATCTTAAAAATTTTCCTTCAACTTTAAGCAGTACTTTTCTATCACACAATTGACCTGATGCATTCCTCCACTTCAACCATCCAACTTAAATTCTACCAGTAGCATCCCAATCTATATCACTATCACTTTGAACAATAGACCTGAGATACATATAACGTTCACTTCTTTTAATGATTTGATTACTTTTTGTTACAACTCTGCCGCTAGATCTATTACTACTAAAATTACATTCTATGTATTCAATTTTAAGTCTACTTAAACGAAGGCCTTTTGACTCTAAAGTAGACCTTTATAATTCAAGTTTTTCCTGGGCTCTTTCTCTAGTCGCCCATCATAATTCAAGCTTTTCATGGGCTCTTTCTCTAGTTTTATCCACAAGAGGGATATCACAAGCGAAGAGCATATACGCTGAGGTACATCATCCTGTAAATGCTCAGTAAGAACATCCACAACTAAAGGAAAAAGATATGGGCCTAAAGCCGATCCCTCTTGTAATCCAAATATATATCAGAAGTTTTATGATATGCGAAAAATATAAAAAAAAAATTAAAAGAGCTAACTTCTCTAATTAAAAACGAGTTAAATGTAAAGAGGTGTAATTTATATACAACAAAAACCTGAATAAAAGTTATTATTGAAATTAAGAAGCATTCCTTTTGGATCGTTCAATGTCATGTACCATAAAGAATTTGTATATCTCTCTAATTTATTTTTAACTTAGTCATATAATCATTTTATAAATCCAATTAATTCAATGAAGATTTTCACACATACCACTCAATTCGTATGTATTTTCACATCTAACCCCTAAACTTCAATTTTTACAAATACATGCCACATTATTTACATATAAAAATGTGTCTTTCACCTTTAAAAAAAGTTAAAATAGTGATACTTTTTATGTGACATGAATGATTTAGGTGGTATGAATATATAATAAAGTAAAGCTTAGATGTTAGATATGTAACCGCATAGGAATTAGATGGTATGCATGTAAAAATATTATAATTTTTGAAATTTATGAGATGTGGCCAAAGTTTTCTCCTATAAACACCACAGCCATCAACTTGAAACCTTCTTGTTAAAAAGGCAACTGACAATCAGCTCCTGTGGGTGGTGAAAGGAGCCCTCCACTAAGAATGTGATGCAACAAATCTTTTTATTACAAGTCATTTTAGCTTACACCTCAATTCCTCCAATCAAAATTGACATTAGTTTCCATTAATTATAGAAGGGAACTATTAAGTGAGGATGCTAAATTGTTGGTATTAGTAGGTGAGCATGCCTCTCAATTGTTTCACTTTCTTAATCAATTTATTATATGTTATGCATTTTTCTAAGAATTTACAGACATATCACACCATTCCTATATATTTATATAGTTAACATCTAAATTTCAATTTTTTTACTTTATATGAATATATGTAATTTGCTTTTTAAAAGTTATAAATTGTGCTATTTTTTCATATGACATGAAAGATTTATGTTTTATAAATGTAAAAATTAAAGTTTGGGTGTTAGGTATATAAACAGTTGAATATGTTGTAAGCATGAATAGGCTCATTTGATTGTTTGAATTAATTTGAAATTTAAAAGGAAAAGAAAAGAAATAAAACCAAAACAAATTTATTTTCCAACATCAACTTAAATCAGTAAAAACAAGCTCTAATTTTAAATATATTATTCATTCGAAAGAATCAAATAAAGCATAAATTAGTTAGATTTATACATTAAAAATATGATAATGCGTATCTCGAAGAAATCCATCAAACTGGAGATCGAAGACACAATCCAACGGGTACTACAAACAAAAACATAACACTGTAAGGATAGTCAAAATATGGAAATATCAAGTATTGATTTTTGGTCGTTACTATGAGCCGATATAACGGAAGGAGAGCAAAACGAAGGGATAGAAGGAGTCCAGTCCTAGTGCTAGTCATCCACGATAAACTCTCTCAATCGATTCCGGAGCTCATAAAATAGCCATGGGTCCAACAAAAGCCTCTCTGACCCTCTTAGAAGGTTCTTTGTCTAGAGGGCTGCTTATCAGATTACGATGGTGTAGCCTCTGCCTGACGACCCAATTTGTGCTGACGACTGCAGTGCCACTTCTCAGAACTTTCCCTTGAAAGAGCTGACCGACGACCTTCTGATCAACCAAAGGATCTCATCTGATCGAGTGATATAGCTACCGGGTCATCAGGTGCCCCTATTTAAGCGATGATAAAACTATTGGGTCATCAGGTACCTTTATTCAAGTGGATATGAATACGAAAAGATGAAAACATCATCTATACATATAAAAAGGAGCAATAATATCTTATAACGCCCCAATTAAAATAGGTACAAACATATAATTGTGCACTAAGTGCACCTAAATCTTTAATTAGGAGTCATTTCTACAATAAAAGATTACTAATTGGCTCTAGCTAAACTCTTGGGTTACTGTGCCCTCCCCGTTCCTCCCTGTCTTCCACACTATTTCTTTTGTCCATCATACGTTCTATATCTTGAGCGTGATTCACAGAATCAAAATGCAACAAAAATAAAACCAATGAAAAAATAAAAATAAAAATCATTAATTACGCTTGGCTTACACTACTCTAATGTCATCGTTGCCCAAAAAACACCTCGATCAGAAAGAGATCTTAAAGTCCTGATGGGACTAATTAACTAGTCTCATGACCTAAGATCAATGATAATACACTTAAAGAAAAAGCACATCATATCCTAACTAACACCATTTGTCACCAATAACTATCGAGACTAAACTTAATCAAAGGTACCAAAATAAATATCAATCCATATCGCCCATTAGTTGTTTGTGATATTTTAAAGAGATCAATAATTGCACCAACTAAACATTTAGGCATTATTTGGTAGCATATTTTTAACAAGGATTTAAGGATGCATTTAAGTATGCATCCAAACACAAAAAAAAAAAAAAAAAAAAAAAAAAAAAAAAAAAAAAAAAAAAAAAACTGAACATCAAGTCTAACGCTCCGCTACAATGAATTTTCCCGCATTCTGTCTGTTTTTACCAGCATTCCCTAGATTCGATTCAATTGAGAGTTGAATTTATTCCGCCATCGCTCGCGAACTCCGCTCACGAAAATAAATTCAAATTTATTGAATTTATTAAATTGCAGGTAAACAGCACCTTAAAATGCGGAGGGCCTTCGAAGAGCCAAGCGTTGTTCTTTTGTATTGCTGAGCGTGACAGTCTCCATTAGGGCTGAAAAAGGCAAATCATTTGATGGAGATAAGTGACATTTGTGTCTAATAAGACCATCAGAACAGGCATCTTACCTAACAATACCAACAATCCATCACGAAAATTTAAAGGGATTCGAAATTATTTTTTTATTAATAAAGTTAATGAAAATTTTAAAAATTTTAAATAGAAAAAGGAGGATCTCATGATCTCATCAATTGGTTGCATGACGAAGGTTAAATTTAATATTAATTATGACAGTATAACAAGCAGATATATTTGTTTGATAAATTATACTTGAGTTTTATCTCTTATTTTACTTATTTTTCTTTTGAATATTTGGATTTGGTTTTAATTAGGAAATATTTGGTACAATTGTGACAAAGATGGGTTAGCTTATTGGTTAGAAAGGGATTATTTTTGGAGGGAAAAAGAGGTTTTTAATTGGGTAAATGAGCTCAGAGTTTTAAAGTTCGTCTTTACTTTATGTTGTTTGCACTGAAGTCCATAGTATCGATGTTCTATTCATATCTACAAAGCATTTGTTTTAACAGTGTTTCGTCTGAATCATCAAGCATCCACTGCTCTTATGTTAAGAACTTGACTCCTTCCTTGAAAACCTCTACATTAAAATTTTTTGAGGACGAGTCATAACCTTAATCGGGAGTTTTTTTAAGCAATTCCCAGATTACTTAAGATATAATTAACTATAAGGGTTTGTCTTTATAGAAAAAAGTGAACCCAAGAACATGTACAAATAACTTGAATTTCTAGTTGTGTGGTTTGCTTTTGTTAGGTCTTCTTTGCGAGTATGTCTCCGAGGTGTCTTAAACCAATACACTCCAGAGTTATCTATGTGAAGTCCACCTCATGCAAGCTTCCCTATGTGTTTCATTTTTTTTTTGTCTCCATCATCCTATGTCTTAGCCCTCTGATCTCTTTTCTCTTTTGATCGTCCACACAACCAGAGAGAGGGTTCTTAGGAGACAACATGGTTATACGACGGAAGACAAGTTGGCGACTCCACAACAAAGGCAACAACGAAAGATAACGACACCAACGATAGCGGCGATGGCGACATAGCCGGGGAATAGCCAGGGCCGATCAATTTGTTAATTAATGAAGCACCCTTTTTTCCATGCCTATTCAAATGGGAGTTGTACCGCATAATTCTTATGATTTATATATATGTCATCTAAATTATTATATTTACACTTACGACATACCTTGGTATCATAAAGTTACATGAAAAGATGTATTTCACTTTTTTAAAAATAGTGATATTGATATTTTTTATGTGATGTTAAACATTTGGGCGGTATACAACATATATGAATTTTAGATTTTAAATAAGTAAAATTCTAAGAATTAATAATTTGATATGTATGCAAATATTAAATCTTGTTTATATTAACCACTTTAATTAACATTTATCTATAATAATTTATAGCTCATTTTTGTTAATTTTCTTCAATGTCCTACAACATTATTCATGTCATTGATGTCAATACTCTTTATTTTGTAACTTAAATTACGTGATTTGCGAACATAACTAACCTCTAAATTTGATTATGCATTCACTTTTCTTTAAATATGTATATCAGATGTGTCTGTATGAATCTCGAGGAAATCAAACGAATAAAAAGTACAAAGGAGTAAAGCTAAGAAGTGCCCACGTACGGATAACTAAGGACCAACATATAAAAGACGAATGGTTTATCAATGAAAAAACTAAAGGTTCATCATCAAAATACTATGCATTCATTAGCAGAATAGTGAAGACTTGTCTAACTAGGTGCAACCCCCTAAGCTGAGGTTAAAGGCCATCTGAACCAAAGACAAAGGTCTATCGAACCGAAGGGAGGCAACAACCCGCCTCTCGTCATAAAACAATTCAAGGGAAAATTACAACATCCTCAGCTATCCCATAGACTCTAGAGAATCTCATTATGGGTCGAGAAATAGCCATCACATAATTACACGGAGCATTTCAGAAGAAATATCGCCTCGTTGAGAAGTAAGCTACCTGTCGGAATACGATGATTTACCCTCCGATCGATGGCCTAACCTTTCTTTGCCGATAATATTTCCTTATCCAGGTGTCAATAATCGACCAACCAGACTAACAAAACATACCAACAAAAACAAGCCTATCAAATCAAGTCTCACCGACTCAAAGATAATCAAAGACAGATCGACAATCCCGATTTAGTGAAGGCGAACGTGCAAGTCTTGTTGAACCAGCACCAACAAATTCCAACCAACCAAGTCATAGGATAGTCATAAAATTGCCTAAACTATATAAGAATAAAAATATTAAATTTTATTATTTATAAACAAAAATTTTAAATTTCTAGCGGTCAGTTGCCTACAACATAACCAGATTCCACCCTTGATTCTAAGCAACTACAGTCTTCAGGGAGATCAAATTTTTGGAGCTCCAAGTTATACGCAATTCGATCCAATGCTCCATCGGTCTCTTGAACTCCGCTTAGGTGATATAAAAACCAATCATTCCAAAACATCATTTAACTTCTAATACAAAATGTTAATATTTATGAATTTTACATTTAATTTTCACTAAGATTAATATTATATAACTAATCATTTTTTAATTATTATTTCTGAGCCCTTTTTCCACTAATTTTCCACGCTTGAAAGAGACTTTAACAAATAATAAGATTTAATAAACCATATTTAACGTAAATTCAGTGTGCAGACAAACTGACTTAGTAGGATCAATTAAGCTTGCGAACGAAGTAAAGACGCTACCTACGAGAAAACGATGGGGTTCTACTACTTTGTTCACGCTAATCAACACTTAAAATGACTAAGCATATCTAAATTTGAATTTGATACCTAAACCGGCTAGTTAGGCGGTAACCTCATAATTAAAATAACACGTTCAAGTCAATCTCAATCATATAGATCCATATAAAAAAGAAATATACATATATATATTCAAACAATCAATTCCAACCATAAATTATATTGAACCTTTTGATTTCTCCGTTATTGTATGGAACCTATATACTCCTCATCCTACAATTATTCAACTCATATATATGATGAAACACAATGGCAGAAAAAATAAATAATAATAAATAAAAAGAGGATGAAAATGATGTGTATTTAGGAAAAGGGTAAAATAGACTTTGTTTACAATGGCAAAATTCCAGTTTTGTTCTTTTTTCTATTTCAGGTATGGTGAGCGCTCGATCTAGGGTTGTCATGTCATGCTTGAATTGGCTCGAAATTGTTCTTGTGCAGTGTATTCGTGTTCGACTCAATTTAAAATTGGCTCTTTTAAATTTATTAAAAAAATAGATGTAGGATATTAAATTCTTACCTATACTACTTCTGTGGAGTAGAAGGCACAAAAACGCATGACCAGACAAGTTATGATTTAAACATTGATGAAATATATATATATATATAATATATTATTATACAAATAATATATATAATTTTCTTATTTCGAGCTAAAATGAGTCAAACAAGATTAAGCAAATGATTGCTTATTTTTTACTCATTTATAATTCAAGTTTGAACTTTTTTACTAAGCTAACAATTCTTAAACTTTTCTGTTAGATATGACTTATATATCATATAAGGGACAAATGCTGGAGTGGAATGGAGCGAGCTAGTGGAGGACATAGGCAGGGTTATAGATACGTCTTGTTTGTAACCCTAGTAATCTCGTACTCTTTTATGAAATTAAGAAAAATCCGCCGTTCTGCTCCAGAGGTCGTAGACATCTTTGTCGAATTTCATTAAATCTCTGTGTTTCTTTCTGGATTTGCATTAATTCTTGAATTTTTTTTGCCCTAAAATTCTCAACAGATTCGAACACAATCTACTTAAGGAGCCAAGCATGAGCTGTTCACAAACAACAAGCTTTTTCGATAGCTCTAGCTTGAACTCTACATTTTAGGATTCTTTATTTTATTTCCAACCAATTTATTATACATTCCAACATGGTTTGATAAGCAAATGAATCAGACTAATTGATCATCATACCGTCGATATGAACCCCTTCACTTGGATTTCATTGCTCCGCTTAAGAACTGCATTCAGGTCGGATTCAAGAAGAAGTTATTAAACTCGGTCGAAAGTTATATTAGCCTGACACCAAAATCTGATCATTCAAATCCAGGAAAAAAAAAACTAAGATAGGTTAGATCAACTCGTATAAGATTTAGGCCTCCTTTAGTTCAATTTTTGCAACTTGGAAAAAAAATGACGTGAGATTTAGTTACGTAGCATGCAATTTATATGAATTTACGTTTCTCAATTCTAAATTTTCATATTTATAGGCATAATTTTTTTATTTTTTATTTTTGCATGTAAAAATTGATTTACTTATTAAAATATAATAATTAGTATTATTTTTGATGGGATACGAAAGAATTAAGCATGTAAAAAAGAAAATTCTATTTTGAGAAATGTAAATCTATAAAAATTGAGTGCAATGTATGTAAATATTGCCCTTTTATATTTAAATACTACGAGTGTCAATCACATCAGGCCTTCCACCTACCTTGGATATATTTCGGCTGCAAGGCGGCGAGCAATAAATTCTGAATTATTATTATTATTATTATTTTTTTTGAAAAAAGGGCGCCGAAAATAGAACTTAGCAAAAGTTAGCGAATAAACACTCATTTCCTATCACTGGACTTAATTCTTGTGTTAATGTATTGTTATTACAATATTAATTAACAGTGTGGTAATTATACTGAGCAAAATTCTGACCGGATTAATGAGCTCATAATTTTTTAGCTACGCTGATGTCGAGTTTAATGAATAATAGAGTAGGTGAAATATAGTCCTCCGCCGAGGAAAATTTTATATCAACTTCGGAGGAAGATAGCATATTGAGGCCAATAAAAGTTCTGCAAATTTTAGTCCTGGTATGGTTGAGAGACATTGAATATATAAATTGTCTAATAGACTTAGGCATTTGATCAAATATCAACATTTTTCTAGAAAGCATCTTGAGGTCTGTGCAAAAAAATAAATTATGTCATGAAAATTATATATAAACTGTATAAGTACGGGCTTATATTTATTAAGGCCTTTTTCAAGATTTTTATTGCATGTGAAAATTTTGTGTTGCATTAAGCTTAAAATAAATTCAATCATTTTAAAATTATTATGATGTCATTTGTATTAAAATATGATTTTTTAGCTTATTTTATTTCCATAAAGTTGATATGCATGCAAGTGTATAAATATGGTCAAACTTCAAAAGATACATAAAAAGATATCGAAATGTTCTCCTGTTTCTCTGTGATGAATTATTTTAGCCCCAAAATCCATAAAGTATTAATCTTGTCTCTATAATCATTTAATGGGGGCTAAAATAGTCCTTGTGAACTCTACTTAACCCATATTAAAAGAAGTCCATAGACTTAAGGACTAAAACCCCATATTAAAAGAGGTTCATACCTTCATAGACTTAAGGACTAAAACCCCATATAAATTGTCAAGATAATATTTTGACACTTTACTAGTTCTAAATAAGGAGCATTTTCTTGAGAGAGTTGTGCCCCAAGTGAAAGTAATAGTAACAACTATTTCGTTTGATTAATATTTAATGTATAGAAACCATGACTCTTCGTGTTTATTTTGTCGAACTAGAAAAGCGCCGCATGGTTAGAAAGAAAATCCAAATGTTAAAGGAAAAAATAATTTAAGTTCATCATTAAAAATAAACTTTGGCTTTAGAAACTAATTGTCCTATTATTAACAACACTCCAATTGACAACCAGTTCAAATTGAATCAAGTAAACCGACGTACACAGGTAGTAAGGGATTCAAACTCTTTGGATGAAGCATAGCTCGATTTCTCAGCAGAATCCCTAAAATGTTGACCTCAATTTTAGTGAAGGCTTTCCTTCCTCTTAGTGCTTAAAATCTAGCCCTAGGACTTTCTTTTTGACTAACCTTGAAGACTAGAGATGGAGCCCACTTACATAGAACTTCAAATCACTTCTTTGCTCTCTTTGGAACCCACATGAATGATCACGAACCTCCTGCACTTGGAAGGTTGAGATCAACATGTGAGGGTTCAAGGATGAGTCCTCATAGGACAGTTGGACTTGGGACAACCCTGGGTGGCTAGGGCTTAGTCTTTCACACACTCAAGCACATTAAGAGATTGTCATTTGGCTAGGCTTTGTCCCAAGGTGGTTAAGTATGGTTAAGACCCATGACCAAATACCTTAAACTCAAAATCTACATAAAATACCAAAATTTGCCAAAATTCACCAAAATTACCAAAATGCCCCTAGAACCTAAAATTCCACAAGTGGGCTAAATACTCAAATTCTCTCCAAAAATCATGATAACCCATTTCAAACCACCCAAATTAACCAAAATAACCCAATTTTCCCTATCCCAAAATACCCCTAATTTTGCAAAAATTACCAAATGCCCTCCATACCCAAAAAATTCCCAAGACCTTCCAAATGATTTCAAACCTCCCCTAAACCATTCCAAACCATCCAATGGGCCCAATTTGACAAAATTGACCAATTTTGACCCAAATCCCAGTTTTTCCCCAAAAGCCTCAAAACCCCCAATTTGCACCCAATTGCTCAAATTGAACCCCCCCCCCAATTTTCACTCAATTCACTCCTAACCTACCCAATTTCAAAGTTCAAATTCAGTATCAATCAAGCCCAAGCTCAATTTGATTAGCCCATGGTCAATTCCATTTAAAAATCCAACATGCATGCTTTAAAAGGCCCTTGCTCAGATGTACTTTTAAAGGCCCATGGACCCAACTGTAAAAAGTCCAATTTGAGCTCACATGACAAAATTCCTTTTTCATCATCTTATGGCACTTAAGGCATCTAACCATGGCACCATACCAAACATACCATGCATGCACTTCAAACTTTATCCAAATTAGTCATTTTGACCAATTTCATTTAAAAATCATAAAATCTAAAATTCCATTTGCGTGAAACATTGTCATGGCCTCAGACATAGCATGACATGCCTCATGGAGCTTTCCATGGGCATCATGAAGTCAAATTTGCCAACTGAGCTGACTCAACCTAATTGGCCACTAGAGCTCTTCTTCCCTCTATCTAAGCGGGCACTTTGCCACCTTGGTTTTCCATGTTGGCATGGCCTATAAGTAAGACCACCTCCACGACCAAATGGGAAGTGTACACAAACCTTAACTAAACTCTACAAAAAAATTTCCAGACCCCCCTCTAACAGTCCAGAGATGTTAATCCCCACCATTCTCCTGCCCTAATTCCCTCTGGTTAGCCCTAATTCCATACTTGAAATACAAAGATTTTCACTGCCATCCCGGGAACTCAATAAATTCCCCAAATTGATTGACTCTTGGGCTTCACCAGAGCAACAGAGGAAGTTCCCCACTGAAATCTCCATCAATTGAGCTCTCTATACTAGACTACTACCTAAGCCGTGCCACCTATTGAAGAAAGTTCTAAACAACCTCAACCCCAGCTCAAGGTAACACTTGGAGGAAGTTTGCCAGACCACAATGAATGTGTAGAACCACTACAATTGAGGCTATAGCTCTTAAACGAGTATAATCAATGTCAAGAAGAAGAAAGGGGTTGTCATGAACATCTCACGTGGCAAATTGTAAGGTGTAATAATCACAGGCCAACAAAGGTGATTGATCTGACTATACAGTGTGAATCCATATGAGCATAAACCAATTCGCACGTTATGTGCCTCCATAACAAACTCAAGATATGAGTGATCAAACTATTTCAATGCCTCCGCATCTGCTGGATCACTCATTAAGTTATTCTCTCTCGATCTCCTTTGATGCCACATAATTTATGGGGCAGTACACGTTGAATTATATAACCTCTAAAGACATGGAATAAGTGGTAAATAAAAGAGCCGCTTGAACGGAACTTTCTTTTATCTCTTATTTTTTTTGCTTTGAGGTTTGAATCTAGGAGAATTACAAAATATGTATTGATTCTTCATCACGCTACTTTTGTCATATAACATACATCCATTTACACAATAATCAATCCTCTATACTTTATACCCTAACTTGGAGAACAATCTTTTCATCCTTTATAAATCTTCAAGGACTAAATTTTCAAGTGAAAGTCTTTTTTAGCCGGCCTGCAAACTAATTGAAACAGTTTAGGGGCATGTTGTACTCTATTTTGCTTTTATGCATTATGAGAGCTACGAATAACTCAGAATGAGACGTACAACCCTCCACAGTGGCCTTTGAAAAACACTCAATAAATCATAAAATGTCCGAGCTTTGGGATTTGGTGCCTCTTCCCGATGCATTTGGCTCGCATAATGATGTCTTGTTCTACCAAAGATCATCTCTTCAAATCTGCTTGAGTCAAATGAGGATGGTGGATCATAACTCTCGAAAGAGCAGATCTAAATGTTGTAGGTTCAACCTCCCCATATAAAGTCTAAATCAAATAATCTGGCTGAACTCTCTGATTGCATAGATCATACCTCACTTCATCAGACATTAGGAGTGCACAATTTCTCAGATAGGTAAACCGGTAGTTGAGAAGTAGCTGTCACAAATATATCGACCCCATTCAAGAACTCCTGTATGATGAATTTTTTCAAGATAAGTCTACTACACATGCATCTTAATGCACAAATATCCATGTATATCTTCAAATGTGAAAATAAGCAGCACATTATGAAGTGCGTACATTGAATTTAATTATTTTAGTAGATTTACTGCTCGATTGGTAACAAAAGTGGATGAAACTGATAATAATCAACACATTTTAAAAGGAATGAATGCTTTAGATAGTTTTGAATTCAGAACGTTAACAACCTACTGAGGCTGTTAGGGCTGTTGAACATCGATTATTAATGAATATTTATCAATATTTTCTTTTAATTTTAGCTGTCAATGTAGCTACACCAACCCTTTCACGAGTATTTTCCTTTCACATTTTCTCTACAACTATAAAACCACTTATCCACCAAAGTATTTCATCTCAACAGCCCTTAACAGACCACTTTCACATTTTTTAATAATTTCTGATAAGGAAATATCTTATATGATGTTTTAAAGGTCTACACTTCATCATACAATGAGAAATCCAATTTCCATTCCCAAAATGGCAATACACTGTAACACTTCAAACATCTTTTTGTTCATGACATTACATAACATAACGATTTAAGTGAATTTCCGTTTTAGGAATGAGAACTAAACTTCTCATTGAATGATGAAGTGAACATTCTATCTACATCAATATGAGATATTTCCTTATCAGAATTTGTTGAAAGGTGTGAATGTGTTATAGTTAAAAGTTGCAAAGATGATGATGCTTAGGTTTATGATTGGCTTTTCACCCGGAGATAAAAAATGATAAAAATATTTCTCTGTGAGCGCTAGTGTAACTAGAGTGACATACAATATTAGAGGGAGTGGTTATAATTAATTGTGAATCAATGTTCGACTAATAATGATCTTCGAAGGAACTAACATTACTAAACGATTCGACTTGTAGTAGATCTAATAATTGTCTGTCACCATAGCTACAACAAACCTTGCACGGGTTTATTTCTTTAGTATTTTATTTTCTAAATAGAAAGATAATAATTAATATAAGCCTTCTTGACTCCACATTCCCCATATGTGATTGAAAGCACACGTGAAAATATGATATTAGAAGGAAATATTTCATATGATGTAAGACTTCAAGCCTAATTTCCATCACTAGAATGAAAATTCACTTCCAAATCTAAGTTCATTTCCAAAATAAAAATTCACTTCAAAATCTAAATTGTCAATTTTGAAATAAAAATTCACTTCGAAATGTAAATTGTCAATTCCAAAATAAAAATTCACTTCGAAATCTAATTTACATTTTCAAAATGAAAATTTCATAACCCAAAAACGAACCTTCACTGTACCATCGTTAATTTACATTATGACAGACCGATAAATTTGTCGCTTATTAAAAAAAAAGGCGTCAGTTAGCACCCCGCCAAATATCGGGTTCGTGTTTTACTAATGAAATATGGTTGTCGGTTAATATTTTCTTTAAAATCGACAACCTAAGGTATTGGTAATAATTAAAGCAGTCGAAAAAAATAATATTTATAAGCAACGACATGTACTGTTGTTATGTCGCCGCAAATTACACACATCATAATCCATCTCTATTCTATCGGTAAATGGAACATTTTTGTGAGGTAAACTTAAGCTATCGGTTTTACCGTCGATTTTAGCACATTTTCTTGTAGTAAAATCAAGTAAAATAATCTACATATATAAAAAGGGATATGAACTCTCTAGATAAAGTGGAGCTTGAATTCTCAATAAAAGCCCTACAATTCTAAGAAGAAACTTAAATTGTAAATTCAATTTTTTTTTTCTATTCTGTTTTGTTTTTATATTGATTTTAATCTTTTGGGAGGTGTTTGTTATGTTTTTTGCCGGATTAAGAAAAAAAAATTCATCGGAGCTAAAGAAACAATGAATCATGCTAAGGAGAGGAGCAGCACCTAGGTGCAAGGATAGAGTTTCCAAAGGACCAAGGAGCATAACTCTGGTCTAAAAATATATAGAAGACAGAAAGTAAGTGTCACAATCATTGTGTCTAAGCATCGTAGTCTTAGCAACAGATATGGGCACTTAGGCACCCATTGCCTTAGAACCACAATACGAGCAGATTGAAGAGAGTTGTCATGACTACAATGCATAAGCACCAATGACCAAGGCCTAGGCGTTGCATAAGACCACCTAGGCACTAGATCATGTTTTTTGATGGTTTGAACGATTCATAGGCACTGATTAGCAATTCAAGACTTAAATTCTCTTTTTAGCAAATGAATAGGGACACTTCCGCATTTCTAGACACACTACAATGGAGAGGAGCTTAAGGAAAAAGATTTGGAGTACAATTAATGAAGTAAGGAGAGATTTTGAGTGTTTAAGGGTGTGTAATCATGCTTGTACAATTCATTATATCATTTCAAGAAGGGCAGGAGATAATTTTGTAAAGTTATTTTGTTTTATATCGGTATTTATCCATTAAACTCTTGTCTATGTTATTTCCTTTCAAAAAAGAGTAATGTTGTTGTATACAAGCATGGTTAGTGCTCAGATTAGTCTTTCTCTTTAAAATTGGTAATGTAGGAATGTTAATCTGAATTCTTTTGTGAGATTTAATGAAATTTCTTATAGTGTGATAGTTTAACCTTTAATTCCTTGTTTTCTTTTTAAACTAGCCAGTTGGGTAGTTAAAACTTGTTGTGAAATTCATTCTTTGGGAGGAACCTTAAAGGAAGGACTAGCTTAACATACAATAATTTAGGGAATAGAAATATTGTCTCTATATTAGTACAATCCAATAGAGATAAATAGAATCAAGGGTGAACCACTTAATTTTGGCAACTAAACCTGTACGAATGTCAAATCTTCTTAGGCATCCAGAAGGGGATAAGAAGAATAGTTACCTTGACGATCACCTATTAATTGAATAAAAAATTCAAACTTATATTTCTGCACAATTTTGAGGAGAATTTTTGAGAGAGCAATATATTTTATTAATCTCAGGTCTTTTTAGTTTAGGATCATTTTATTTCAAAAATTAACAAAATTAGCAAAACTTCGAACACCCGAGCCAGGTTCAAAACTAATAGGCTAGAAAATGAAAATTCGTTCGTTGCTTGTGGGATCAAAACACAGACTCTAATCTGTATACTATATGAACGACACATAAACTTGCTTGATTCGCCGGTGCTTCACAACATCTGGTCCATATCAAGAGGCAACATGGAGAAGTTAAAGTTGTGATCTTCTTGAAGATCAGGGAAGACCAAGTAAGAAATCAGTAGACTTTGTAGAGCATAGCACCACACCTCTCAAGCTAGTATGATCATCTTTTTATAGATTTGAGATATGTACAGCTCTAATTATAAAACTTTCTCAGGAAATCAAGATTCAGTTTTTACATCCTAAGAAATTAATTAGAAGGTTGTTAGCACAAATGGCCCCTTTGGGATTGATAAATTGGTAGCAAATTAAATGGCATGTATATATAAAGAGTAAAATTCGTTTAATTGCTTATAAATAACTTGATTAGGTAGTTATAAGTAATGTAAGTATAACCAATTAATCAAATACTTATTAATTAATTACGTTTTGTATATTCAATATATTTCAAAAGTCAAACTTTCAGATTCTTATCCTAATTATTTTAAATGAATGAATTATGTGCTCAGTATTCAGTTGATCCATTATACAAATAAAAAAATATAGAAACATATAGTTTTTTTCAGATCCTTAATATAAAATCTGAAATCTCTATTAAGAAATTATATTTTAAAGCAAATTAGTGGATTGCACTAAACTTTTATTTTATTTAAGTCAATATATATATATATATGTGTGTGTGTGTGTGTGTATATATATATATATTAAAAGGGTGCTATTTGAGAATACTGCTCCCATATATACCGGCAGTTCTTGTAGGGATTGAACTCGGGTCAGAGTGGTCCTACGACTGACAATACCAACTTGACCCAGAGACGCATATATATATATATATGCAATTTTGGTTGATCAATAGTGTTTGTCAAGTGGCGCATTAATTTAATTTGTTGGACCAAAAACATTGACCGGTCACAGATTAGACGAATTCACCCACTTTGATTAAAGAAGCTTTGATCTTCTACCAACTAATTAACTTCCATTAAGCCAGCCTATCGACTTGTATTTGTTTTAAGAAATTATATATATATATATATATATATATATATAATTTCTTAAGAAATTATATATTGATATAGATATATATATTGAAAGCTAGGCGGCTCTCGTTGAGATGTTGGCATAGAAAAATGGTAGAACGTTTTCAATCATGAGGTTAACAACACAATGACTACTATTGCCAACCTCTCATTAATAAAGCCCGTCCTTTTCTTCCTTTTTTTTTTCTTTGCTTGCTTTATTTTTTATTACGGTTTGGTGGGCAGAGAGAATCTTAGACTCTTTTTTTGATGCATTTGCTATATCTCGTCATCATCAACTATTTTCTCCTTCCTCTCTCTCTTCCCGCACGTATTACTATACATCAATCCTCATTACCACCAAGCTCGTCGGTATTGCTTGTTAATTAGACATAACAACGTGCCATAATCTCCTCAAGTGAGTATATATATAATATGTAGATTCCGTGGAGGTCAAAAGAGAACTATATAGATATCAGTGAGAAGATCAATAGAATACAAGCAAGAGAGAGCTGGTGAGAGAATGGGGAGAGGTAGAGCTCCATGCTGTGAGAAAGTTGGACTAAACAGAGGAGCATGGACGCCGGAAGAAGATATGAGACTTATCGCCTATATCACCAAGTATGGCCATGGAAACTGGCGAGCTCTCCCTAAAAAAGCAGGTCATCATCATCAACCTTATCCCTCTCCCTCTCCCTCTCCAATTACATATTTAATCACATGATAAAACGAGCTAGCAATGATTAACATGCATTGCTTTTCCTCTTCAAATATACATTCACAGGGTTGCTGAGATGTGGGAAGAGCTGCCGTCTCCGTTGGATCAACTATCTCCGCCCTGACATCAAAAGAGGCAACTTTAGTGCCGAGGAGGAGGACACCATCATCAAGCTCCACAACTTGCTCGGAAACAAGTAAGCCCGAGTTATCTTTTTTATACAAAATACAAAAAATTATGCAATCAAACTCAAATCTTTTACTCCTGCAGATGGTCCAAAATTGCTTCCTCCCTTCCCGGAAGAACCGACAACGAGATTAAAAATGTGTGGAACACTCATCTTAAAAAAAGAGTGAAGTCAAACGGAGAATCCTCACCATCCCCAACGCCGGAGATCCCACAAGACACACCGAGCTCCTCCTCCTCCGAAACCACCTCCACCTCCATCGAACACAAATGCAGCCAGCCCTTTGACCACAACACACTCGATCTCCCCGACTATTTCGACGTCTGGAGCCTACCCGACGTCGACATCAACGATTCCATTGACGAAATTCTTGAGATCGATGTGGAAAACGATGCGGCGGTCACTGAGGAAGGAGACGCCGAAGAAAGAAGGCGGTGGTTGGCCTATTTGGAGGAAGAATTAGGTCTTTTTGAGGGAGAGGTTGGGGAGGATGATGAGAAGGTGGTGGAGATGGATCCAGTGAGAAGTTATTTTCAAAAGACTCACTCTTCACCCTCACCATTGTGAAAAGTTGTTGACCTTCACCAGTCATGTGGTGTGTACATACGTTCAAAAGTCAGAGACTGTAAGTTTGGTAAAGGTGTTGAATTTGTGAGGTTCTCGTAATGGAGACACGTCGCTGAGATGGATTCTTATTATATTGGATTGCTCACCAACTCGCTCCCTTTAGTCAATGTTGTAGGTCTTAATTAGGAAGGAAGAAAATTACTGATGATGCTTTTGTTACTGATAATCTAATTAACTATGTTCCTATATATATCTATTCACCACTAAAGTTTAATATATATTTATATTTATAATATTTTACTATCATAAATTTATGCATTAAAAATATATAGTTATATTGAGAAGTTAATATTGATGGTAATATTTTTTTCTCGTCGTTGTGAATGTAATCGAATCCCAAGGAGAAATCATGTTATCTTAACAAAAGCATTATTGGGATTAAAATAAATTAATCAATTTTCTTCCAACTTTAATCATATAATCCTTATTTGACCGGACATCGGACAAGAAAGCATTACTGTATTAACACCTAGCAAATAAATTAAACTTAAATTGGATGGTGGCATTTTTTTTATTATGCTTTTCTTTTGCTTGGATGTGATAAAGATGGAGAACAGGCTCATTGATTGGGCCACATGGTGCAGTCTGCAGCAGACAAAAAAAAAATATTATAAATTTTAAAATAAGTGGATACGTACATGATGAACCCCATGTGAAATTTATGACTCCCATCGGTATCGTACTTCGTTGATCTATCCATAGTCACATAATAATCCATTATGAGTTGTATATGAAATTGTTCTTTTTATTTTCCTGGAATGGATATGAGGAAAATAATTTTCTCATTTAAATAATAGAAAAAGACTTTTAATGAACGAGAATCATATGAACAGGAACATGATATCACAACTAAATTTTAATACCCATTAATATGGCAATCTTCTTAGTACAAATGCAGCTGTATTTGTCACTATTTATATGATATTTACTTAGGACATTGATGCTGAAATTATTTTTTAAAGTTTTGTTTGGGTATATTGGGCTGTTATTATGATATATATTGATGTGTATAAGAATATTTGTTGAGTTAGAGTGATTATTCAGCGTATCACTTTTGCACGAAATTTTAAGAGATGCTCGGAGAATAAAAGTAATGGGTAAAAATAATAGAAGTTTTTTATGTGAAAGACTCAGAAAGAAAAAAGAAATCACAGAACTCAAACCTGTTAGAAATAATTCATTGTAGCTTCGTGAGTTAGGTGCAGATCATTATTCCACATGCAAGAAAACATCACAAAGTTAAACAGTGCTCTTATACAAGATAACTCATTGTGAATGGTTGGGGCAGTTGCAATTGCTAAATCTTTGTTGCAACGTCTCTGAAGTGCGTTGTCGTGCGGTGTTCAAGATGACACGCTGCTGTGTAAAATGCAATACTATTGTAAGACATTGGTTGCTACTCTACACAGTGTTTAGTTACTCTGCAACGTTGGTCATTGCTTAATAAAGTATTTTATTGCAAAGAGTAAGGGCCTGCCGATGGTGGTTGACGGGTGTCGGTGAGTAGTGGTTGACGGTGGTTGGCGATGGCATGAGAGGGAATCTTTCGCCTGATCTTCGATGCATAACCCTAAACTTCAACTCCTCTTGTAGATCCTCCTCCAAGCTCAGCTATTAGCCCATTTTTCATGAAGATGGTACAACTCTTTTATTAGAGTTTAGAAGAGACCTCCCATAAAATAAAGAAAAAATCTGAACCATTCAATCGAACGGTGTAATGAGATCCTCTTGATCTGATAGCAATCTACGGACATTTGAGTGTCTTAACAGTGTCATAATTGAGTGAACTTGGGCTCACTGGATTTATACTCCATTTAACTGTAAGTTTATTATATTTGGAATCCATTGAGAAACCAAAAGCTTCCAAAAATAGTTCCACTTCTAGATATGAATTTAATTTGACTCAAATTGGACCAACTTTGTGTCATTGTGTTCGCTCTGCTAAGCTGATCAATTTGATAGTACCGACATTTATGTCACATAAATAAATGTAAGGAATTAGTCAAATAGTTAGTCCAACAAATGAAAAGAACATTTTCCATGGCTCACTTATATATAAAATATTCTCGTTTTATTCTAGTTATAATTTCTGGAATAATTTTTGTTTCCATTATGTAAGAAAGAATAGTCAATGATTTAAGAATCACGTGCAATAGACTTATTATCACAAATATGAGAACAAAAAAATGACAATATGGCATTCATTTTCCAATCCCGATGATTGTAACTTGTTGGAAAATACTACATAAATTCTTTTTATTTTTAAGAAAATGGAGAGAATTTATCAACATATATGGAACGAATAATGCTATAAAGAAATGAAGAAGGGACAGAGCTTTTCTAGATATAAGTATGATTTTTTGGGTCAGATATTTCGTGTATAAATAATCTCTAGACATTCAGGGGGTGTTTGGTAGTGGGGTATGAGCAGGATTTGAGAACTAAATCATAGCAAAGGTCGAAAATGGTGAACGCAAAAGTTCAATTGACTTAGCAATAGAAGCACATGCAGGAGGAGAAAGAGAGCTGCTTTACTGTTGAGCACTCATCGTAAATTCCTCACCTCAAATCTATCTTTGGTCTTCTTGTGCATATGCCTTTGTAACATTGGATGGAGTCTTTTCTATTGTGCTTGGGGGTTATTTTTTGAGTTTTGTTAGTTGAATTTTTCTTCTCTGTTTTAGTTTGATCTTTTTTTTTTTTTTGGTCTTTTGCTTTCTGACATCTATGAGATAGTTTGTGACCTAATTTTTATATAATGAAAGACCATCATTTCTAGCGACCGTCATCACTGCCATTGAACCAGTGTCGTCAGGTCGCCGCCATCATTGGACCACCATTGCTCAACCTCCATTGTTGTGAAAAAGGACGACAATAAAGTGAAAAATGGAACGAGAAAATTTTAAAAGCAGAAAAAATAAACACCAGAGCGACACACATATTTACATGGTTCAGCAAATTTGCCTACGTCCGGAGCTGCAAAAGAATTTATTACTTCGAGGAATTTACCGTCGAGCGCCTCAATGATTACAAGAAAAATCTCTATTATTCTTCTCTCCCTTTCTCTCTCTTTCTCTTTCTCTCTTTCTCTTTTAGTGGACTTGGCTTGGCCCTTGGTTGGCTTTGGCTTAGCGCTTCACTTGGCTTCGGCTCTTGCTTGACACTCTTTCTCTAAGCCAAAAGAGGAGGTGGGAGGTAGGTGAGCGGTAGGTGGGACGTGGTAGGTGAGCGATATGTGAGATAATTTAATTAGGAATCTAATTAATATGAACTGGGTCTCCACATTACCTAACAATTCTCTCACTTGGAGACTGGGACACTCACTGCACCACCTACAGTCTGCATCATCTGTTAGCTGTACCGACCTTTTTCTCAAAAATGATATTCTTCACCCTTGCAACTCAAAGCCTCTGTCTTCATAATAGAAACCAGCTGAAGTCGAGCACAACTTCAACTTCTCATGAGTAATACCCTCAGTTTACATATCACCGTCAACGTAGCCTTGTACCACCAAACTCTTTCCTGGGTTATCATGAATTTGCTTACAATTCCTACTGCATGAGCACTATCCTGCCCCTGCTGAAAGCTCTTTTCAATAAGTTCAGACTTGTACCTCTTACTGTCATCAAGTACAGTCTTCACCCGATACACCCACTTATTATACAATATCTTCTTCCTTAGTGGAAGTTATGCCTGCTCCAAAGTCTGATTCCCTGACAGGGAATCTGTCTCCTCCTTCTTGGTCAGCTCCCACTTGCTCGAATTCTCAGCTTGCAAGATTTATTCATAGATTTGTGGTTCTCCACCATTTGTCCGTACAAGGTGCAGTTTTCCTACTATTGGCGCGCTGCCACTTTTCAAGAAATTGACCTTCTTCTGCTTCCTCATAATACACCTCTGACTCATGTGTCCAAGTCTACAATGTTGCAGATCTCTCCTGTTCTCTACAACTATATTAGCAACAGTGTTGAGTAAACCAGTAGTCATATATAGTGTGTCAATTTTCTTACCCGAGCCAGTACTAATGCTTCTTTGGTAACCTTCGAGATACTATTTAAGAACACTACCGAATTACCACCCTCATTGAGCTGCCCAACAGAGATGAGGTTTTTCTTCAACTCAGGGACGTTTCTGACCTTTTGCAAAGTCCATTTGTTAGAGCAATATCAACATCTCCCATCCCCACCACGTCCAGAGCTTTTCTGTCTGCCATATGTACCTTTCCAAAGTCATCTGCAACATAATTTTGCATCAACTTCCGGTGGGAAGATGTATAGAAGGAAGCCCCTGAACCCAGTATTCAGTCATCAACAGAGCTGTGAACTGTCAGCAATAATGCATTCTGTATTTCTTCAGTTACAACATTAGCGCCATATACTCATTTTTCATAAGATTCCTGCAGTTCATTTTTATGTGGCCAACCTTGTCACAATTACAGCAAGTTGCCCGCTGATAAGATTTTGATTTTGATCTTCCTCTGTTTGGGTTCATGTCATATGATCTCCCTTTGGAATCAACAATCAGTGCCAAACTCAAACCCGAGCTCTCACCAGAATCTTTCCTGCGCACGTATTTAGCCAAAATCAAATCACGAATATCATCATATTTCAGTTTAGATTTACCTACAGAACTGTTAACTATTATTCTCATGACTTCCCACCCATTTGCCAATGAAGCCAACAATATCAGCGCATGTATCACATCATCAAAATTAATTTCAACAGACGACAATTAATTTGTGATAGTGTTGAAATCATTCAGGTGTTGAGCAACAGACACACCTTCCGTCATCTTTAAGTTGAATAACTTTTTCATCAAGTGCACATTGTTATTCTCCAATGGCTTCTCATACATACCTGATAAAGCCGCCATGAGATCTGCAGTAGTTATCTCCTTGATGACGTTATGGGCAACCGATCTCGACAGGGTTAATCGTATAACCGACATAATAAGTCGATCTAACAGATTTCATTCCTCCTCGTCCTTTTTTTTGGTTGCTTTTCTAGTAACGAAAGATGAAATTTCTTCCCATAGAGGTAGTCCTCTATCTGCATCATCTAGTAAGTAAATTCTGTGCCATTGAACTTTTTGAACCCCGATGTCATCACTTCGTCTCCGCCCATCGTTCTTCCTTAGATCCAAACTTAAGGCTCTGATACCAGTTGTGAAAAACGACGATAATAAAGCGAAAAATGGAACGAAAAAAAATTGCACACAGAAAAAACAAATACTAGAGTGATACACAGATTTACGTGGTTCAACAAATTTGTCTACGTCCACGGAGCTGCAGAGAAATTTATTACTTCGAGGAATTACACAGTCGAGCGCCTCAACGTTTATAAGAAAAATCTCTATTTTTCTTCTCTGCCTTCCTCTCTCTCTCTCTTCCTCTCTTTCTCTCTTAGAGGACTTGGCTTGACCCTTGGTTGGCTTTGGCTTGCCTCTTCACTTGGCTTCGACTTTTGTTTAGCTCTTGCTTGACACTCTTTCTCTAAGCCAAAAGAGACTATTTATAGAAATCAAGAGAGTAGTAGGTGGGAGGTAGGTGGGAAGTAGGTGGGCGGTAGGTGAGATAATTTAATTAGGAATCTAATTAATGTGGATCAGGTCTCCACATTACCTAACTTCCATCCTTGCCTCCGTCGAGCCACCATCATCTAGTCACTGCCACAATTGCCTAACCACAACCTTCACTATCATCAGACTATTGATGTCTGAACGCCACCACCACTGGACCATGACTGCGACTTTATATATGCTTAAAAATACAAGAATTCAGTAGCACTACTTGAAGTTGTAAATCTCCGACAACGGCGCCAAAAACTTGACAGCTACTTTTTAGGTGATAAAAATGAGTGTAATTGATTAATAATAGTCACTTATATCAACTCAAGTACACGTATCGCTTCAAGTAATATAGAGCTTTCTTTAAAAACCCCAATATCGATCCCACGAGGAAGCGAAGTAAGAGGTCCTTAGTCAAATTTTAGTTTACTACAACTAGTTCTTAGTTTGAAATGTAGATTAAAATGATGTTTTAACTAGCAACTACTCCTAAATGCAAGTGTTAAATGTAAAGATAGTAACTATAGCTAAATGCAAAAATTAATTCTAAAGATAACCCTTTTTGGAGGAATTAGTTTGGAGAATTTTGAGGTAATAAAAACTACTATCCTTATGTAATGAAATGGATAATGTATAGAAATGAGATGCATTAAATATTGTATGTGCCAAATAGGAGCAATCCTATTCTTTACACTTTAGTCCAGGCATAAAGAACATTGACTAATCCTATGCTTATTTACTGAATCCGTGGCTAGGCTGGGAGGATACCGGCTCTTACTTCGGAGCTCCCACGTTTCCCTCGCCTGAGGGCTAAAATCTCTGCTTCAGTACTCAAACACTATGATCGAATTGGGGATTTTATTCTGTCACTCTAAAATCTCCAATTCTACGCCCAATAAAACATATTTTCCTATTTATTTGCACTCAACTCCCATGAACTTCACCATCCATGGAATTTGAATGTGGTTTCACTTTGTTGAGAATTACACCGCCCTTTCGGGTCAATGCAATTACAACGAATTTTAACACTACAACGAGCTCTTTTTGTAATGTAAATGAAGAGCAAGTAAAAACCATCACATTTATAATTAAATTCACTTCTAACATGCATCACAAAATTCTAAACATAAATTCTACTCATTACAAAAGAAAAGTAAAATGAAAATAATGACATAATTTTCTCATGCCACTATTTCCAAAGAAGAAGAAAGAGTAAGAGAAATATATCACAAAACACGAAGAAAACATAACAGAAACTTCATTTAACCAAAGCAAATCCACTAGGTAATTGTTTACAAAATCATAAGATAATGAAGAACAATACTTAGCTTTTTCCCTTTGAAAGAAAGACGAAGATCTCTCCCACAAAGTCTCCCGGTGATCCATGCAATGCTAGCGAAATCCCTTACAAATTCTCTTAAAATCTTCTCTCCAATCTCTCCAAAAGGGTAGAAATCTACATTTCTACTCCTATTCTAAAATCTCTAAACATTCTCCAAGTTTTTCCTACATTTCTCTCCCTTTCTCTCTTTTTTTCTCCTTTTTTTCTAACCTAAATTCGTTCTTTTAAAGTGTAGGGATGAAGTTTGAAGAGTTTCCATAAGCACCCATTCGAAAAAGCGTCCAAATACGTTGAACTTCGGCCATAACAGCCCAAAGTCGGTTCAGGGTCGACCCGGGCGCTGTCGGCGGGCTCGAGGGCTCTGTCGGCGGGCTTTTACATTTAATTTTTGGCCTTCTCGGGATATTCCCTCCGTCGGCGAGCTCGAGGCCGCCGTCGGCGAGCTTCCTACACAGCTCCACTGTTTCGCTCCGTTTTAGCTCCGTTTCGCCCCATTTCAGTTGTGTTGCATTCCTAACAAATACCCTACAAAATAAACATAAAAACAACATTTCTTAAAATGTAATCTCATTCAAAAATATGCAAGAATTGTAAAAGAGATTAAACATAGAGAGACTTATCGAAAGATGTCGAGCCAAAATTTGCTTTCTTGCTCGTTTTTGCTCTAATTTGCATCATTTTTGCTTCCTTTTGCTCCAATCTCCATTTCTTATACCTAAAACCAAAAACATGCAAAATATCTTCTTTTAAAATGCAATATCATTAAAATTAAGCATAAAATATATATAAAAAATCACTGCCATCTAAACACCACTATCATCCTATGATCTCTGTCACCATCACCAGACCACCGCTACTCGACGACACCATCATCGTAACCACTGAACCAATAATTTCGATCCCTTCCACTAAGCCACCATTGCTCGACCTCCATAGTTGATGTCGTCATGACAACATCATCTAGCTGCCGCCACCGTCGCGCCACTGATGCCCGGTCATCGTTGTTGGCTCCGCGGACCATTGTTACCATGCCGCTACCTTCATCATCGTCGAATCACTACAGTCGGGCTACTGTCATCGTCATACCATAGTTGACAGCCCATCACCTCCATCGCCACAGGAACACTGTCGTCAGGCGTTGCCATTTTTTGACCATAATTGATTAGCCACCAAAGTTGTCCCTGCTTCCGCTGCTCAACCATTTTTGCTAGGCCACCACAACCTCAGACCTTAATTCATTGCTCGACCACCATCTTCATCGCCATCTAACTGTTGTCTTTGGTTCGCTACTATCGACGACACTGACATCAAATTTTCTGGCACACGACCTCTATCGTTGGTCTTCCTTAACGATAGATGGGTTGCCACCACTTTCCAAATATATTTTGCCACTTCACTAGGGAAAGTCACATCGATAACCCCCACTTATGCAATATTACTTCCTGCTATTTAAGGATCTGTAAAGTTTTGTAACTTTCATCGATATCATAAATAATTCAACTGTGCTAGGCCCCATAATTTTTACCCTTTTAGGTTTCTATGTAACAATCCCTCGTCTCTCACTAACAACTCTTAGTTTATCGGTGTGTGTTTAATATTCTTGTACAATGCTAAGATAATATAACTTTACTACCGTGAGTTCTCTACCACGCAACAATTTTATTTGTCAAAAATATCAAGTGAATTAGAATTCATAACTTTTATTTTAAGAATTATTGAGCATAAGTGATGTTTTCCTGAATTAAGAGTAACCTTTAATTATGGATTTTAAGACCTTACATTGAGGTCAAGTGTGTTGATAATTTTGTATTTGTCGCTACTTCTTTTGTATATTTTTTTTGTTAGTGATTATAATAAACTATGTGAAGATTATTTATTTTTCAGTTATAGAAGAAAAAGGGACAAACAAGAATTAAAATGAAATAAATTGGAGAAAAATGAGAAAAATAATAATCTGGCCACTGGCGCCTAGGCGTCGGGCCTGTAGCTCTTAGGCTCCAGTCCATCCCCAAATTGAGCAAAATTCTGAGAAGAAGGAAAGGTGGCATTACCCCTTGGGCGCCAAGCGCTGCTTGACCGCGATTTTTAGTACACTTAAAAATATAAGAATTCAACACCACTACTAAAAGATCTAAATCCTCAGAAATAGTGCTAATTAACTTGACTTGGAGCGTAATTTTAATTTTAGTAATAATTAAATATTATAATCTTTTAATCGCAGAGTTACCTTTAAACGCAAGTATACATATCGCTCAAGTAATATAGAGTTTTCTTTAAAAACCCCAGTATCAATCCCACAGGAAAAATATTAGAGGCTACAGACTTAGGATTATAGAAATCAATTCAGAATCACAACTAAATCGATATCACTTATCTGTCACTAGTACGCAATCGATAATAAAATGAAATTTTAAATCAAAATAGTGCTACTAACAATTAACTAATTATAATAAAGTTAAGTTCAAATACTTAAGCAAGAATCTTTCTCCTCTGTTAAGATATTTAAGTGAATAGTTAATTAGAATTAATTTTAAAATGGTGTTGTGCCAAGTAGGAACATACATATTTTTTACCCTTTGGTCCAGACATAAAGAACATTGACTAATCCTATGCTTGGTTACTGAATCTGCGGCTAGGCTGGGAGGATACCGGCTCACACTTCTGAGCTTTCACGTTCTTGTCGCCAGAGGGCTAACAATCTATACTTCAGCACCCAAACGATAGGACCGAATTGATGATTTTAGCCTGTCACTCTAAAATCTCCATGTCTACCCCCGATTAATATTATTTCTCTATTTATTTTCACCCTCCTTCCAAGGACTTTGATCTCCCTGAATATCGGATGTAATCTTTACTATAATTGTTAAACTCAACAGATTTTAACTATTCAATTGGCCAGATTGAAAGCAAATTAAGACCTAAGTTAAAGATTATCACAACTTATTTAAAATCTTTTATGACACATTAATTCCAGTTACCATATCACAGAAATATCAAAACAAGGAGAAAGATAGAACAACTACTCAGAATTCATGGAAATGATGAAATAAAACTTGGATTTCATATATTAAAGTAAAGTATTACAAACTAAAGTAAATAAACACTACTTATCTTAAATTCCTCCCCAAGCAAACTCCTTGAAGTTCCTCTGAATCTCTTCCTTCTTCACAGTACTCAGAATTCTCCTTTGAAATGACAATGTAGAAGAGATCTCTCACTTCCCTTCCACTCTTACTATCCTTCGAAGAATTCCTCACAATCTCTACTTGAATTCACTAATTAACACTCACTAATAACAATGTACACTAGTGGACTCTCAATGGTACACTAAGTAAATATTAAAAATCTCTAATAGTACTTTTTACAAACTCTTTGTGACTTTTTTAGGACTCCAAAAGGACCAATTTTCAGTGGAAAACGATTCTTTTTAATGTTGTTGAAGAGTCTCCATGGTTTTTCAGGCATCCCTTCTAAAATCGTCCATATTCGACGAATATTGTGAAAGAACAGCTGATCCCGCCGTTGGTGGCCTCGAGCTGCGCCGTAGGCGGCCTTCTAGAAACAAGACTTTTAAACAGACCTCACCGTCGGTGGCCTCGATGCCCGCTGTCGGCGGCCTTCCTTGAAAATAATTCTGAACACTCGAGAAAATCACGCCGTCGACGCCGTCGACGCCATCGACCTCGTCGTTGGTGCTCTAAGTCAAATTTGCATATTTTAGTTCTTTTTGCTCCAAATTCGCTTCTTTTTTTATATTTTCGCTCATTTGTTCTTAAATCTTCATATCTGCAAAAAAACACTAAAAATACCCTTCTTTAAAGTGCAATATCTTCAAAATCAGTATAAAATAGGCATAAAAATCTTAACTTTTTTTCTTGGGTCGCTGCCACCAGTGCCTAGGCGCCAAAAACAGTATTAAAAGTTCTAATGGACTGAGGCATATGTTCATTTGGGCAACATATAAGAAAGATATAATTAACCAGGGCTTTTCATCAGTTTTCTTCTATCATTTCCTGAGAGGTGAATTGGAGAGAAGGTCAGAAGTAGATCAACAATTGAAGAAGAAGTGAGGTGTAAGAGAAACAAAGAGGCAATTGCTTGTATTTACGTCTGTTCTCAATTTGTGAAGAAGGAGGATAAGTCTTTTTATGAAGTTCATTTGTGGATTGTAACATTTATTTTGAAGACTTCTGCATTTAGTTTCACATTTTAATTCAAGTAAGATTGTTTGTGTTTTCAAGTATGCATAGTGAGTAATCTTCTTTGTCTCCCTTAGAGTGGTGGAGGTAAGATTGATGTGTGGGTGGGTTGCAGGGAAGTATTTTAGTTTAAGGAGATAGTGGTAAGATTCAAAATCATTAAAAGGCTAATCCAAATATAGTAGTAATCCTCTAGGATGTGAATAAAGAAAAAGAAAGGATTATCTAAAAAGAAATGGGATTGAATTATTCAATCATATAGAAAGAAAGTGAAAGGAAAAGAAAATTAAAAATTTAAGAATGAAAAACATCGAGAAGAAGATTAAGGAGAAGCCTTAAAAAAATTGGTTTTCTACTATATGTTTTAAATTGAAAACTTCATAACGTTCTTTTATTTTATTATGTTTATAACTTTACGAATTATAAGCAGATCACCTTACGGTGAAATAAATTTTTTAAAATAATTTACATCTAGATTGATGTAGTTTGGCTTCTATTAAATCCTTTTAAATGAATATGATATTAGATAACATTTGAAGAGTTCAATGATTCTTGAAGCACATGTATCAAAATAATTCAATTGAGGCTTCTTATTACTAACTTTGTATCTTTGAAAGTTTGATTGTAAGTGGTGACTTATAAAAATCCATTTTTCATTATGTTCAACAAGATTAATTGGTTAAGTTTTGTTGTTACTTAAGGACAAGTAACCTCTAAATTTAGGGAATTTTGATTTGTTGATGATTTTGTACTTGTTGTTACTTGTATTTTTAATATATTTTTTTAATAATAATACTGCACTTGGATTTGTTGATGATTTTGTACTTGTTGTTACTTGTATTTTTAATATATTTTTTAATAATAATACTGCACTTGGAGGAATGTGTTTAGTTATTTTTATAAGTCATACCAGGACAGAGGATAAACAAGAATCAACATGGATCAAATTGGAGAGAAAGGAGTCAAATGATAATCTAGCCACTGGCTCCTAGGCGCCATTCCATCCCCAAATTGAGCAAAATTCTGAGAAGAAGGAAAGGTGGAGCTGCCCCTTGGACAGCTTAGGCGTCGGGACCGTGGCTTCGGACCCTTATGGTTTTCAAGTGAGTGGAGCCTAGGCGTCGGAAACAATTTTTGCAATTCTATTGAATTGATGCATTTGTTCACTTTGACAACATATACAAAATTTGGAGACGAATTAACCAAGGCATTTCATCAGTTTTCTTCTCTCAATTTTTGGGAGAGAAATTAGAGAGAAGGCTAGAAGTAGATCAATAATTGAAGAAGAAGAAGTGAAGTGTAAGAGAAATAGAGAAGCAATTGTTTTATTTGTTGGGTAATATGGAGATCCGGTCCACCATATGTTAATTAGTTTCCTAATTAGGAGGGCTTACCTACCGCCCACCTACTTTCCCACTTACCGCTCACCAACCACGTCCCACCTACAGCTCACCTAGCTCCCACCTATCACTCTCTTTGATTCTATAAATAGCCTCTTTTCGCTATTGGATGAAGATAAGCCAAGTGAAGAGCTAAGCCAAGCAAAGCAAGAGTTAAGTCAAGTTCTCTAAGAGAGAAAGAGAGGAAGAGAGAAAGAGAGGAAGGGAGAGAAGAAAATATAGATTTTCTTGTAAATGTTGAGGAGCTCGACGGTGTAATTCCTCGGAGTAATAAAATCCTCTACAGCTCTGTGGACGTAGGCAAATTTGTCGAACCACGTAAATCTGTGTGTGGCTCTGGTGTTTTCTGCGTGCAATTTTCTTGTTTCATTTTTCGCTTTATTGTCGTCATTTTTTCACAACAATTGGTATCAGAGCTTTGGGTTCAGAACTAGGGAAGAACGATGTGTGGAGACAAAGTGATGACATCAGAGATCGAGAAGTTCAATGGTACAGATTTTGCTTACTAGAGGATGCAGATAGAGAACTACCTCCATGGGAAGAAACTTCATATTCCGTTACTAGGAAAGCGACCAGAAAAGATGGACGAGGCGGAATAGAATCTGTTGGATCGACAGGTTCAGGGGTGTTGACCTCATTTTTGATGAGGTCTTCTCTTCTTCTCTTTAGTACTTAGGATCTAGCCTTAGGCTTTTCCTTTGACTATCTTAGAGGACTAGAATTGGGACCCACCTTTTAGAAATTCAAACCACTTCTTAACTCCCTGCAAACTCCACAAACTTGATCGTAGACCCCTAATCACCTAGAGGGTTGAAATCGAATGTGGAAGTTTAAAGGATGAGTTCCTATGGGACTCTTTGGCCTTGGGGCCGCTTGCAGGTGGCTCAGTCGCAGTGAAGGGGCTGACTTACACACACACTACACTTATACACTACACCTACACACTACACTTCCACATACCTCCTAAAACCACACCTATACCTAACTTGACCTCCGACTCATGTGGGTGAGTCGACATGGATGGTCCTTAACCCCTAAGCCCTGGCTAAGAGGGTTAGAAACAACATAGTGAATGCCTCGAATGGGTCCCTTCATGGCTCACATGAGCTTGACATGGCTTCATGGCTCAACCAAAATGACTTCTTTCCACTTACATCCACCCAATCTTCAATTTTCCAAATTTTCAATTTTTGACCCCAGGACCCTACACTCGCTACTCTACCCAAAACCACGAAATTACCCAAATTTCTCAAAAATTTCCAAATTATCCAAAATTCTCCAAAATCATTCCCAAACATTTCCACATCACTTAAATTGATCATCCATACCCAAAAATACCAAAAATTCCAAGAAAACCTCCCAATACCCTCCAAATACCCAAAATACCCCTCTTGACCTAAAAATCCAAAAATTCAGAAAATTCCCAGAGAATTCCAGAAAATCCCAAATATTCTCAATTTCATTTTGTCCAACTACACCATGGGCCAATTTTGTCAATTTACCCTACTTTTGTCAAAACCCCGATTTGACCCATTTTAACCCTAAGTGAACCCAATGTCAAACCAAACCTACCCAATTGACCCCAATTTTGCTCCAATTCAATTCTAAACTTCAATTCAATATCTTAAATACCAATCTAGACCAAATCCAAGCCCAATTTGATTGACATTTGGATCCGATCTCACTTTTGGCCTTAAAGCCCAATTTGGACCCATGACCCAAACCTAACCCAAACTCACCCAATTCAATTCCAATTAACCCCAAATCTTTTCTAAATCTTCCTTAACATTCCCACAAACAAAATACTAACATGATTTGCCCAAAATTTAGACCCAAACCCCACTCAAACTCAACCCAAAGTTAAAAGGCCCTATTTTGACCTAAACCCAAACCTAACCCAAATGAGCCCAAACCCCAAAATCAAAGCCCAACCAAAGTCAAAACCTCTTTGAAACACTCCCATAAACATTTCTCAACATTGATTTTATATCAATTTCAACCCTAGCCCAACATTAGCCCAAGTTAGCCCAATTTGACCTACATAGGCCCACTTACCAAATAAATCCAAATTCAAACCAATTCAACTCCAAATCACATCAAATTGATTCCAAGCCCTTCATAGAACATCCCTAAACCAATTATGACATTTATTTGACAAAGTTCTTCACAAAATTTTTATCCAAATTCCCATCCTAAAATCAAAAGCCCATTTCCCTTAAACTTTCCTAAAAGCCCACTTCACCGCATCCAAAGGCCCAAAATCTACCCTAAAGCCCACATGACATCTCCATTTGTCATCCACTTAATTAAATCCATTACCTAAGTCCTAAATTCACCATCAAATTATTCCAAATCAAGTTTCATACAAATTTCCATCAAATTACCAAAAATTCTTAAAACCCATTTTCATGAAATTGACGAAACCTTTTCCCAAGCCAAAGGTGAGCCATGCGAAGCCATGGACAAGCCACATGAAGCCATGGAAGGCTTGACATGTGATCAAGCCATTAATGGCAAAAGGAGGGGCCCCTTTCCTAATCCTCCTTAACCCCTTTTTACCTTAAGCATGTCACACACTAAACCATGCTTAGCCACCTCATCATGGATGGAGACCACACCACTCTCCCTTGGGCGACCCAAGCCGATCCTCTCGGCCCAAAATCGAGGCCATGGGGAGGTGCACCCAACCCAAATCAATGGGTTGACCAAATTAAGGCCAAAATGACCCCCTCTCCATTCCATTTTAATTCAAACACTTTACACATGTCCAAGCCCGATTGACTTCACCATTGCCAAGCCACGACCTCCCTGAGTCGAAGATGGTGACCCATGCCTGCACGGCCGGCCGCCTGGATCGCCGGAAAACACCACACCCGAGAGCATCATGTGAGCCCAAGCTTGGAATTCTCACCTGCTGAGTTGCCCCATGCCCAATGGCCACCATGGCTGTTCTTCTCCTCACCAGAGCAGCTGATCCCATGCCTCAACTCCCCTTGGGAGGCCCTCCACCCTCTCCTATTTAAACTCCACCCCTCTCGGCCATAAGGAGAGCTGAGCACAAACCTTGCCGAAACTCTGCCAAAATTGTTCCAGACCCTTCTCCACCCTTAGAGCAGTTGATCCCCAGTGTCAATTTGCCCTAATCCCCACTGACAAAATCCAATTTCCCAGTCGAAATTCCACCCAAAACCAGGACACTTTTCCATAGTGAGCCAATTCCCAAATTGATTGGTTCTACACCTTCACCGGACCGAGGGAAGGTGTCCACCGACAAAAGCCCCATCTCCGGAGCCACCCAGTTGCTCCAGCCTCCAAGCTTTGTGATCGGGCTTGGTCGAAATCACATCCAGACAATTCACCAGACCGGGAGACTTCATCTGGAGCTTGCTGGGATCCAATCGAAGGTGCAACAACTCTCAGATTGAAGCCACACTTCTCTGAGCAAAGGTATGAGCTAATTCTTTATCCCGAGCTTCTGGAGATTCTCCATTTCAAATGCCTTAATTTCAATGCATGTTAATCGTATAGATGTATTCGTCTCTTCGAGACGAATCCATAGAGCATAAGAACATGAAATTCCATTGAGTATCGAGTGAGATCTTAGGGATTTAGTGTGGACGGCTCTCGGGTGAGGACGCTCGGGGACGATGAACGGATGCCGTCCATTCAATACACGCGCGGACGAACGGCTCAGATGGCGTCGGACCAGGAGACGGTACGAGAACCGCGGGGCCCGGGCTGGCCGACTCGGGTGGCGGCGTCGAATGGGAGCGCGACGCGTGTGCGTTCGGAGGCTGCCGAGGTTGACGCGGCGCCGCGTGGATAAATAGAAAATTTGGGTATTTTTCATTTATTTAATTCCCTAAACTTCAAAAATTCATATCTCTGTGTAGGAAAATCGGAAAAGTAAAATAAAAATACCCTCTTGCTCGGTGAACGAGAGGAGAATAATGTGGAAAAGAAATCATTTAATTTCATCAAGTATTTTATTTTTTATAATTTATTTACTCTCTGCATTATTTTAATTCTCCATGCATGTATACAATTCACCATGACATGAGACCATAGGGCTTTTGAAGCCTACGAATTTGGGAACATTCCCTGAATTTTTCAAAGTCGGAGGCCATCCTATGAAAAGTTATTGATTTTTCAAATTCAGAGCTACTTGTTTTGAGTATTTTAATTCCAATAAATAGCATGTTGTGAAATAAATTATAAGAAAATTTGGTAATGTTCCTTATGACCAGAGAACCCTAGGAAAAATAGGTTTTGACTTAGTTCATTTAAAACAACCTTAATTGGCTTAAACACCCAAAATAGGTCTTTATTTAATTAGAGTTAACCAGGCATCATATTGACTTGAAATCAATTCTCCACTGACCTTTAGGATTAGAGGAATCCACCATAAAAGTTTGAGGTCAATTGGACTTGGTTAGCCCCACTAATTGGGTTGATTAAGCCACTTAGCCATTTTAAACTTTAAAAATTCATAACTTTTAAAATACCTTTCAAAAATTCACTAAATTGGTTTTGGGGCCTCTCTGATATCAGGGGAACCTAAGAAAATTAAAATTTCAATTTTCTAAAAAAGTTGATTTTTAATAATATTTTAATATTTTTAATAATTAAAAAATAATAAAAATCACAAAAATAATAAAATTCACCAAAATGTCACATTTTGAATTTTAATCACATAGGAACAAATCCCACATTTTTCTTAGGTCTATTTAGTGAGACATTAAATTTTAAAGCTTTAAGGTAATTTTAAAATAAAAAAAATATATTTTCTAGCTTTTTCACTAAAATAATTATAATAAATAATAGAGAAATCAGAAAATTGCAAAATTTGCTTCTCTGATTTCCTTGATATCAGAGAGATTTTTGAAAATTATAAAATCCATTTTTCAACATTTATTTTATTTTTAAATTAATTAACACTCCAAAACTTAAAATAATTATAATAAAAATAATATAATTCAAAAAATCACCAAAATTGGTCCAAGTGGTTCTCTGGTTATTAGGAATGTCCCCTAATTTTCTTAAGGACAGAAACTTTCCCTTGGTCATGTTATTAAATTTTCCTTGAAAATATCTATTTTCTACCAAAAATAATTATATAAATAAATTAAATGTAGAAAAATCACATTTTCTCCTCTCATGTCTTTATTGGCATATGAGTGAAGTCACATAAAAATTTCAAGTTCATTTGAGTTCAATTTGGTGAGTTATGGAATCATTAAGCTTAAAGGGTAAAATGGTAATTAAAATTTTAACCCTTAATTAAAACTTTAGGTTTAATAAAAATTTAACAAGTAAAATATTTGATCCTAATCTGATTTGGATGATTGAAATTCAAATAATTAAAGGGTAGAAACCCATTAAACAATTTTAAAATTATTAAACTTTAATTAAATAATTGATTAAATTTGGAAGAATAATAAAATTAGAATTATTAAAACAGGGATATTATTAGGAAGATATTTATTCTTTAATTTAAAAATCCCTAAATTAATTATCTCATTAATATTCAATTCTTAATTAAAATGATAACTCAAATTTAAAATATTAAAAGACTTAATCATTAAACTAAATTTAAATTATTAAACTCTTTTTAAAAAAAAATTCAATTAAAATTAAATAAAATTAAATTAAAATTAAATTAAATTAAATTAAATTAAATTAAGATTAAAAAATTAAATTAAATTAAATCAAATTAAATTAAATTAAACAAATTAAATTAAATTAAACAAAATTAAACAAATTAAATTAAATTAAATTAAATTAAACAAATTAAATTAAATTAAATTAAATTAAATTAAATTAAATCAAATTAAATTAAATTAAATAATTAAATTAAATTAAATTAAATTAAATCAAATTAAATTAAAATTAAATCAAATCAAATTAATTAAACATCAAATCAAATTAAATTGAACTATATTGAATTAAATTAAATTAAAACTCAATTAAATTAAATTAAATTAAATTAAATTAAATTAAATATAACATCACCTAAGACATAAAGAATTCAAAATAAATCTAAAATAACTTGAACACTATTCCAAATTTAAACTCATTAATGGAAATTAAACTAAATCACAAACCATTTGAACACCAATTTACCCTCAAAAGCTTTAGTTATCATAACTCCTAAATAGGACATTAAATGAAATGTTACTTCACTTATAGGATATTCAAATGTCCTAGTTCACTTGAGTAAGTTAACAAAACTTGAATCCCGGACGATTAACTCATTTATATAATCGAATTCATTTGGACTTAAAACGATTCAGAAATATTGAAAAGATGTTTAAGATTTGTCTTAAGCACTTCCTCGATATGATAGGATGTTCATAAGAACAACTGAATTTAATTGTTCTTTGATGAAGAAAATTGTCTTCAAACCAAAACACAAGGAACCTAGACGTCATAGGAAATGACTAGCTATAGGATTAGGAATTTGGTAGAAAACCATAACCTTTCCCTTAGCTTTACCTAGGAACTTGCTTAAATATTCTAATTGTGTATTAAGTGTAGCTTGGGATGACGGGAAGACCCTCCAGGTACACTTTTATTTTATTGCAATTTACTTTCCTGCAATTTACATTATTGCAATTTACTTTATTGCAAATGCACTTTACTTTTCTTGCATGATAAGACAACTGTTGCATGAAAACCCACACCTTTAGGATAGACCCTAAAAGCTGAAACCAAAACTAAATTAAAAGTCATTGAAGATAAAATTCACCGCCACAACATTTCAAAATATAAAACAACTCAAAATTTAATCACAAACGAACACAAAACTACAATTGCAACTAAATTAAAACGTCATGTTGGATGATCGGGAATACCTCGGATGATGTAACCTACGTGTTGCTAACGGGATTTCCACGGTCTAAATGAAAGTGTGGAACTCATTCGGTTGAGTTTAGCAAATTCATCCGGACTAAGTGAATCCGATAAAAATAATGATGCGGAAGGATGGAACCGTGAGATCTTAACCGGTGTCGTTATAATCAACTTTAAGATTTGTTTTAATCGAAACATAAAAAACACTTGGAAAATTAAGACTTCTCTAAACCAAAACACTTTTCTCATCTCCCGATTTATGATTTCTAAAACTAAACCTCTGCAACAATAAGGAGCTCGGAGCATGGTGGGCGGCACGGCCATCGTCGTCGGCAAAACTTGAACCTACTTGACAAAACTTTCCTAGAACTAAACAACAAAACCATAGGACTTCGAGGTAGTTTGCCTAGTGCAACATAAATCCTCAACTCTTCGTTAGGCGCTTGCATTGCAAATTAAGCCCTAACCGGTCTTAGGATTCCGAGGTAGTCATCCGGTACGACAATAAACCCTCACACCTTCGAGGCTATTTGTATGATTCTATCATATAAATATAAGTCCTAATTAATTAAAATTGATAAAATCAAAACTTTTAAATAAACATTAGGATTTTCCTAAATCCAAGCCAAACAATAGGATAGTCGGGAAATTACCGAAGTTCACTTCGAATGCGTGATTTCTCCTACTTTTCTTCCTTTGGATTCACAAAACAAAATGTTCCAAATTTGATCCATTCCCTATTGAAATTCCAAATTTCAATCTCTTGAAAATCTTAAACTTTGAAATCCTTGAGAGCGAATTATTGATTATTATCGAGAGTTTTCTTAGGTGATTCCCATCACTTAAGATGTAATTAACTATAGGGGCTTGCCCTTATAGGGAATTTTAAAGAACCCGAGTAATATAAACCACTGTTTAATGTTTTCATATTAAGCGAGGGAATTTTGTCGGCTTATAAAATTGGTTCGCGGACCAAACGGATGTCATAAATCTTCTAGTTTATTTAATCGAGCCCCACCGTCAAGCGATGTGTACTATCCTTAGGGATTGATACACGGTTTGTGGTGCGGTGCTCGTTTATATAAACTATTTGGGATGTGAGATCGGTTTAATCTCATATCTTAAAACCTTCAAATTTAAAATTATTTTCAAAATCAAATACTACTTTTCAAATTATTTATTTTAATTAAATTAAAAATTCGCCGACAGCTTCTGTTAGGCGACCCCCCTTTTCAAAATAAAACACACAACCTAAAAATATGCCGACAGATTTCTGGCGACTCCGCTGGGGACAATTCCTCTCTCCATTATAATCAGATAATTCTGCTTTCAAAAATCGATAGTGCATCCATGTCCTTAGTGGATCAAACTACCCTTCTTTCCGTTGGAATACTATGTTCATTTCTATCTTGAATGAGTATAGCCGACATTCTCTCGGATTTAGGAGCCACTTGTTTAGACACCCCTAAACGAGAGAGGTTCCAAGATCCTTTTACCTCATTTTTGAGGTGGGGTGGACCCCGATAGGTGTTAGTTTAGGAATGATCCTTCGAGTCGAGAAGTCTTGCTTAAGACTCTCTTTTTCTTTCCAACTCCGAATCAGATTCCTTACCTTCTCTACACTTTTGAACATTCCGTTCTAAATAAATAAACCCTCTAATAAGTGATTCTTTTAACAAATGATTCTTTCTTATAAATACATGAACAAGAATGAGTTCGGACTCTTTTCGATTCCTTTCTTTTCGTCCTAAAGAAAAGAAGCATAACTTGGGACCGACAACCGGAATCTACCTTGCGAAATGGAAGCCCCGAGCGATTTTCTCCTTCACCAACGGATTGGACTTCGCCGTCTATAAGGATGAGCTCGCCCGACAATGGGGTCATCCGATTTGGACGAAGATTTGAAAACACGAACGTCAAGGTCACCGACGTCTCCCTCTTTGCAGCGACAAACAAGGAATCGAAGGCGAGGAGCCATCGCTCGAGTTCGACCTTAGGTCGACCCAAGAGTTTCCTCCCCTGCAAAGGATCCCGACTAGGAGAAGTACTTGCCGTCCGCGGGAGGAGCTGTTCTTACTACCCCCAGCTGGTCTAGTTGTTTCCGCACCTACCCCGACTTACGCCAAATCAAAGGGGAAAGAAATCCGAATTATGGTAAGCTCCGTCACCGTGGAGGGTACGGATCTTCCTATAAGACCTTCGTTTTTGAAATGCGGGTCCGGTTCGAAGATTCCGTCACCGACAAAGACCCAAAGAAGAAACGAAGTAGAAGGATCGCCGGAGAAGCCGGAGCTGCTGAAATTGCTTTCTGGAGGAAATTCCGGAGCCGCCAAGATATACACCGCTACCGGAATATACACCGTTGCCCGACTACATACCACTTTTGGGAGGAAGCGGGTTCCATCCCCTCTCCGCCGCGGAGGATGAGGAGAATGTTCGCAAGATTCTTGCCACATTACCTCGGCCCGCATATTACAACGATAGCCGCAAGAAAAGAACTAGAACTACGCCGTTTGCTCGATCGCAAACTTTGGTAGAAAAGTTAGCAAGGAAGGAAAAGCGCCCGTATCGGAAATTCTACGAAGGATAGGGCGGGTGCCGGTCAAATCCCGTCTTGGGCCCCGAGTAGAGCCCGCTGTCATGACGGAAAAGCCGAGCAAGAGAATGAAGGCTAGCCCGCTTGTCGTAGTCTTAGGATTACGGATTAGGGAGGATACCACCTTCCGGCATTTGGCCGACGGACCATCCGGTCCTAGACCTTCGCTGGCTAGAAGGATGGTGTGGCGTCCCACTACTGGGCGATTGAGATTGAAACGACGGCTCGAGAAGAGAGTCTCGTCGGGAGGCTTGAATCCGAAGAAAGTGCTTCTTGCGATAAAGGGGACTCGTGAAAAAGGGACCCGTCAACTATCGCATGACAACCGCAAAGACACACGAAAGCTCCGCTAGAAGACGCCATGGAAAAGTTGAGAACCGATATCCGACGGTTGGCAAAAGAAAGAGAAGAAAAGTTCGGAGATGAGATCGATTCATCGGAGTTCATGGACGACGAATATGCGAGAAATCAACATGGTTGAGACACGAGCTTCATCGGCTTCGCAAGGTGCTCCTGCGGCCCGAGAAGAGAGGAGCCGGAGCGATGAGAAGACGGCTTCGGGGAAAAGACGACACGATCGCTCAAATGGCGAAAAGGATGGAAGAGATGGCCGTAGCTCCGGCCACTCTCCGGAGTCGAAGTACAACCACATAGAGAGACACCCCCGAGAGGTCATTCACATTGTAGACGGAGGAAAGGAGATTACATCCGTCAATGGGGATGATCGAGTGAAAAGGACATAACACAAAGTGTGATCCACGAAAAGGATATCGAGAACTTGGTAGAACAGCGAGTGCGAGAAGCCTTAGCACAATCGAAGAACGGGACATCCATTCGGACGGGTAGACCTTACCCGGAAGAATTCGACGCCGTCCAATACCCGAAAGGCTTCGTACCACCTCCGTTCAAGACATTCGATGGAGCCGGGAACCCCGACGGCATGTTGCACACTTTCGTGCCGGTTGTTGCAATGCCGGCGGGAGCGATGCGCTACTCTTCCGACGGTTCGTCGACGATCCGTCGGGAATCGCCTTCGGCCGGTATGCGAGTTACCCAATGGCTCGGTGAAGACATTCTCGGAGCTAGAGAGCCTCTTCATCGAGCGATTTGCGGAGCTCGGCACCACATCACTATAGGTGATTTAGTGGTAGAGAAACAAAGGCCGAATGAAACTTTGGTGGATTACATACTTCGATGGAGAAACTTAAGCATGAAGTGTGAACCACAACTGCAAGAACAACATGCAGTCGGCATCTTGTTTAAAAGCATTCACGGCCCGATAGCACTTCTCCTCAAAGGGTTCACTATTAAGACTTTTGAGAAGTTGTTAAGCAAGGCCGGAAGCTTGCAAGAAGAGGCGAAGCAATTAAGTTTTGCCGATAAGACGGACAAGCAGAAGCCGGTGAAGACCTTCGAAAAGAAATCCGGGATCATTGCAGCAGTTGATAAAGGCAAGCAACCGATGCAAATACCACCGGAACGGCCGCAGCAACCACAACAGAATTACCAGCAACCCCGGACCAGCTATCAGTCGTCTCCGCAGTATGAACAACCGCCTCGTCCGCAACGTACGTTAAGGGAGCTTACGAGCGAGAGAATATCCGTTCAAAAATGAAGCGATACCGAAAATGTTCCGTAGCCTTAAAGAAGACTCCAGATTTCCAGTGCCGGAACCTAAAAGACCGAGAGGAAGTCAACAAGAACGCGTGATCCCAACTTTTGCCCCTACCATCGGATGCTTGGGCACAAGATAGAAGATTGCATTACCTTTAAAAGTTGGCTCAACGACGACCTTCGGAAAGGAAATATAACAATCCCGAAGGAGTACATGAAGGAACCCCGGAAAGGAGGTTCCGTCGATGTTATCTCAGCCGATCCCGTCATTCCGATAGATCCCTATGCAGCCGACGATAGATGGACTACCGCACAGGCGAGGTCTTCGAAGAAGATTTTAGACGACATCCGAACCGCTTCGGTGCGAGCTTCAATTCGAGTTCGAGACCTGTTAAACCGGTACTTATCACTTGCGATAGAGGAACCACCTCGACGGGAGACGATCGAAGAAAAGAAGAAAATTGACGAAGAAGAGGGGACCGAGACTCCTAAGGCTAGACTAGGGGCTGCTTATCCTAGGATAGTTGTTTCCGATTCGGGGAGAAATCCCTCGAACCTCCGATTTTGTATGATTATCCGCTCACTTCGGTGGGATCATATAATGATAAGGGTGATGGCGTTGGCTACGTTTTGATCGTTTCTAACGATTACGTAACTAGTGACAATCCGGACATCGACTTCGATGCCAACAACAATTCTCAAATCATACACGATCTCGACGATCAAAATAACGAAGAAGACATCCATCGAGGAGGCTACGAGAGTTCGACAAGCAACGGATCTATCCGTGAGTTTCGAGGAGCTCTAGTTACGATAGAGTTAGAGCCTTCGATTTTGAAGATAATCCGGAAGAGCCGGTCATTCCGATTCGGGAGAAGACACGGCAAGTTCGACACTAGATTCGGAAGAAATTACGAAGTCGACTTGAGAAGTGGAAAAGTTCTACCTCCAAGAATGGGTCCAAAAGACAAAGGAAAGCGGGTGGTTGTTCGAGAAGAACCAACCCTAGCGGAAGAAATACCCATTCGAGAAGAAGCCGATACGCATGAGAACAAAGTGGACTACAACGTGCTAGCCCATCTTAGGAAACTACCGGCCAAGCGAGCATTTACGATGCTCTCATCTTATCAAAGGAGATGAGAGAAGCTCTGATCGAGGCCTTACTTGATCCGGAAATTTGCTTAGCTCAAATGGCCGGAGATTCCTTAGATGAGGTTTGCTCGTTAAAGGAACATCGAGGCGTTACCTTCACGGACAATGACTTACTACTTGGGACGACGAGATCACGACCGACCGTTGTACATTTCGATTACTAATTGGGAAGTTTACGCTCTCCGAGTATTGGTGGATCCGGGAGCATCGATCGACATAATGAGTCTTCGAACACTAGCATACTTGGAAATTGATGCTCGTGAGCTCGAGGCCGACAAAATGTTATTAAGAGGATTCAACCAGAAAGGAGAAAGAGCCCTCGGGTCAATAACGCTACTGATGAAGACCGGTGACTTAGCAAAGACAACCGCAAAATTTCACATAATTGATTCAGAAACGTTGTAAGCAAATACATGAGCAACCCAGGAAAGAGCTTGGTGGTACAAGGCAACGTTGACGGTGATATGTCAACTGAGAGTGTTACTTGTGAGAAGCTGAAGTTGTGCTCGACTTCAACTAGTCTTCTGGCATGAAAATAGAGACTTTGAGTTACAGAGGTGGAGGAATATCGAGGAAAGTGGAGGATATAGTGTTTGAAGAAAAGTTTGGTACAACCAGCAGATGATGCAGCCTGTAGGTGGTGCAGTGAGTGTCCCATTCTCCAAGTGGGAGAATTGTTGGGTGATGTGGAGACCCGGTCCACCACATGTTAATTAGCTTCCTAATTAGGAGGGCTTACCTACCGCCCACCTACTTTCCCACCTACCGCTCACCTACCACATCCCACGTACCGCTCACCTACCTCCCACCTACCACTCTCCTTGATTCTATAAATAGCCTATTTTGGCTTTTGGATGAAGATAAGCCAAGTGAAGAGCTAAGCCAAGCAAAGCAAGGGCCAAGTCAAGTTCTCTAAGAGAGAAAGAGAGGAAGAGAGAAAGAGAGGATGGGAGAGAAGAAAATAGAGATTTTCTTGTAAACGTCGAGGCGCTCGACGGTATAATTCCTCGGAGTAATCAAATCCTCTGCAACTCCGTGGACGTAGGAAAATTTGTCGAACCACGTAAATCTGTGTGTCGCTCTGGTGTTTTCTGCGTGCAATTTTCTCGTTCCATTTTTCGCTTTATTATCGTCATTTTTTCACAACAGTATTTACATCTGTTCTCAATTTGTGAAGAAGGGAGATAAGTCATTTTCTAAAGTGCATTCGTGGATTGTAATATTTACTTTCAAGATTTCTGTCTTTGGTCTCTTTTTTATTCAAATGAGATTATTTGTGTGTTCAAGTATGCATAGTGAGCAATTTTCTTTTTCTCCCTTGGAATAGGGAAGTAAGATTGTTGGGTGTGAAACTTTCTATTTGGCTTCAAAAAAATTAGTTTCTGGCAATGATTACCCTTTTAGTCTTCGTTTACCTTTCATTTTGGTCATATGATTTGTTAAAACTTCTAATGAATTATGAGTCTCGGAAGATATAATAAAATTAATCACATTAGCTTATAGTAATAGGAATATATCCTGTAAGATGAAGCAAAAATATGTGTATTGACTAGCCAAACATTTTTTACTACTGGAACGAGGTAAAGAAGATTATTTTTTCCATTTGTCACTGTGCTTTTCTGTAAAAAACTTTCAAAGTCAATTTTTTTTTTTGAACCACTTCAGGGGAGAATTTTTAAGCATTTGAATCTTTCAACTTCTCTGTTTTTAACTTAGAATTATTGATAACTTAGGATTATTGTGAAAGGCTTTATTTAACCCCAAAATTTCAGGCTTAGGTTAAAAAATTGCAGACTAAAACTTTTCCTACATTGAGATCTCCTTGTTCCTTGTGGGATCGACAACCGGACTCAAACCCGACACTATTGGTATGCTGCATATGCTTGTATGAGCCGCCCATGCTTCGCAACATAGTGTGTCAGCATGTTAGCCCAAAATCTACGTATGTGTATAAAGGTTTTTCTCTAACTTATATCATCACAAATTAATGAACTTGTTTTTGAAATATGATATGCATGCATTGATATTATTAATTTACTTGTTATCAAGGAGGCCGGGGTGAAACCGATATCTTTTTTTTAGGGGAATAAATTTTTTTCACTTCTTCATTATGATTCGCAAGGAAATGAAACAATTCCAAAAATTTTCCTTGATTAATTGATTTAGATAATACATTATAGCCACAAAATGATAATCCTTGTCATATCACCCAATTCACATGTATTTACAAGTCTAACACATTTTTACCACTGAAATCTTTCATATCACTTGAAAAATCCATTATTTTAATTTTTGAAAAGTGAAATACATTATTCAATGCATATATAAGGTGGTATGTATGTAAAAACTGAAGTATAGGTGTTAGATATGTAAATACATTAGAATTGAGTGTAGGGGTGCCAATCAGTGTCAGTGTGTCCAAAATGACTTGTCCCGAATAGGGTTAACCCGAACCAGACCTGAATAATAAACGCTTCGAAGAATTATATACAACTTATATTCTTCACTAGAAAAAGTGAAAGGACAATGAGAGCTAAAAGTCAACAATTATCAATAATTTTACTTGACAACTACTAGCAATTGCTATAGTCCAACTATTACCATATAGCTATTGTTACCTACTCTTATTTTGATGTTACAGTCTTCTAATCTTTGTTAATTATCATCATCAACCATCATCATTCATCATTCGATTCTAACTGCAAGCATATTATTTTTTCTTACTTCTAGGAATACTAAAACCTATCCTTAATTTAGGATAATAAAATTCTTATTTGCTTAAAAAAATCAATTATATAAGATTGGGCCTTTTACTTACACATACATACCACACAATTCTTACCTGTTTATATATCTAAAACCTAAATATTCAAATTTACAGCCATACCACTCAGAAGAGGCAAATGATAAACTCTGGGATGGAGCGAGGAGAACGGAAAGGGTTCTTTATGCTCTGCTAGGGTTTTCGCTGCTTCTCGCGGTGCTCGAAGATCGGAGCTCTTTTCCTTGCTTTTTCTTACTCTCTTCCTCTGTATCTTCTAGATCTACATTTTTGCTTCTTAGAAATGGTCGATCATCTGAATCGACATTCTTTTCTTGAAGCACTTAAAGGTAATATGAATTCTACTTCTTCTGCTAACAATATTTATTTGTTTCCTGTTTCTTTTCGTGATCAGTTTGGAGAAGATGGTTCTGATGGTCTGTTGAAGAAAGCGTCTAAGAAGAATGGTAAACTTGCGTTGATCTTTAACGAAGATGAAACCGTTCTTCTTGCAGAACCGTTAAAATATACTCTAATCGGTAAGTTTACGTATGCTCATCCTAGAATGGAGATTATACGAAGATATTTCTCTGATCTCAAACTTTTAGGTAAGTGGAATGTTGGACTTATTGATGGTAGAAATCTAATGATTAAACTTGAAAACGAGTCGGATTATACTCAGCTATTTTATAAAAAAGTTGTTCTTATAGATAAAGTCTATATGAAACTTCTTAAGTGGACTGTTGATTTTAACCCTAAAGAAGAGCCTCCAATTGTTCCTATCTGGTTTAGATTTTCGGGGTTAAAATTGCAATTCTACAACAAGAATGTTTTATATTCTTTAGGTATGATTTTTGGCTCTCCGATGAAAATAGATATGGCTTCTGTTAATTACAATCGACCATCTAATGCTCGTATACTGATTGAGAGGGATGTTACAGCTCTTTTTTGTGATTCAGTTTGGTTGGAAGATTCTAGTTCTGGCTATTGGCAATCTGTTGAAATGGAGTATATTCCTCCATATTGTAATAAATGCCGCATGTTTGGACATACTTTTACGAATTATTTTATTGCGCATCCGCATTTAAAAATCAAGCAGTCTAAAATTTCTAATAAGGAAGTTGGTATTTCTAATAAAGAAATTAACCAACAACCTATTTTCTTGCAAGAGAACATTAATAAAGATGCTAGATCTTTTATTAATGTGGATTCAAATATAATTGATATACCAGATATGCTGGACAATATTGTTCCCTCTTCTTTACCTAAAGATTTACCTCCAATTGATTTACATTTGAATTCTGAACAAAAGATTGATGATATGAATGTTGTGACTGAGAATAG